>OX384032.1:20438557-20816057 GCA_947534325.1 Agonum fuliginosum
AAACTAAATTCTTTTTACGTCTTTTGCAGATCTATATAGCATTGAAATGCTAGTTCTACGAATAATTCTACTCCTACTCACCTTGTTGGGTCACAAAGCCAAATATCTTGTTCGCACCCACGAACTTTACAATGTGACCTCCATCGAAAACACACCTGGTCTTTATTACGAAAAAAAATTGGCATATTAAAACTTATCAGAGACGAATACAACGTCATGATCTACATAAATTTATCAACTTATTTTGAACAATATAAAGAGATACAATTATCAATTGTTGAATTACATAAATTATGTAACACTTTTAAAAATAAATCTATTGAAGCTAATGAATTAGAAAATTGTAAAACGTTTCTAAATGAATTCGATAATATCTATAAAAATTTAGAATCATCTAACCGAATCTTAACACCCCTGTTTCATCAACATTTTATTACTAAACGCGGACTATTTGATGCCGTAGGAAAATTATCCAAAACTTTATTTGGAACTCTAGATGATGACGACGCTCAAAATTATGATAAGAAAATATCAAGGTTAGAAGATAACGATAAAGATACGTTAAACTTGATTCATGAACAAACAATTATCATGAAGTCTCTTGTTACCAAATCAAACTCTTCATTTATCAAATTAGGAAACTCTATTACAAATATTAATTCAAAATTTGAACAACTATCCTCATATATGAAAAATATAGGATTAGTTCTTAATAATTCTCAAAGAAGAGAACACTTATTCGCAAAATTAAACGAATTAATTGCTCTTATTACTATCACGATAGATCAATTTTCATTAACTCAATTGAAATTGACCGAAATTGTTTTTAATGCACAACAAGGAATCCTACATCCTATGTTGTTAGACCCAGTCATGTTAATAAAGGAATTGAATAATGTGCAAAGTCAATTAAACGACGGAATCACTTTTCCAGTCCCTCTTACAATTGAAAATATTCATCATTATTACAAACTAATTAATATAATTATCTATTCTTATAATAATAGATTGAGTTTTGTTCTGAATATACCATTAGTATCTCATGTAATTTATGATGTAATTAAACTAAATAGCCTACCAATCAGGTATGAAAATAACCAATATATATTTATTTACCCAAAATCAGATTATTTGATAATCGATGAAATCAGAGAACATTATTTCTTCTCTTCTAAATTCTATATTTCTCAATGTAAAATGATTTTGATAAAAACAAATTTCTATATTTGTAAACAGAACTTACCTATCACTCTTATCAACGAAGAGTCAGAATGCGAAGCAAAGATTCTGAGAAATAATAAAACTATTCCAGAAAGTTGTAATAAGAAACTTATCATTTTACAAAAGGGAATCTTCGTCAAACTAATTGAACATAATAATTGGTTATTTACATTACCTAACACTGAATTATTGTATGTAGTATGTAAGAATAATATCAGAACACAAGTCAATCTTATAAATACTGGAAAACTGACCCTTAAATTTGGATGTGCGGCATACACAGATAATGCTATCTTGCACACCCAAAATATTAATAAATCTTTTGTAAATGCTGTAAATGATTTTACACCACATCTACCAATTACTAAAGGTCTAAACCTCACCTTTTCCAATAAATTCAAATTCTTAAAATCACCTCTTAATAATACTGTAGTTCTACATCATGATCAAGGTCATGTATTCGACGATATTAGTTCAGACTTAAATAAACTGCAAGATAAGGAAAATGAATTAAATGATCATTTAGATAGGAATTCTAATATTTGGAAATTCACTTTATCTACTTCAAGTTTACTTTTTGTTTTTATATTAGTTCTATTAATAACTATATTTTATAAAAGACATCTTGATTCTAAGGTGCCTGAAAATTCAGTTACTTATCGAAATTCTTCTACGATAAATTTAAATGCTACTCAAGATGACTCTCAAGTTGAAGTTGTCGAGCCTGTTGATCAAAATGTTCCTTGTCCTAATCCTACTATCAGAACTACAATTGGTAGACAGCCACGCTACCAATTTCATTCTTAGAGGGGAGGTGTTGTAAAGTCATATATCCCTTATATTGTTGTAATATGTACTAACAATATTTTATAATTATTTACTTATTAATTTTCTTACTAATCATAGTATTGTATTTTATTCTGAGTATCGTGAATAACAGGATATTGCATTCTGCTTACCCTTCTTAAATTCATTCAATTCTCGTTAAGATGATAAATGACATCCTGTTATTCAGATATTAAAAGTGCATAGTATTTAAAATATAAATTCCTTCTAGAATGTTCCATGAACAAACGGCTTCTGGTCACGTCTTGTTTTCGTCTTTAAAATAGCTAAATAAGCACTTTGTGACAGAGCTGGTCGTTCCTGAGACAAACGAGAAATCAGTCGTATAACATCTTTCAAACTAGTAAGTCGATCTACATCTCTCAGACTTACAAGTCGCTTTTAATATTTTCTTCGTTACAAGTCATAAGTCGTTAAACTTGTCTTTCTTCGTTACAAGTCATAAGTCGTTAAACTTGTCTTAACTAAATATATTCGACTCTCCTGTATGTAATATATGTACCATAGTAGTTAAGATTAATAAACCCGGGTTACCGCATATCAGAGTTTCACTTAAATATCACAAAGAACTCCGCATTACATAATTTACAGATATTTCGTCGCCTCCTGACAATTCCGCTCGGCCAAGGTAAGGTGATCGAATGTAAATTACTACAATTTCATAAATAAATTATCAATTATTTCGCAAAATTTCAAGAAAATTAAATTTAATAAAATTTTATATAATGTAATGTAATAACATAAAAACCAAAAAATAAGAATTTAAAAAAATTTTCTAAGTCCGCAATCCACTAGAAATCGTCAAAACATCGAATTATGTTAAAAACACGTATTTCAAGCTGAAACGCTCAAATCCGATGAGAACGCTAAAATACGTATAAAACGTGAACGCGTTGAGATATTTTCATGATTTTTGGACCACAAAATTTATCTAAATATACTTATTAACCCTGCTTAAGAAATTTTTTAAAAATGTGAAAATTAGAGGAATTAGGTCAATATGAAATTCTAAAAATTCATTTTTTATCGTTCTGTAACTTTTCAACCCGTGTAGATAAAATTTTGTAAAATTCACGATAAATCATGTAAAAATAGTCTAAACAACATACAAAAGAAAATTTTCAAAAATAATGATATTTGAATTATCTTGTATTTTGATATTTCATAAATAAATTATCAATTATTTCGCAAAATTTCAAGAAAATTCAATTTAAAAATTTTTTATATAATGTAATGTAATAACATAAAAACCAAAAAATAAGAATTTTAAAAAAATTTCTTATTCCGCAATCCACTAGAAATCGTCAAAACATCGAATTATGTTAAAAACACGTATTTCAAGCTGAAACGCTCAAATCCGATGAAAACGCTAAAATACGTATAAAACGTGAACTATTTTAATGATTTTTGGACCACAAAATTTATCTAAATATACTTATTAACCCTGTTTAAGAAATTTTAAAAAAATGTTAAAATTAGAGGAATTAGGTCAATATGAAATTCTAAAAATTCATTTTTTATCGTTCTGTAACTTTTCAACCCGTGTAGATAAAATTTTGTAAAATTCACGATAAATCATGTAAAAATAGTCTAAACAACATACAAAAGAAAATTTTCAAAAATAATGATATTTGAATTATCTGGTATTTTGATATTTCATAAATAAATTATCAATTATTTCGCAAAATTTCAAAAAAATTCAATTTAAAAAAATTTTACATAATGTAATGTAATAACATAAAAACCAAAAAATAAGAATTTAAAAAAATTTCTAAGTCCGCAATCCACTAGAAATCGTCAAAACATCGAATTATGTTAAAAACACGTATTTCAAGCTGAAACGCTCAAATCCGATGAGAACGCTAAAATACGTATAAAACGTGAACGCGTTGAGATATTTTCATGATTTTTGGACCACAAAATTTATCTAAATATACTTATTAACCCTGCTTAAGAAATTTTTTAAAAATGTGAAAATTAGAGGAATTAGGTCAATATGAAATTCTAAAAATTCATTTTTTATCGTTCTGTAACTTTTCAACCCGTGTAGATAAAATTTTGTAAAATTCACGATAAATCATGTAAAAATAGTCTAAACAACATACAAAAGAAAATTTTCAAAAATAATGATATTTGAATTATCTGGTATTTTGATATTTCATAAATAAATTATCAATTATTTCGCAAAATTTCAAGAAAATTCAATTTAAAAAAATTTTATATAATGTAATGTAATAACATAAAAACCAAAAAATAAGAATTTTAAAAAAATTTCTTATTCCGCAATCCACTAGAAATCGTCAAAACATCGAATTATGTTAAAAACACGTATTTCAAGCTGAAACGCTCAAATCCGATGAAAACGCTAAAATACGTATAAAACGTGAACTATTTTCATGATTTTTGGACCACAAAATTTATCTAAATATACTTATTAACCCTGTTTAAGAAATTTTAAAAAAATGTTAAAATTAGAGGAATTAGGTCAATATGAAATTCTAAAAATTCATTTTTTATCGTTCTGTAACTTTTCAACCCGTGTAGATAAAATTTTGTAAAATTCACGATAAATCATGTAAAAATAGTCTAAACAACATACAAAAGAAAATTTTTAAAAATAATGATATTTGAATTATCTGGTATTTTGATATTTCATAAATAAATTATCAATTATTTCGCAAAATTTCAAGAAAATTCAATTTAAAAATTTTTTATATAATGTATTGTAATAACATAAAAACCAAAAAATAAGAATTTAAAAAAATTTCTAAGTCCGCAATCCACTAGAAATCGTCAAAACATCGAATTATGTTAAAAACACGTATTTCAAGCTGAAACGCTCAAATCCGATGAGAACGCTAAAATACGTATAAAACGTGAACGCGTTGAGATATTTTCATGATTTTTGGACCACAAAATTTATCTAAATATACTTATTAACCCTGTTTAAGAAATTTTAAAAAAATAATAAAATTAGAGGAATTAGGTCAATATGAAATTCTAAGCATTCATTTTTTATCGTTCTGTAACTTTTCAACCCGTGTCGTGTAGATAAAATTTTGTAAAATTCACGATAAATCATGTAAAAATAGTCTAAACAACATACAAAAGAAAATTTTCAAAAATAATGATATTTGAATTATCTGGTATTTTGATATTTCATAAATAAATTATCAATTATTTCGCAAAATTTCAAGAAAATTCAATTTAAAATTTTTTTATATAATGTAATGTAATAACATAAAAACCAAAAAATAAGAATTTAAAAAAAATTTCTAAGTCCGCAATCCACTAGAAATCGTCAAAACATCGAATTATGTTAAAAACACGTATTTCAAGCTGAAACGCTCAAATCCGATGAGAACGCTAAAATACGTATAAAACGTGAACGCGTTGAGATATTTTCATGATTTTTGGACCACAAAATGTATCTAAATATACTTATTAACCCTGTTTAAGAAATTTTTAAAAAATGTTAAAATGAGAGGAATTAGGTCAATATGAAATTCTAAAAATTCATTATTTATCGTTCTGTAACTTTTCAACCCGTGTAGATAAAATTTTGTAAAATTAACGAAAAATCATGTAAAAATAGTCTAAGCAACATACAAAAGAAAATTTTCAAAAATAATGATATTTGAATTATCTGGTATTTTGATATTTCATAAATAAATTATCAATTATTTCGCAAAATTTCAAGAAAATTCAATTTAAAAATTTTTTATATAATGTAATGTAATAACATAAAAACCAAAAAATAAGAATTTAAAAAAAATTTCTAAGTCCGCAATCCACTAGAAATCGTCAAAACATCGAATTATGTTAAAAACACGTATTTCAAGCTGAAACGCTCAAATCCGATGAGAACGCTAAAATACGTATAAAACGTGAACGCGTTGAGATATTTTCATGATTTTTAGACCACAAAATTTATCTAAATATACTTATTAACCCTGCTTAAGAAATTTTAAAAAAATGTTAAAATTAGAGGAATTAGGTCAATATGAAATTCTAAGCATTCATTTTTTATCGTTCTGTAACTTTTCAACCCGTGTCGTGTAGATAAAATTTTGTAAAATTCACGATAAATCATGTAAAAATAGTCTAAACAACATACAAAAGAAAATTTTTAAAAATAATGATATTTGAATTATCTGGTATTTTGATATTTCATAAATAAATTATCAATTATATCGCAAAATTTCAAGAAAATTCAATTTAAAAATTTTTTATATAATGTAATGTAATAACATAAAAACCAAAAAATAAGAATTTAAAAAAATTTCTAAGTCCGCAATCCACTAGAAATCGTCAAAATATCGAATTATGTTAAAAACACGTATTTCAAGCTGAAACGCTCAAATCCGATGAGAACGCTAAAATACGTATAAAACGTGAACGCGTTGAGATATTTTCATGATTTTTGGACCACAAAATTTATCTAAATATACTTATTAACCCTGTTTAAGAAATTTTTAAAAAATGTTAAAATTAGAGGAATTAGGTCAATATGAAATTCTAAAAATTCATTTTTTATCGTTCTGTAACTTTTCAACCCGTGTCGTGTAAAAATAAGAATTTAAAAAAATTTCTAAGTCCGCAATCCACTAGAAATCGTCAAAATATCGAATTATGTTAAAGACACGTATTTTAAGCTGAAACGCTCAAATCCGATGAGAACGCTAAAATACGTATAAAACGTGAACGCGTTGAGATATTTTCATGATTTTTGGACCACAAAATTTATCTAAATATACTTATTAACCCTGTTTAAGAAATTTTTAAAAAATGTTAAAATTAGAGGAATTAGGTCAATATGAAATTCTAAAAATTCATTTTTTATCGTTCTGTAACTTTTCAACCCGTGTAGATAAAATTTTGTAAAATTCACGATAAATCATGTAAAAATAGTCTAAACAACATACAAAAGAAAATTTTCAAAAATAATGATATTTGAATTATCTGGTATTTTGATATTTCATAAATAAATTATCAATTATTTCGCAAAATTTCAAGAAAATTCAATTTAAAAATTTTTTATATAATGTAATGTAATAACATAAAAACCAAAAAATAAGAATTTAAAAAAAATTTCTAAGTCCGCAATCCACTAGAAATCGTCAAAACATCGAATTATGTTAAAAACACGTATTTCAAGCTGAAACGCTCAAATCCGATGAGAACGCTAAAATACGTATAAAACGTGAACGCGTTGAGATATTTTCATGATTTTTGGACCACAAAATTTATCTAAATATACTTATGAACCCTGTTTAAGAAATTTTTAAAAAATGTTAAAATTAGAGGAATTAGGTCAATATGAAATTCTAAAAATTCATGTTTTATCGTTCTGTAACTTTTCAACCCGTGTAGATAAAATTTTGTAAAATTCACGATAAATCATGTAAAAATAGTCTAAACAACATACAAAAGAAAATTTTCAAAAATAATGATATTTGAATTATCTGGTATTTTGATATTTCATAAATAAATTATCAATTATTTCGCAAAATTTCAAGAAAATTCAATTTAAAAAATTTTTATATAATGTAATGTAATAACATAAAAACCAAAAAATAAGAATTTAAAAAAAATTTCTAAGTCCGCAATCCACTAGAAATCGTCAAAACATCGAATTATGTTAAAAACACGTATTTCAAGCTGAAACGCTCAAATCCGATGAGAACGCTAAAATACGTATAAAACGTGAACGCGTTGAGATATTTTCATGATTTTTGGACCACAAAATTTATCTAAATATACTTATTAACCCTGTTTAAGAAATTTTTAAAAAATGTTAAAATGAGAGGAATTAGGTCAATATGAAATTCTAAAAATTCATTATTTATCGTTCTGTAACTTTTCAACCCGTGTAGATAAAATTTTGTAAAATTAACGATAAATCATGTAAAAATAGTCTAAGCAACATACAAAAGAAAATTTTCAAAAATAATGATATTTGAATTATCTGGTATTTTGATATTTCATAAATAAATTATCAATTATTTCGCAAAATTTCAAGAAAATTCAATTTAAAATTTTTTTATATAATGTAATGTAATAACATAAAAACCAAAAAATAAGAATTTAAAAAAAATTTCTAAGTCCGCAATCCACTAGAGATCGTCAAAACATCGAATTATGTTAAAAACACGTATTTCAAGCTGAAACGCTCAAATCCGATGAGAACGCTAAAATACGTATAAAACGTGAACGCGTTGAGATATTTTCATGATTTTTAGACCACAAAATTTATCTAAATATACTTATTAACCCTGTTTAAGAAATTTTAAAAAAATGTTAAAATTAGAGGAATTAGGTCAATATGAAATTCTAAGCATTCATTTTTTATCGTTCTGTAACTTTTCAACCCGTGTCGTGTAGATAAAATTTTGTAAAATTCACGATAAATCATGTAATAATAGTCTAAACAACATACAAAAGAAAATTTTTAAAAATAATGATATTTGAATTATCTGGTATTTTGATATTTCATAAATAAATTATCAATTATATCGCAAAATTTCAAGAAAATTCAATTTAAAAATTTTTTATATAATGTAATGTAATAACATAAAAACCAAAAAATAAGAATTTAAAAAAATTTCTAAGTCCGCAATCCACTAGAAATCGTCAAAATATCGAATTATGTTAAAAACACGTATTTCAAGCTGAAACGCTCAAATCCGATGAGAACGCTAAAATACGTATAAAACGTGAACGCGTTGAGATATTTTCATGATTTTTGGACCACAAAATTTATCTAAATATACTTATTAACCCTGTTTAAGAAATTTTTAAAAAATGTTAAAATGAGAGGAATTAGGTCAATATGAAATTCTAAAAATTCATTTTTTATCGTTCTGTAACTTTTCAACCCGTGTAGATAAAATTTTGTAAAATTAACGATAAATCATGTAAAAATAGTCTAAGCAACATACAAAAGAAAATTTTCAAAAATAATGATATTTGAATTATCTGGTATTTTGATATTTCATAAATAAATTATCAATTATTTCGCAAAATTTCAAGAAAATTCAATTTAAAAATTTTTTATATAATGTAATGTAATAACATAAAAACCAAAAAATAAGAATTTAAAAAAAATTTCTAAGTCCGCAATCCACTAGAAATCGTCAAAACATCGAATTATGTTAAAAACACGTATTTCAAGCTGAAACGCTCAAATCCGATGAGAACGCTAAAATACGTATAAAACGTGAACGCGTTGAGATATTTTCATGATTTTTGGACCACAAAATTTATCTAAATATACTTATTAACCCTGTTAAGAAATTTTAAAAAAATAATAAAATTAGAGGAATTAGGTCAATATGAAATTCTAAGCATTCATTTTTTATCGTTCTGTAACTTTTCAACCCGTGTCGTGTAGATAAAATTTTGTAAAATTCACGATAAATCATGTAAAAATAGTCTAAACAACATACAAAAGAAAATTTTCAAAAATAATGATATTTGAATTATCTGGTATTTTGATATTTCATAAATAAATTATCAATTATTTCGCAAAATTTCAAGAAAATTCAATTTAAAAATTTTTTATATAATGTAATGTAATAACATAAAAACCAAAAAATAAGAATTTAAAAAAAATTTCTAAGTCCGCAATCCACTAGAAATCGTCAAAACATCGAATTATGTTAAAAACACGTATTTCAAGCTGAAAAGCTCAAATCCGATGAGAACGCTAAAATACGTATAAAACGTGAACGCGTTGAGATATTTTCATGATTTTTGGACCACAAAATTTATCTAAATATACTTATTAACCCTGTTTAACAAATTTTTAAAAAATGTTAAAATTAGAGGAATTAGGTCAATATGAAATTCTAAAAATTCATTTTTTATCGTTCTGTAACTTTTCAACCCGTGTAGATAAAATTTTGTAAAATTCACGATAAATCATGTAAAAATAGTCTAAACAACATACAAAAGAAAATTTTCAAAAATAATGATATTTGAATTATCTGGTATTTTGATATTTCATAAATAAATTATCAATTATTTCGCAAAATTTCAAGAAAATTCAATTTAAAATTTTTTTATATAATGTAATGTAATAACATAAAAACCAAAAAATAAGAATTTAAAAAAAATTTCTAAGTCCGCAATCCACTAGAAATCGTCAAAACATCGAATTATGTTAAAAACACGTATTTCAAGCTGAAACGCTCAAATCCGATGAGAACGCTAAAATACGTATAAAACGTGAACGCGTTGAGATATTTTCATGATTTTTGGACCACAAAATTTATCTTAATATACTTATTAACCCTGTTTAAGAAATTTTTTAAAAATGTTAAAATTAGAGGAATTAGGTCAATATGAAATTCTAAAAATTCATTTTTTATCGTTCTGTAACTTTTCAACCCGTGTAGATAAAATTTTGTAAAATTCACGATAAATCATGAAAAAATAGTCTAAACAACATACAAAAGAAAATTTTCAAAAATAATGATATTTGAATTATCTGGTATTTTGATATTTCATAAATAAATTATCAATTATTTCGCAAAATTTCAAGAAAATTCAATTTAAAAAATTTTTATATAATGTAATGTAATAACATAAAAACCAAAAAATAAGAATTTAAAAAAAATTTCTAAGTCCGCAATCCACTAGAAATCGTCAAAACATCGAATTATGTTAAAAACACGTATTTCAAGCTGAAACGCTCAAATCCGATGAAAACGCTAAAATACGTATAAAACGTGAACTATTTTCATGATTTTTGGACCACAAAATTTATCTAAATATACTTATTAACCCTGTTTAAGAAATTTTAAAAAAATGTTAAAATTAGAGGAATTAGGTCAATATGAAATTCTAAAAATTCATTTTTTATCGATCTGTAACTTTTCAACCCGTGTAGATAAAATTTTGTAAAATTCACGATAAATCATGTAAAAACAGTCTAAACAACATACAAAAGAAAATTTTCAAAAATAATGATATTTGAATTATCTGGTATTTTGATATTTCATAAATAAATTATCAATTATTTCGCAAAATTTCAAAAAAATTCAATTTAAAAAAATTTTACATAATGTAATGTAATAACATAAAAACCAAAAAATAAGAATTTAAAAAAATTTCTAAGTCCGCAATCCACTAGAAATCGTCAAAACATCGAATTATGTTAAAAACACGTATTTCAAGCTGAAACGCTCAAATCCGATGAGAACGCTAAAATACGTATAAAACGTGAACGCGTTGAGATATTTTCATGATTTTTGGACCACAAAATTTATCTAAATATACTTATTAACCCTGTTTAAGAAATTTTTAAAAAATGTTAAAATTAGAGGAATTAGGTCAATATGAAATTCTAAAAATTCATTTTTTATCGTTCTATAACTTTTCAACCCGTGTAGATAAAATTTTGTAAAATTCACGATAAATCATGTAAAAATAGTCTAAACAACATACAAAAGAAAATTTTCAAAAATAATGATATTTGAATTATCTGGTATTTTGATATTTCATAAATAAATTATCAATTATTTCGCAAAATTTCAAGAAAATTCAATTTAAAAAAATTTTATATAATGTAATGTAATAACAGTAAAACCAAAAAATAAGAATTTAAAAAAAATTTCTAAGTCCGCAATCCACTAGAAATCGTCAAAACATCGAATTATGTTAAAAACACGTATTTCAAGCTGAAACGCTCAAATCCGATGAGAACGCTAAAATACGTATAAAACGTGAACGCGTTGAGATATTTTCATGATTTTTAGACCACAAAATTTATCTAAATATACTTATTAACCCTGTTTAAGAAATTTTAAAAAAATGTTAAAATTAGAGGAATTAGGTCAATATGAAATTCTAAGCATTCATTTTTTATCGTTCTGTAACTTTTCAACCCGTGTCGTGTAGATAAAATTTTGTAAAATTCACGATAAATCATGTAAAAATAGTCTAAACAACATACAAAAGAAAATTTTCAAAAATAATGATATTTGAATTATCTGGTATTTTGATATTTCATAAATAAATTATCAATTATATCGCAATATTTCAAGAAAATTCAATTTAAAAATTTTTTATATAATGTAATGTAATAACATAAAAACCAAAAAATAAGAATTTAAAAAAATTTCTAAGTCCGCAATCCACTAGAAATCGTCAAAATATCGAATTATGTTAAAAACACGTATTTCAAGCTGAAACGCTCAAATCCGATGAGAACGCTAAAATACGTATAAAACGTGAACGCGTTGAGATATTTTCATGATTTTTGGACCACAAAATTTATCTAAATATACTTATTAACCCTGTTTAAGAAATTTTTAAAAAATGTTAAAATTAGAGGAATTAGGTCAATATGAAATTCTAAAAATTCATTTTTTATCGTTCTGTAACTTTTCAACCCGTGTAGATAAAATTTTGTAAAATTCACGATAAATCATTTAAAAATAGTCTAAACAACATACAAAAGAAAATTTTCAAAAATAATGATATTTGAATTATCTGGTATTATGATATTTCATAAATAAATTATCAATTATTTCGCAAAATTTCAAGAAAATTCAATTTAAAAATTTTTTATATAATGTAATGTAATAACATAAAAACCAAAAAATAAGAATTTAAAAAAAATTTCTAAGTCCGCAATCCACTAGAAATCGTCAAAACATCGAATTATGTTAAAAACACGTATTTCAAGCTGAAACGCTCAAATCCGATGAGAACGCTAAAATACGTATAAAACGTGAACGCGTTGAGATATTTTCATGATTTTTGGACCACAAAATTTATCTAAATATACTTATTAACCCTGTTGAAGAAATTTTAAAAAAATAATAAAATTAGAGGAATTAGGTCAATATGAAATTCTAAGCATTCATTTTTTATCGTTCTGTAACTTTTCAACCCGTGTCGTGTAGATAAAATTTTGTAAAATTCACGATAAATCATGTAAAAATAGTCTAAACAACATACAAAAGAAAATTTTCAAAAATAATGATATTTGAATTATCTGGTATTTTGATATTTCATAAATAAATTATCAATTATTTCGCAAAATTTCAAGAAAATTCAATTTAAAAATTTTTTATATAATGTAATGTAATAACATAAAAACCAAAAAATAAGAATTTAAAAAAAATTTCTAAGTCCGCAATCCACTAGAAATCGTCAAAACATCGAATTATGTTAAAAACACGTATTTCAAGCTGAAACGCTCAAATCCGATGAGAACGCTAAAATACGTATAAAACGTGAACGCGTTGAGATATTTTCATGATTTTTAGACCACAAAATTTATCTAAATATACTTATTAACCCTGTTTAAGAAATTTTAAAAAAATGTTAAAATTAGAGGAATTAGGTCAATATGAAATTCTAAAAATTCATTTTTTATCGTTCTGTAACTTTTCAACCCGTGTAGATAAAATTTTGTAAAATTCACGATAAATCATGTAAAAATAGTCTAAACAACATACAAAAGAAAATTTTTAAAAATAATGATATTTGAATTATCTGGTATTTTGATTTTTCATAAATAAATTATCAATTATTTCGCAAAATTTCAAGAAAATTCAATTTAAAATTTTTTTATATAATGTATTGTAATAACATAAAAACCAAAAAATAAGAATTTAAAAAAATTTCTAAGTCCGCAATCCACTAGAAATCGTCAAAACATCGAATTATGTTAAAAACACGTATTTCAAGCTGAAACGTTCAAATCCGATGAGAACGCTAAAATACGTATAAAACGTGAACGCGTTGAGATATTTTCATGATTTTTGGACCACAAAATTTATCTAAATATACTTATTAACCCTGTTAAGAAATTTTAAAAAAATAATAAAATTAGAGGAATTAGGTCAATATAAAATTCTAAGCATTCATTTTTTATCGTTCTGTAACTTTTCAACCCGTGTCGTGTAGATAAAATTTTGTAAAATTCACGATAAATCATGTAAAAATAGTATAAACAACATACAAAAGAAAATTTTCAAAAATAATGATATTTGAATTATCTGGTATTTTGATATTTCATAAATAAATTATCAATTATTTCGCAAAATTTCAAGAAAATTCAATTTAAAAATTTTTTATATAATGTAATGTAATAACATAAAAACCAAAAAATAAGAATTTAGAAAAAATTTCTAAGTCCGCAATCCACTAGAAATCGTCAAAACATCGAATTATGTTAAAAACACGTATTTCAAGCTGAAACGCTCAAATCCGATGAGAACGCTAAAATACGTATAAAACGTAAACGCGTTGAGATATTTTCATGAATTTTGGAGCACAAAATTTATCTAAATATACTTATTAACCCTGTTTAACAAATTTTTTAAAAATGTTAAAATTAGAGGAATTAGGTCAATATGAAATTCTAAAAATTCATTTTTTATCGTTCTGTAACTTTTCAACCCGTGTAGATAAAATTTTGTAAAATTCACGATAAATCATGTAAAAATAGTCTAAACAACATACAAAACAAAATTTTCAAAAATAATGATATTTGAATTATCTGGTATTTTGATATTTCATAAATAAATTATCAATTATTTCGCAAAATTTCAAGAAAATTCAATTTAAAATTTTTTTATATAATGTAATGAAATAACATAAAAACCAAAAAATAAGAATTTAAAAAAAATTTCTAAGTCCGCAATCCACTAGAAATCGTCAAAACATCGAATTATGTTAAAAACACGTATTTCAAGCTGAAACGCTCAAATCCGATGAGATCGCTAAAATACGTATAAAACGTGAACGCGTTGAGATATTTTCATGATTTTTGGACCACAAAATTTATCTTAATATACTTATTAACCCTGTTTAAGAAATTTTTAAAAAATGTTAAAATTAGAGGAATTAGGTCAATATGAAATTCTAAAAATTCATTTTTTATCGTTCTGTAACTTTTCAACCCGTGTAGATAAAATTTTGTAAAATTCACGATAAATCATGAAAAAATAGTCTAAACAACATACAAAAGAAAATTTTCAAAAATAATGATATTTGAATTATCTGGTATTTTGATATTTCATAAATAAATTATCAATTATTTCGCTAAATTTCAAGAAAATTCAATTTAAAAAATTTTTATATAAGGTAATGTAATAACATAAAAACCAAAAAATAAGAATTTAAAAAAAATTTCTAAGTCCGCAATCCACTAGAAATCGTCAAAACATCAAGAAAATAAAATTTTGTAAAATTCACGATAAATCATGTAAAAATAGTCTAAACAACATACAAAAGAAAATTTTCAAAAATAATAATATTTGAATTATCTGGTATTTTGATATTTCATAAATAAATTATCAATTATTTCGCAAAATTTCAAGAAAATTCAATTTAAAAAAATTTTATATAATGTAATGTAATAACAGTAAAACCAAAAAATAAGAATTTAAAAAAAATTTCTAAGACCGCAATCCACTAGAAATCGTCAAAACATCGAATTATGTTAAAAACACGTATTTCAAGCTGAAACGCTCAAATCCGATGAGAACGCTAAAATACGTATAAAACGTGAACGCGTTGAGATATTTTCATGATTTTTAGACCACAAAATTTATCTAAATATACTTATTAACCCTGTTTAAGAAATTTAAAAAAAATGTTAAAATTAGAGGAATTAGGTCAATATGAAATTCTAAGCATTCATTTTTTATCGTTCTGTAACTTTTCAACCCGTGTCGTGTAGATAAAATTTTGTAAAATTCACGATAAATCATGTAAAAATAGTCTAAACAATATACAAAAGAAAATTTTCAAAAATAATGATATTTGAATTATCTGGTATTTTGATATTTCATAAATAAATTATCAATTATATCGCAAAATTTCAAGAAAATTCAATTTAAAAATTTTTTATATAATGTAATGTAATAACATAAAAACCAAAAAATAAGAATTTAAAAAAATTTCTAAGTCCGCAATCCACTAGAAATCGTCAAAATATCGAATTATGTTAAAAACACGTATTTCAAGCTGAAACGCTCAAATCCGATGAGAACGCTAAAATACGTATAAAACGTGAACGCGTTGAGATATTTTCATGATTTTTGGACCACAAAATTTATCTAAATATACTTATTAACCCTGTTTAAGAAATTTTTAAAAAATGTTAAAATTAGAGGAATTAGGTCAATATGAATTTCTAAAAATTCATTTTTTATCGTTCTGTAACTTTTCAACCCGTGTAGATAAAATTTTGTAAAATTCACGATAAATCATGTAAAAATAGTCTAAACAACATACAAAAGAAAATTTTCAAAAATAATGATATTTGAATTATCTGGTATTTTGATATTTCATAAATAAATTATCAATTATTTCGCAAAATTTCAAGAAAATTCAATTTAAAAAATTTTATATAATGTAATGTAATAACATAAAAACCAAAAAATAAGAATTTAAAAAAAATTTCTAAGTCCGCAATCCACTAGAAATCGTCAAAACATCGAATTATGTTAAAAACACGTATTTCAAGCTGAAACGCTCAAATCCGATGAGAACGCTAAAATACGTATAAAACGTGAACGCGTTGAGATATTTTCATGATTTTTGGACCACAAAATTTATCTAAATATACTTATTAACCCTGTTTAAGAAATTTTAAAAAAATGTTAAAATTAGAGGAATTAGGTCAATATGAAATTCTAAAAATTCATTTTTTATTGTTCTGTAACTTTTCAACCCGTATAGATAAAATTTTGTAAAATTCACGATAAATCATGTAAAAATAGTCTAAACAACATACAAAAGAAAATTTTTAAAAATAATGATATTTGAATTATCTGGTATTTTGATATTTCATAAATATATTATCAATTATTTCGCAAAATTTCAAGAAAATTCAATTTAAAATTTTTTTATATAATGTATTGTAATAACATAAAAACAAAAAAATAAGAATTTAAAAAAATTTCTAAGTCCGCAATCCACTAGAAATCGTCAAAACATCGAATTATGTTAAAAACACGTATTTCAAGCTGAAACGCTCAAATCCGATGAGAACGCTAAAATACGTATAAAACGTGAACGCGTTGAGATATTTTCATGATTTTTGGACCACAAAATTTATCTAAATATACTTATTAACCCTGTTTAAGAAATTTTAAAAAAATAATAAAATTAGAGGAATTAGGTCAATATGAAATTCTAAGCATTCATTTTTTATCGTTCTGTAACTTTTCAACCCGTGTCGTGTAGATAAAATTTTGTAAAATTCACGATAAATCATGTAAAAATAGTCTAAACAACATAAAAAAGAAAATTTTTAAAAATAATGATATTTGAATTATCTGGTATTTTGATATTTCATAAATAAATTATCAATTATTTCGCAAAATTTCAAGAAAATTCAATTTAAAAAATTTTTATATAATGTAATGTAATAACATAAAAACCAAAAAATAAGAATTTAAAAAAAATTTCTAAGTCCGCAATCCACTAGAAATCGTCAAAACATCGAATTATGTTAAAAACACGTATTTCAAGCTGAAACGCTCAAATCCGATGAGAACGCTAAAATACGTATAAAACGTGAACGCGTTGAGATATTTTCATGATTTTTGGACCACAAAATTTATCTAAATATACTTATTAACCCTGTTTAAGAAATTTTTAAAAAATGTTAAAATGAGAGGAATTAGGTCAATATGAATTTCTAAAAATTCATTTTTTATCGTTCTGTAACTTTTCAACCCGTGTAGATAAAATTTTGTAAAATTAACGATAAATTATGTAAAAATAGTCTAAACAACATACAAAAGAAAATTTTCAAAAATAATGATATTTGAATTATCTGGTATTTTGATATTTCATAAATAAATTATCAATTATTTCGCAAAATTTCAAGAAAATTCAATTTAAAAATTTTTTATATAATGTAATGTAATAACATAAAAACCAAAAAATAAGAATTTAAAAAAAATTTCTAAGTCCGCAATCCACTAGAAATCGTCAAAACATCGAATTATGTTAAAAACACGTATTTCAAGCTGAAACGCTCAAATCCGATGAGAACGCTAAAATACGTATAAAACGTGAACGCGTTGAGATATTTTCATGATTTTTGGACCACAAAATTTATCTACATATACTTATTAACCCTGTTGACAAATTTTTAAAAAATGTTAAAATTAGAGGAATTAGGTCAATATGAAATTCTAAAAATTAATTTTTATCGTTCTGTAACTTTTCAACCCGTGTAGATAAAATTTTGTAAAATTCACGATAAATCATGTAAAAATAGTCTAAACAACATACAAAAGAAAATTTTTAAAAATAATGATATTTGAATTATCTGGTATTTTGATATTTCATAAATAAATTATCAATTATTTCGCAAAATTTCAAGAAAATTCAATTTAAAAATTTTTTATATAATGTATTGTAATAACATAAAAACCAAAAAATAAGAATTTAAAAAAATTTCTAAGTCCGCAATCCACTAGAAATCGTCAAAACATCGAATTATGTTAAAAACACGTATTTCAAGCTGAAACGCTCAAATCCGATGAGAACGCTAAAATACGTATAAAACGTGAACGCGTTGAGATATTTTCATGATTTTTGGACCACAAAATTTATCTAAATATACTTATTAACCCTGTTTAAGAAATTTTTAAAAAATGTTAAAATGAGAGGAATTAGGTCAATATGAAATTCTAAAAATTCATTTTTTATCGTTCTGTAACTTTTCAACCCGTGTAGATAAAATTTTATAAAATTAACGATAAATCATGTAAAAATAGTCTAAACAACATACAAAAGAAAATTTTCAAAAATAATGATATTTGAATTATCTGGTATTTTGATATTTCATAAATAAATTATCAATTATTTCGCAAAATTTCAAGAAAATTCAATTTAAAAATTTTTTATATAATGTATTGTAATAACATAAAAACCAAAAAATAAGAATTTTAAAAAATTTCTAAGTCCGCAATCCACTAGAAATCGTCAAAACATCGAATTATGTTAAAAACACGTATTTCAAGCTGAAACGCTCAAATCCGATGAGAACGCTAAAATACGTATAAAACGTGAACGCGTTGAGATATTTTCATGATTTTTGGACCACAAAATTTATCTAAATATACTTATTAACCCTGTTAAGAAATTTTAAAAAAATAATAAAATTAGAGGAATTAGGTCAATATGAAATTCTAAGCATTCATTTTTTATCGTTCTGTAACTTTTCAACCCGTGTCGTGTAGATAAAATTTTGTAAAATTCACGATAAATCATGTAAAAATAGTCTAAACAACATACAAAAGAAAATTTTCAAAAATAATGATATTTGAATTATCTGGTATTTTGATATTTCATAAATAAATTATCAATTATTTCGCAAAATTTCAAGAAAATTCAATTTAAAAATTTTTTATATAATGTAATGTAATAACATAAAAACCAAAAAATAAGAATTTAAAAAAAATTTCTAAGTCCGCAATCCACTAGAAATCGTCAAAACATCGAATTATGTTAAAAACACGTATTTCAAGCTGATACGCTCATATCCGATGAGAACGCTAAAATACGTATAAAACGTGAACGCGTTGAGATATTTTCATGATTTTTGGACCACAAAATTTATCTAAATATACTTATTAACCCTGTTTAAGAAATTTTTAAAAAATGTTAAAATGAGAGGAATTAGGTCAATATGAAATTCTAAAAATTCATTTTTTATCGTTCTGTAACTTTTCAACCCGTGTAGATAAAATTTTGTAACATAAAATCCCAAAAAATAAGAATTTTAAAAAAATTTCCAAGTCCGCAATCCACTAGAAATCGTCAAAACATCGAATTATGTTAAAAACACGTATTTCAAGCTGAAACGCTCAAATTCACGTTTTATACGTATTTTAGCGTTCTCATCGGATTTTAGCGTTTCAGCTTTAAATACGTGTTTTTAACATAATTTGATGTTTTGACGATTTCTAGTGGTTTGCGGACTTTTTTTAAATTCTTATTTTTTGGGATTTTATGTTATTACATTACATTCCATAAAAAATTTTTAAATTAAATCTTCTTGAAATTTTGCGAAATAATTGATAATTTATTTATGAAATATCAAAATACCAGATAATTCAAATATCATTATTTTTGAAAATTTTCTTTTGTATGTTGTTTAGACTACTTTTTCATGATTTATCGTGAAATTTACAAAATTTTATCTGCACGGGTTGAAAAGTTAAGAGCGATAAAATATGAATTTTTAGAATTTCATATTTACCTAATTCCTCTAATTTTAACATTTTTTAAAAATTTCTTAAACATGGTTAATAAGTATATTTAGATAAATTTTGTGTTTCAAAAATCATGAAAATATCTCAACGCGTTCACGTTTTATACGTATTTTAGCGTTCTCATCGGATTTGAGCGTTTCAGCTTGAAATACGTGTTTTTAACATAATTTGATGTTTTGACGATTTCTAGTGGATTGCGGACTTGGAAATTTTTTTAAAATTCTTATTTTTTGGGATTTTATGTTATTACATTACATTCCATAAAAAAATTTTAAATTTAATTTTCTTGAAATTTTGCGAAATAATTGATAATTTATTTATGAAATATCAAAATACCAGATAATTCAAATATCATTATTTTTGAAAATTTTCTTTTGTATGTTGTTTAGACTACTTTTACACGATTTATAGTGAAATTTACAAAATTTTATCTGCACGGGTTGAAAAGTTACAGAGCGATAAAATATGAATTTTTAGAATTTCATATTTACCTAATTCCTCTAATTTTCACATTTTTAAAAAATTTCTTAAACAGGGTTAATAAGGATATTTAGATAAATTTTGTGTTTCAAAAATCATGAAAATATCTCAACGCGTTCACGTTTTATACGTATTTTAGCGTTCTCATCGGATTTGAGCGTTTCAGCTTGAAATACGTGTTTTTAACATATTTTGATGTTTTGACGATTTCTAGTGGTTTGCGGACTTGGAAATTTTTTTAAAATTCTTATTTTTTGGTTTTTATGTTATTACATTACATTCCATAAAAAAATTTAAATTTAATTTTCTTGAAATTTTGCGAAATAATTGATAATTTATTTATGAAATATCAAAATACCAGATAATTCAAATATCATTATTTTTGAAAATTTTCTTTTGTATGTTGTTAAGAGTACTTTTACATGATTTATCGTGAAAGTTACAAAATTTTATCTGCACGGGTTGAAAAGTTACAGAGCGATAAAATATGAATTTTTAGAATTTCATATTTACCTAATTCCTCTAATTTTAACATTTTTTAAAAATTTCTTAAACATGGTTAATAAGTATATTTAGATAAATTTTGTGTTTTAAAAATCATGAAAATATCTCAACGCGTTCACGTTTTATACGTATTTTAGCGTTCTCATCGGATTTGAGCGTTTCAGCTTGAAATACGTGTTTTTAACATAATTTGATGTTTTGACGATTTCTAGTGGTTTGCGGACTTGGAAATTTTTTTAAAATTCTTATTTTTTGGGATTTTATGTTATTACATTACATTCCATAAAAAAATTTTAAATTTAATTTTCTTGAAATTTTGCGAAATAATTGATAATTTATTTATGAAATATCAAAATACCAGATAATTCAAATATCACTATTTTTGAAAATTTTCTTTTGTATGTTGTTTAGACTACTTTTACACGATTTATCGTGAAATTTACAAAATTTTATCTGCACGGGTTGAAAAGTTACAGAGCGATAAAATATGAATTTTTAGAATTTTTTATTTACCTAATTCCTCTAATTTTCACATTTTTAAAAAATTTCTTTAACAGGGTTAATAAGGATATTTAGATAAATTTTGTGTTTCAAAAATCATGAAAATATCTCAACGCGTTCACGTTTTATACGTATTTTAGCGTTCTCATCGGATTTGAGCGTTTCAGCTTGAAATACGTGTTTTTAACATATTTTGATGTTTTGACGATTTCTAGTGGTTTGCGGACTTGGAAATTTTTTTAAAATTCTTTTTTTTTGGTTTTTATGTTATTACATTACATTCCATAAAAAAATTTTAAATTTAATTTTCTTGAAATTTTGCGAAATAATTGATAATTTATTTATGAAATATCAAAATACCAGATAATTCAAATATCATTATTTTTGAAAATTTTCTTTTGTATGTTGTTTAGAGTACTTTTACATGATTTATCGTGAAATTTACAAAATTTTATCTGCACGGGTTGAAAAGTTACAGAGCGATAAAATTTGAATTTTTAGAATTTCATATTTACCTAATTCCTCTAATTTTAACATTTTTTAAAAATTTCTTAAACATGGTTAATAAGGATATTTAGATAAATTTTGTGTTTCAAAAATCATGTAAATATCTAAACGCGTTCACGTTTTATACGTATTTTAGCGTTCTCATCGGATTTGAGCGTTTCAGCTTGAAATACGTGTTTTTAACATAATTTGATGTTTTGACGATTTCTAGTGGTTTGCGGACTTAGTAAATTTTTTTAAATTCTTATTTTTTGGTTTTTATGTTATTACATTACATTCCATAAAAAAATTTTAAATTTAATTTTCTTGAAATTTTGCGTAATAATTGATAATTTATTTATGAAATACCAAAATACCAGATAATTCAAATATCATAATTTTTGAAAATCTTCTCTTGTATGTTGTTTAGACTACTTTTACATGATTTTTCGTGAAATTTACAAAATTTTATCTGCACGGGTTGAAAAGTTACAGAGCGATAAAATATGAATTTTTAAAATTTCATATTTACCTAATTCCTCTAATTTGAACATTTTTTAAAAATTTCTTAAACAGGGTTAATAAGGATATTTAGATAAATTTTGTGTTTTAAAAATCATGAAAATATCTCAACGCGTTCACGTTTTATACGTATTTTAGCGTTCTCATCGGATTTGAGCGTTTCAGCTTGAAATACGTGTTGTTTAACATATTTTGATGTTTTGACGATTTCTAGTGGTTTGCGGACTTGGAATTTTTTTTTAATTTCTTATTTTTTGGTTTTTATGTTATTACATTACATTCCATAAAAAAATTTTAAATTTAATTTTCTTGAAATTTTGCGTAATAATTGATAATTTATTTATGAAATATCAAAATACCAGATAATTCAAATATCATTATTTTTGAAAATTTTCTTTTGTATGTTGTTTAGACTACTTTTACATGATTTATCGTGAAATTTACAAAATTTTATCTGCACGGGTTGAAAAGTTACAGAGCGATAAAATATGAATTTTTAGAATTTTTTATTTACCTAATTCCTCTAATTTTCACATTTTTAAAAAATTTCTTTAACAGGGTTAATAAGGATATTTAGATAAATTTTGTGGTCCAAAAATCATAAAAATATCTCAACGCGTTCACGTTTTATACGTATTTTAGCGTTCTCATCGGATTTGAGCGTTTCAGCTTGAAATACGTGTTTTTAACATAATTTGATGTTTTGACGATTTCTAGTGGTTTGCGGACTTAGAAAATTTTTTTAAATTCTTATTTTTTGGGATTTTATGTTATTACATTACACTCCATAAAAAAAATTTAAATTTAATTTTCTTGAAATTTTGCGAAATAATTGATAATTTATTTATGAAATATCAAAATACCAGATAATTCAAATATCATTATTTTTGAAAATTTTCTTTTGTATGTTGTTTAGACTACTTTTACATGATTTATCGTGAAATTTACAAAATTTTATCTGCACGGGTTGAAAAGTTACAGAGCGATAAAATATGAATTTTTAGAATTTTTTATTTACCTAATTCCTCTAATTTTCACATTTTTAAAAAATTTCTTTAACAGGGTTAATAAGGATATTTAGATAAATTTTGTGTTTCAAAAATCATGAAAATATCTCATCGCGTTCACGTTTTATACGTATTTTAGCGTTCTCATCGGATTTGAGCGTTTCAGCTTGAAATACGTGTTTTTAACATATTTTGATGTTTTGACGATTTCTAGTGGTTTGCGGACTTGGAAATTTTTTTAAAATTCTTATTTTTTGGTTTTTATGTTATTACATTACATTCCATAAAAAAAATTTAAATTTAATTTTCTTGAAATTTTGCGAAATAATTGATAATTTATTTATGAAATATCAAAATACCAGATAATTCAAATATCATTATTTTTGAAAATTTTCTTTTGTATGTTGTTTAGAGTACTTTTACATGATTTATCGTGAAAGTTACAAAATTTTATCTGCACGGGTTGAAAAGTTACAGAGCGATAAAATATGAATTTTTAGAATTTCATATTTACCTAATTCCTCTAATTTTAACATTTTTTAAAAATTTCTTAAACATGGTTAATAAGTATATTTAGATAAATTTTGTGTTTTAAAAATCATGAAAATATCTCAACGCGTTCACGTTTTATACGTATTTTAGCGTTCTCACCGGATTTGAGCGTTTCAGCTTGAAATACGTGTTTTTAACATAATTTGATGTTTTGACGATTTCTAGTGGTTTGCGGACTTGGAAATTTTTTTAAAATTCTTATTTTTTGGGATTTTATGTTATTACATTACATTCCATAAAAAAATTTTAAATTTAATTTTCTTGAAATTTTGCGAAATAATTGATAATTTATTTATGAAATATCAAAATACCAGATAATTCAAATATCACTATTTTTGAAAATTTTCTTTTGTATGTTGTTTAGACTACTTTTACACGATTTATCGTGAAATTTACAAAATATTATCTGCACGGGTTGAAAAGTTACAGAGCGATAAAATATGAATTTTTAGAATTTTTTATTTACCTAATTCCTCTAATTTTCACATTTTTAAAAAATTTCTTTAACAGGGTTAATAAGGATATTTAGATAAATTTTGTGTTTCAAAAATCATGAAAATATCTCAACGCGTTCACGTTTTATACGTATTTTAGCGTTCTCATCGGATTTGAGCGTTTCAGCTTGAAATACGTGTTTTTAACATATTTTGATGTTTTGACGATTTCTAGTGGTTTGCGGACTTGGAAAATTTTTTAAAATTCTTTTTTTTTGGTTTTTATGTTATTACATTACATTCCATAAAAAAATTTTAAATTTAATTTTCTTGAAATTTTGCGAAATAATTGATAATTTATTTATGAAATATCAAAATACCAGATAATTCAAATATCATTATTTTTGAAAATTTTCTTTTGTATGTTGTTTAGAGTACTTTTACATGATTTATCGTGAAATTTACAAAATTTTATCTGCACGGGTTGAAAAGTTACAGAGCGATAAAATTTGAATTTTTAGAATTTCATATTTACCTAATTCCTCTAATTTTAACATTTTTTAAAAATTTCTTAAACATGGTTAATAAGGATATTTAGATAAATTTTGTGTTTCAAAAATCATGTAAATATCTAAACGCGTTCACGTTTTATACGTATTTTAGCGTTCTCATCGGATTTGAGCGTTTCAGCTTGAAATACGTGTTTTTAACATAATTTGATGTTTTGACGATTTCTAGTGGTTTGCGGACTTAGTAAATTTTTTTAAATTCTTATTTTTTGGTTTTTATGTTATTACATTACATTCCATAAAAAAATTTTAAATTTAATTTTCTTGAAATTTTGCGTAATAATTGATAATTTATTTATGAAATACCAAAATACCAGATAATTCAAATATCATAATTTTTGAAAATCTTCTCTTGTATGTTGTTTAGACTACTTTTACATGATTTTTCGTGAAATTTACAAAATTTTATCTGCACGGGTTGAAAAGTTACAGAGCGATAAAATATGAATTTTTAAAATTTCATATTTACCTAATTCCTCTAATTTGAACATTTTTTAAAAATTTCTTAAACAGGGTTAATAAGGATATTTAGATAAATTTTGTGTTTTAAAAATCATGAAAATATCTCAACGCGTTCACGTTTTATACGTATTTTAGCGTTCTCATCGGATTTGAGCGTTTCAGCTTGAAATACGTGTTGTTTAACATATTTTGATGTTTTGACGATTTCTAGTGGTTTGCGGACTTGGAATTTTTTTTTAATTTCTTATTTTTTGGTTTTTATGTTATTACATTACATTCCATAAAAAAATTTTAAATTTAATTTTCTTGAAATTTTGCGTAATAATTGATAATTTATTTATGAAATATCAAAATACCAGATAATTCAAATATCATTATTTTTGAAAATTTTCTTTTGTATGTTGTTTAGACTACTTTTACATGATTTATCGTGAAATTTACAAAATTTTATCTGCACGGGTTGAAAAGTTACAGAGCGATAAAATATGAATTTTTAGAATTTTTTATTTACCTAATTCCTCTAATTTTCACATTTTTAAAAAATTTCTTTAACAGGGTTAATAAGGATATTTAGATAAATTTTGTGGTCCAAAAATCATAAAAATATCTCAACGCGTTCACGTTTTATACGTATTTTAGCGTTCTCATCGGATTTGAGCGTTTCAGCTTGAAATACGTGTTTTTAACATAATTTTATGTTTTGACGATTTCTAGTGGTTTGCGGACTTGGAAAATTTTTTAAAATTCTTTTTTTTTGGTTTTTATGTTATTACATTACATTCCATAAAAAAATTTTAAATTTAATTTTCTTGAAATTTTGCGAAATAATTGATAATTTATTTATGAAATATCAAAATACCAGATAATTCAAATATCATTATTTTTGAAAATTTTCTTTTGTATGTTGTTTAGAGTACTTTTACATGATTTATCGTGAAATTTACAAAATTTTATCTGCACGGGTTGAAAAGTTACAGAGCGATAAAATTTGAATTTTTAGAATTTCATATTTACCTAATTCCTCTAATTTTAACATTTTTTAAAAATTTCTTAAACATGGTTAATAAGGATATTTAGATAAATTTTGTGTTTCAAAAATCATGTAAATATCTAAACGCGTTCACGTTTTATACGTATTTTAGCGTTCTCATCGGATTTGAGCGTTTCAGCTTGAAATACGTGTTTTTAACATAATTTGATGTTTTGACGATTTCTAGTGGTTTGCGGACTTAGTAAATTTTTTTAAATTCTTATTTTTTGGTTTTTATGTTATTACATTACATTCCATAAAAAAATTTTAAATTTAATTTTCTTGAAATTTTGCGTAATAATTGATAATTTATTTATGAAATACCAAAATACCAGATAATTCAAATATCATAATTTTTGAAAATCTTCTCTTGTATGTTGTTTAGACTACTTTTACATGATTTTTCGTGAAATTTACAAAATTTTATCTGCACGGGTTGAAAAGTTACAGAGCGATAAAATATGAATTTTTAAAATTTCATATTTACCTAATTCCTCTAATTTGAACATTTTTTAAAAATTTCTTAAACAGGGTTAATAAGGATATTTAGATAAATTTTGTGTTTTAAAAATCATGAAAATATCTCAACGCGTTCACGTTTTATACGTATTTTAGCGTTCTCATCGGATTTGAGCGTTTCAGCTTGAAATACGTGTTGTTTAACATATTTTGATGTTTTGACGATTTCTAGTGGTTTGCGGACTTGGAATTTTTTTTTAATTTCTTATTTTTTGGTTTTTATGTTATTACATTACATTCCATAAAAAAATTTTAAATTTAATTTTCTTGAAATTTTGCGTAATAATTGATAATTTATTTATGAAATATCAAAATACCAGATAATTCAAATATCATTATTTTTGAAAATTTTCTTTTGTATGTTGTTTAGACTACTTTTACATGATTTATCGTGAAATTTACAAAATTTTATCTGCACGGGTTGAAAAGTTACAGAGCGATAAAATATGAATTTTTAGAATTTTTTATTTACCTAATTCCTCTAATTTTCACATTTTTAAAAAATTTCTTTAACAGGGTTAATAAGGATATTTAGATAAATTTTGTGGTCCAAAAATCATAAAAATATCTCAACGCGTTCACGTTTTATACGTATTTTAGCGTTCTCATCGGATTTGAGCGTTTCAGCTTGAAATACGTGTTTTTAACATAATTTTATGTTTTGACGATTTCTAGTGGTTTGCGGACTTAGAAAATTTTTTTAAATTCTTATTTTTTGGGATTTTATGTTATTACATTACACTCCATAAAAAAAATTTAAATTTAATTTTCTTGAAATTTTGCGAAATAATTGATAATTTATTTATGAAATATCAAAATACCAGATAATTCAAATATCATTATTTTTGAAAATTTTCTTTTGTATGTTGTTTAGACTACTTTTACATGATTTATCGTGAAATTTACAAAATTTTATCTGCACGGGTTGAAAAGTTACAGAGCGATAAAATATGAATTTTTAGAATTTTTTATTTACCTAATTCCTCTAATTTTCACATTTTTAAAAAATTTCTTTAACAGGGTTAATAAGGATATTTAGATAAATTTTGTGGTCCAAAAATCATAAAAATATCTCAACGCGTTCACGTTTTATACGTATTTTAGCGTTCTCATCGGATTTGAGCGTTTCAGCTTGAAATACGTGTTTTTAACATAATTTGATGTTTTGACGATTTCTAGTGGTTTGCGGACTTAGAAAATTTTTTTAAATTCTTATTTTTTGGGATTTTATGTTATTACATTACACTCCATAAAAAAAATTTAAATTTAATTTTCTTGAAATTTTGCGAAATAATTGATAATTTATTTATGAAATATCAAAATACCAGATAATTCAAATATCATTATTTTTGAAAATTTTCTTTTGTATGTTGTTTAGACTACTTTTACATGATTTATCGTGAAATTTACAAAATTTTATCTGCACGGGTTGAAAAGTTACAGAGCGATAAAATATGAATTTTTAGAATTTTTTATTTACCTAATTCCTCTAATTTTCACATTTTTAAAAAATTTCTTTAACAGGGTTAATAAGGATATTTAGATAAATTTTGTGTTTCAAAAATCATGAAAATATCTCATCGCGTTCACGTTTTATACGTATTTTAGCGTTCTCATCGGATTTGAGCGTTTCAGCTTGAAATACGTGTTTTTAACATATTTTGATGTTTTGACGATTTCTAGTGGTTTGCGGACTTGGAAAATTTTTTAAAATTCTTTTTTTTTGGTTTTTATGTTATTACATTACATTCCATAAAAAAATTTTAAATTTAATTTTCTTGAAATTTTGCGAAATAATTGATAATTTATTTATGAAATATCAAAATACCAGATAATTCAAATATCATTATTTTTGAAAATTTTCTTTTGTATGTTGTTTAGAGTACTTTTACATGATTTATCGTGAAATTTACAAAATTTTATCTGCACGGGTTGAAAAGTTACAGAGCGATAAAATTTGAATTTTTAGAATTTCATATTTACCTAATTCCTCTAATTTTAACATTTTTTAAAAATTTCTTAAACATGGTTAATAAGGATATTTAGATAAATTTTGTGTTTCAAAAATCATGTAAATATCTAAACGCGTTCACGTTTTATACGTATTTTAGCGTTCTCATCGGATTTGAGCGTTTCAGCTTGAAATACGTGTTTTTAACATAATTTGATGTTTTGACGATTTCTAGTGGTTTGCGGACTTAGTAAATTTTTTTAAATTCTTATTTTTTGGTTTTTATGTTATTACATTACATTCCATAAAAAAATTTTAAATTTAATTTTCTTGAAATTTTGCGTAATAATTGATAATTTATTTATGAAATACCAAAATACCAGATAATTCAAATATCATAATTTTTGAAAATCTTCTCTTGTATGTTGTTTAGACTACTTTTACATGATTTTTCGTGAAATTTACAAAATTTTATCTGCACGGGTTGAAAAGTTACAGAGCGATAAAATATGAATTTTTAAAATTTCATATTTACCTAATTCCTCTAATTTGAACATTTTTTAAAAATTTCTTAAACAGGGTTAATAAGGATATTTAGATAAATTTTGTGTTTTAAAAATCATGAAAATATCTCAACGCGTTCACGTTTTATACGTATTTTAGCGTTCTCATCGGATTTGAGCGTTTCAGCTTGAAATACGTGTTGTTTAACATATTTTGATGTTTTGACGATTTCTAGTGGTTTGCGGACTTGGAATTTTTTTTTAATTTCTTATTTTTTGGTTTTTATGTTATTACATTACATTCCATAAAAAAATTTTAAATTTAATTTTCTTGAAATTTTGCGTAATAATTGATAATTTATTTATGAAATATCAAAATACCAGATAATTCAAATATCATTATTTTTGAAAATTTTCTTTTGTATGTTGTTTAGACTACTTTTACATGATTTATCGTGAAATTTACAAAATTTTATCTGCACGGGTTGAAAAGTTACAGAGCGATAAAATATGAATTTTTAGAATTTTTTATTTACCTAATTCCTCTAATTTTCACATTTTTAAAAAATTTCTTTAACAGGGTTAATAAGGATATTTAGATAAATTTTGTGGTCCAAAAATCATAAAAATATCTCAACGCGTTCACGTTTTATACGTATTTTAGCGTTCTCATCGGATTTGAGCGTTTCAGCTTGAAATACGTGTTTTTAACATAATTTGATGTTTTGACGATTTCTAGTGGTTTGCGGACTTAGAAAATTTTTTTAAATTCTTATTTTTTGGGATTTTATGTTATTACATTACACTCCATAAAAAAAATTTAAATTTAATTTTCTTGAAATTTTGCGAAATAATTGATAATTTATTTATGAAATATCAAAATACCAGATAATTCAAATATCATTATTTTTGAAAATTTTCTTTTGTATGTTGTTTAGACTACTTTTACATGATTTATCGTGAAATTTACAAAATTTTATCTGCACGGGTTGAAAAGTTACAGAGCGATAAAATATGAATTTTTAGAATTTTTTATTTACCTAATTCCTCTAATTTTCACATTTTTAAAAAATTTCTTTAACAGGGTTAATAAGGATATTTAGATAAATTTTGTGTTTCAAAAATCATGAAAATATCTCATCGCGTTCACGTTTTATACGTATTTTAGCGTTCTCATCGGATTTGAGCGTTTCAGCTTGAAATACGTGTTTTTAACATATTTTGATGTTTTGACGATTTCTAGTGGTTTGCGGACTTGGAAATTTTTTTAAAATTCTTATTTTTTGGTTTTTATGTTATTACATTACATTCCATAAAAAAAATTTAAATTTAATTTTCTTGAAATTTTGCGAAATAATTGATAATTTATTTATGAAATATCAAAATACCAGATAATTCAAATATCATTATTTTTGAAAATTTTCTTTTGTATGTTGTTTAGAGTACTTTTACATGATTTATCGTGAAATTTACAAAATTTTATCTGCACGGGTTGAAAAGTTACAGAGCGATAAAATTTGAATTTTTAGAATTTCATATTTACCTAATTCCTCTAATTTTAACATTTTTTAAAAATTTCTTAAACATGGTTAATAAGGATATTTAGATAAATTTTGTGTTTCAAAAATCATGTAAATATCTAAACGCGTTCACGTTTTATACGTATTTTAGCGTTCTCATCGGATTTGAGCGTTTCAGCTTGAAATACGTGTTTTTAACATAATTTGATGTTTTGAGGATTTCTAGTGGTTTGCGGACTTAGTAAATTTTTTTAAATTCTTATTTTTTGGTTTTTATGTTATTACATTACATTCCATAAAAAAATTTTAAATTTAATTTTCTTGAAATTTTGCGTAATAATTGATAATTTATTTATGAAATATCAAAATACCAGATAATTCAAATATCATAATTTTTGAAAATCTTCTTTTGTATGTTGTTTAGACTACTTTTACATGATTTATCGTGAAATTTACAAAATTTTATCTGCACGGGTTGAAAAGTTACAGAGCGATAAAATATGAATTTTTAAAATTTCATATTTACCTAATTCCTCTAATTTTAACATTTTTTAAAAATTTCTTCAACAGGGTTAATAAGGATATTTAGATAAATTTTGTGTTTTAAAAATCATGAAAATATCTCAACGCGTTCACGTTTTATACGTATTTTAGCGTTCTCATCGGATTTGAGCGTTTCAGCTTGAAATACGTGTTGTTTAACATATTTTGATGTTTTGACGATTTCTAGTGGTTTGCGGACTTGGAATTTTTTTTTAAATTCTTATTTTTTGGTTTTTATGTTATTACATTACATTCCATAAAAAAATTTTAAATTTAATTTTCTTGAAATTTTGCGTAATAATTGATAATTTATTTATGAAATATCAAAATACCAGATAATTCAAATATCATTATTTTTGAAAATTTTCTTTTGTATGTTGTTTAGACTACTTTTACATGATTTATCGTGAAATTTACAAAATTTTATTTGCACGGGTTGAAAAGTTACAGAGCGATAAAATTTGAATTTTTAGAATTTCATATTTACCTAATTCCTCTAATTTTAACATTTTTTAAAAATTTCTTAAACAGGGTTAATAAGGATATTTTGATAAATTTTGTGTTTTAAAAATCATGAAAATATCTCAACGCGTTCACGTTTTATACGTATTTTAGCGTTCTCATCGGATTTGAGCGTTTCAGCTTGAAATACGTGTTGTTTAACATATTTTGATGTTTTGACGATTTCTAGTGGTTTGCGGACTTGGAATTTTTTTTTAAATTCTTATTTTTTGGTTTTTATGTTATTACATTACATTCCATAAGAAAATTTTAAATTTAATTTTCTTGAAATTTTGCGTAATAATTGATAATTTATTTATGAAATATCAAAATACCAGATAATTCAAATATCATTATTTTTGAAAATTTTCTTTTGTATGTTGTTTAGACTACTTTTACATGATTTATCGTGAAATTTACAAAATTTTATTTGCACGGGTTGAAAAGTTACAGAGCGATAAAATTTGAATTTTTAGAATTTCATATTTACCTAATTCCTCTAATTTTAACATTTTTTAAAAATTTCTTAAACAGGGTTAATAAGGATATTTAGATAAATTTTGTGTTTCAAAAATCATGAAAATATCTCAACGCGTTCACGTTTTATACGTATTTTACCGTTCTTATCGGATTTGAGCGTTTCAGCTTGAAATACGTGTTTTTAACATAATTTGATGTTTTGACGATTTCTAGTGGTTTGCGGACTTAAAGTTTTTTTTAAATTCTTATTTTTTGGTTTTTATGTTATTACATTACATTCCATAGAAAAATTTTAAATTTAATTTTCTTGAAATTTTGCGAAATAATTGATAATTTATTTATGAAATATCAAAATAGCAGATAATTAAAATATCATTATTTTTGAAAATTTTCTTTTGTATGTTGTTTAGAGTACTTTTACATGATTTATCGTGAAATTTACAAAATTTTATCTGCACGGGTTGAAAAGTTACAGAGCGATAAAATTTGAATTTTTAGAATTTCATATTTACCTAATTCCTCTAATTTTAACATTTTTAAAAAAAAATTTAAACAGGGTTAATAAGGATATTTAGATAAATTTTGTGTTTCAAAAATCATGAAAATATCTCAACGCGTTCACGTTTTATACGCATTTTAGCGTTCTCATCGGATTTGAGCGTTTCAGCTTGAAATACGTGTTTTTAACATATTTTGATGTTTTGACGATTTCTAGTAGTTTGCGGACTTGGAAATTTTTTTAAATTCTTATTTTTTGGTTTTTATGTTATTACATTACATTCCATAAAAAAAATTTAAATTTAATTTTCTTGAAATTTTGCGAAATAATTGATAATTTATTTATAAAATATCAAAATACCAGATAATTCAAATATCATTATTTTTGAAAATTTTCTTTTGTATGTTGTTTAGACTACTTTTACATGATTTATCGTGAAATTTACAATATTTTATCTGCACGGGTTGAAAAGTTACAGAGCGATAAAATATGAATTTTTAGAATTTCATATTTACCTAATTCCTCTAATTTTCACATTTTTTAAAAATTTCTTAAACAGGGTTAATAAGGATATTTAGATAAATTTTGTGTTTCAAAAATCATGAAAATATCTCAACGCGTTCACGTTTTATACGTATTTTAGCGTTCTCATCAGATTTGAGCGTTTCAGCTTGAAATACGTGTTTTTAACATATTTTGATGTTTTGACGATTTCTAGTGGTTTGCGGACTTGGATTTTTTTTAAAATTCTTATTTTTTGGTTTTTATGTTATTACATTACATTCCATAAAAAAATTTTAAATTTAATTTTCTTGAAATTTTGCGAAATAATTGATAATTTATTTATGAAATATCAAAATACCAGATAATTCAAATATCATTATTTTTGAAAATTTTCTTTTGTATGTTGTTTAGACTACTTTTACATGATTTATCGTGAAATTTACAAAATTTTATCTGCACGGGTTAAAAAGTTACAGAGCGATAAAATTTGAATTTTTAGAATTTCATATTTACCTAATTCTTCTAATTTTAACATTTTTTAAAAATTTCTTAAACAGGGTTAATAAGGATATTTAGATAAATTTTGTGTTTCAAAAATCATGAAAATATCTCAACGCGTTCACGTTTTATACGCATTTTAGCGTTCTCATCGGATTTGAGCGTTTCAGCTTGAAATACGTGTTTTTAACATATTTTGATGTTTTGACAATTTCTAGTGGTTTGCGGACTTGGAAATTTTTTTTAAATTCTTATTTTTTGGTTTTTATGTTATTACATTACATTCCATAGAAAAATTTTAAATTTAATTTTCTTGAAATTTTGCGAAATAATTGATAATTTATTTATGAAATATCAAAATACCAGATAATTCAAATATCATTATTTTTGAAAATTTTCTTTTGTATGTTGTTTAGACTACTTTTACATGATTTATCGTGAAATTTACAAAATTTTATCTGCACGGGTTGAAAAGTTACAGAGCGATAAAATATGAATTTTTAGAATTTCATATTTACCTAATTCCTTTAATTTTAACATTTTTTAAAAATTTCTTAAACAGGGTTAATGAGGATATTTAGATAAATTTTGTGTTTCAAAAATCATGAAAATATCTCAACGCGTTCACGTTTTATACGTATTTTAGCGTTCTTATCGGATTTGAGCGTTTCAGCTTGAAATACGTGTTTTTAACATAATTTGATGTTTTGACGATTTCTAGTGGTTTGCGGACTTAAAGTTTTTTTTAAATTCTTATTTTTTGGTTTTTATGTTATTACATTACATTCCATAGAAAAATTTTAAATTTAATTTTCTTGAAATTTTGCGAAATAATTGATAATTTATTTATGAAATATCAAAATACCAGATAATTAAAATATCATTATTTTTGAAAATTTTCTTTTGTATGTTGTTTAGAGTACTTTTACATGATTTATCGTGAAATTTACAAAATTTTATCTGCACGGGTTGAAAAGTTACAGAGCGATAAAATTTGAATTTTTAGAATTTCATATTTACCTAATTCCTCTAATTTTAACATTTTTTTAAAAAAATTTAAACAGGGTTAATAAGGATATTTAGATAAATTTTGTGTATCAAAAATCATGAAAATATCTCAACGCGTTCACGTTTTATACGCATTTTAGCGTTCTCATCGGATTTGAGCGTTTCAGCTTGAAATACGTGTTTTTAACATATTTTGATGTTTTGACGATTTCTAGTAGTTTGCGGACTTGGAAATTTTTTTAAATTCTTATTTTTTGGTTTTTATGTTATTACATTACATTCCATAAAAAAAATTTAAATTTAATTTTCTTGAAATTTTGCGAAATAATTGATAATTTATTTATAAAATATCAAAATACCAGATAATTCAAATATCATTATTTTTGAAAATTTTCTTTTGTATGTTGTTTAGACTACTTTTACATGATTTATCGTGAAATTTACAATATTTTATCTGCACGGGTTGAAAAGTTACAGAGCGATAAAATATGAATTTTTAGAATTTCATATTTACCTAATTCCTCTAATTTTCACATTTTTTAAAAATTTCTTAAACAGGGTTAATAAGGATATTTAGATAAATTTTGTGTTTCAAAAATCATGAAAATATCTCAACGCGTTCACGTTTTATACGCATTTTAGCGTTCTCATCGGATTTGAGCGTTTCAGCTTGAAATACGTGTTTTTAACATATTTTGATGTTTTGACAATTTCTAGTGGTTTGCGGACTTGGAAATTTTTTTTAAATTCTTATTTTTTGGTTTTTATGTTATTACATTACATTCCATAAAAAAATTTTAAATTTAATTTTCTTGAAATTTTGCGAAATAATTGATAATTTATTTATAAAATATCAAAATACCAGATAATTCAAATATCATTATTTTTGAAAATTTTCTTTTGTATGTTGTTTAGACTACTTTTACATGATTTATCGTGAAATTTACAAAATTTTATCTGCACGGGTTGAAAAGTTACAGAGCGATAAAATATGAATTTTTAAAATTTCATATTTACCTAATTCCTCTAATTTTAACATTTTTTAAAAATTTCTTAAACAAGGTTAATAAGGTTATTTAGATAAATTTTGTGTTTCAAAAGTCATGAAAATATCTCAACGCGTTCACGTTTTATACGTATTTTAGCGTTCTTATCGGATTTGAGTGTTTCAGCTTGAAATACTTGTTTTTAACATAAGTTGATGTTTTGACGATTTCTAGTGGTTTGCGGACTTAAATTTTTTTTAAATTCTTATTTTTTGGTTTTTATGTTATTACATTACATTCCATAAAAAAAATTTAAATTTAATTTTCTTGAAATTTTGCGAAATAATTGATAATTTATTTATGAAATATCAAAATAACAGATAATTCAAATATCATTATTTTTGAAAATTTTCTTTTGTATGTTGTTTAGAGTACTTTTACATGATTTATCGTGAAATTTACAAAATTTGATCTGCACGGGTTGAAAAGTTACAGAGCGATAAAATTTGAATTTTTAGAATTTCATATTTACCTAATTCCTCTAATTTTAACATTTTTTAAAAATTTCTTAAACAGGGTTAATAAGGATATTTAGATAAATTTTGTGTTTTAAAAATCATGAAAATATCTCAACGCGTTCACGTTTTATACGCATTTTAGCGTTCTCATCGGATTTGAGCGTTTCAGCTTGAAATACGTGTTTTTAACATAATATTTTGATGTTTTGACGATTTCTAGTGGTTTGCGGACTTGGAAATTTTTTTAAAATTCTTATTTTTTGGTTTTTATGTTATTACATTACATTCCATAAAAAATTTTTAAATTTAATTTTCTTGAAATTTTGCGAAATAATTGATAATTTATTTATGAAATATCAAAATACCAGATAATTCAAATATCATTATTTTTGAAAATTTTCTTTTGTATGTTGTTAAGAGTACTTTTACATGATTTATCGTGAAATTTACAAAATTTTATCTGCACGGGTTGAAAAGTTACAAAGCGATAAATTTTGAATTTTTAGAATTTCATATTTACCTAATACCTCTAATTTTAACATTTTTTAAAAATTTCTTAAACAGGGTTAATAAGGTTATTTAGATAAATTTTGTGTTTCAAAAATCATGAAAATATCTCAACGCGTTCACGTTTTATACTTTAAATTCTTATTTTTTGGTTTTTATGTTATTACATTACATTCCATAAAAAAATTTTAAATTTAATTTTCTTGAAATTTTGCGAAATAATTGATAATTTATTTATGAAATATCAAAATACCAGATAATTCAAATATCATTATTTTTGAAAATTTTCTTTTGTATGTTGTTTAGACTACTTTTACATGATTTATCGTGAAATTTACAAAATTTTATCTGCACGGGTTGAAAAGTTACAGAGCGATAAATTATGAATTTTTAGAATTTCATATTTACCTAATTCCTCTAATTTTAACATTTTTTAAAAATTTCTTAAACATGGTTAATAAGGATATTTAGATAAATTTTGTGTTTCAAAAATCATGAAAATATCTCAACGCGTTCACGTTTTATACGTATTTTAGCGTTCTCAACGGATTTGAGCGTTTCAGCTTGAAATACGTGTTTTTAACATATTTTGATGTTTTGACGATTTCTAGTGGTTTGCGGACTTGGAAATTTTTTTTAAATTCTTATTTTTTGGTTTTTATGTTATTACATTACATTCCATAAAAAAATTTTAAATTTAAATTTCTTGAAATTTTGCGAAATAATTGATAATTTAATGAAATATCAAAATACCAGATAATTCAAATATCATTATTTTTGAAAATTTTCTTTTGTATGTTGTTTAGACTACTTTTACATGATTTATCGTGAAATTTACAAAATTTTATCTGCACGGGTTGAAAAGTTACAGAGCGATAAAATTTGAATTTTTAGAATTTCATATTGACCTAATTCCTCTAATTTTAACATTTTTTAAAAATTTCTTAAACAGGTTTAATAAGGATATTTAGATAAATTTTGTGTTTCAAAAATCATGAAAATATCTCAACGCGTTCACGTTTTATACGTATTTTAGCGTTCTCATCGGATTTGAGCGTTTCAGCTTGAAATACGTGTTTTAACATAATTTGATGTTTTGACGATTTCTAGTGGTTTGCGGACTTAGTAAATTTTTTTAAATTCTTATTTTTTGGTTTTTATGTTATTACATTACATTCCATAAAAAAATTTTAAATTTAATTTTCTTGAAATTTTGCGAAATAATTGATAATTTATTTATGAAATATCAAAATACCAGATAATTCAGATATAATTATTTTTGAAAATTTTCTTTTGTATGTTGTTTAGACTACTTTTACATGATTTATCGTGAAATTTACAAAATTTTATCTGCACGGGTTGAAAAGTTACATAGCGATAAAATTTGAATTTTTAGAATTTCATATTGACCTAATTCCTCTAATTTCAACATTTTTTAAAAATTTCTTAAACAGGGTTAATAAGGATATTTAGATAATTTTTGTGTTTCAAAAATCATGATAATATCTCAACGCGTTCACGTTTTATACGCATTTTAGCGTTCTCAACGGATTTGAGCGTTTCAGCTTGAAATACGTGTTTTTAACATATTTTGATGTTTTGACGATTTCTAGTGGTTTGCGGACTTGGAAATTTTTTTAAATTCTTATTTTTTGGTTTTTATGTTATTACATTACATTCCATAAAAAAATTTAAATTTAATTTTCTTGAAAGTTTGCGAAATAATTGATAATTTTATGAAATATCAAAATACCAGATAATTCAAATATCATTATTTTTGAAAATTTTCTTTTGTATGTTGTTTAGACTACTTTTACATGATTTATCGTGAAATTTACAAAATTTTATCTGCACGGGTTGAAAAGTTACAGAGCGATAAAATTTGAATTTTTAGAATTTCATATTGACCTAATTCCTCTAATTTTAACATTTTTTAAAAATTTCTTAAACAGGGTTAATAAGGATATTTAGATAAATTTTGTGTTTCAAAAATCATGAAAATATCTCAACGCGTTCACGTTTTATACGTATTTTAGCGTTCTCAACGGATTTGAGCGTTTCAGCTTGAAATACGTGTTTTTAACATATTTTGATGTTTTGACGATTTCTAGTGGTTTGCGGACTTGGAAATTTTTTTTAAATTCTTATTTTTTGGTTTTTATGTTATAACATTACATTCCATAAAAAATTTTTAAATTTAATTTTCTTGAAATTTTTTTTAAATTCTTATTTTTTGGTTTTTATGTTATTACATTACATTCCATAAAAAAAATTTAAATTTAATTTTCTTGAAAGTTTGCGAAATAATTGATAATTTATTTATGAAATATCAAAATACCAGATAATTCAAATATCATTATTTTTGAAAATTTCTAGTGGTTTGCGGACTTGGAAATTTTTTTTAAATTCTTATTTTTTGGTTTTTATGTTATAACATTACATTCCATAAACAATTTTTAAATTTAATTTTCTTGAAATTTTGCGAAATAATTGATAATTTATTTATGAAATATCAAAATACCAGATAATTCAAATATCATTATTTTTGAAAATTTTCTTTTGTATGTTGTTTAGACTACTTTTACATGATTTATCGTGAAATTTACAAAATTTTATCTGCACGGGTTGAAAAGTTACAGAGCGATAAAATATGAATTTTTAGAATTTAATATTTACATAATTCCTCTAATTTTACCATTTTTTAAAAATTTCTTAAACAGGGTTAATAAGGATATTTAGATAAATATTGTGTTTTAAAAATCATGAAAATATCTCAACGCGTTCACGTTTTATACGTATTTTAGCGTTCTCATCGGATTTGAGCGTTTCAGCTTGAAATACGTGTTTTAACATAATTTGATGTTTTGACGATTTCTAGTGGTTTGCGGACTTAGTAAATTTTTTTTAAATTCTTATTTTTTGGTTTTTATGTTATTACATTACATTCCATAAAAAAATTTAAATTTAATTTTCTTGAAATTTTGCGAAATAAATGATAATTTATTTATGAAATATCAAAATACCAGATAATTCAGATATCATTATTTTTGAAAATTTTCTTTTGTATGTTGTTTAGACTACTTTTACATGATTTATCGTGAAATTAACAAAATTTTATCTGCACGGGTTGAAAAGTTACATAGCGACAAAATTTGAATTTTTAGAATTTCATATTGACTTAATTCCTCTAATTTAAACATTTTTTAAAAATTTCTTAAACAGGGTTAATAAGGATATTTAGATAAATTTTGTGTTTCAAAAATCATGAAAATATCTCAACGCGTTCACGTTTTATACGTATTTTAGTAGTGATGGGTCGTTCATGAACGAGTCGTTCAAAATGAACGACTCATTTTAGTGTGCCGTGAACGAACGACTCTTTAGTTCGTTCAGCACGGCACACCAGTTCACACTAGCTCCGTGCTACTATTTAGCCTCCGCTCACCGCTCCGCCCGCTGAACGCAGAAAGACGAACGAGTGTGAGTGGAATGAACGAAACGAACGAAACACACAGACAGCACACGGCACATAACAGACTACAGGGCACTATTGACTTGACTGAGTGCTGTGTATTCTGAGAAGCGTGCATGCGTTTCTGTTGTACGGCCAACAAAGAAAATAATCAACAATATGAGAAGTGGTAACAATGTAGGACTGAAAAGTAAATGCAAAAAATACATTAATGTAAAAGTAATAGAATAGTAAATACTAAATATATTTATTTAGAAAATCTATTAAAATAAAATATACAAAAAACTAACAACTAACTAAAATGCTCAGGTTCATGCAGTTCGGCACATGCGCACATGCCACACAAGGCGAGCGCACAGTGCTGTGAGCATGAGCAGAGCAGCTCAGCTGAGCAGCAAGGTAGCACAGTGTCATTTGAAACGCACAGTGCTGTTTTACAGAGTCGTTCAAATGAACGACTCAGTGTGAACGACTCACTTTACTGAGCGGAGCGAAATGAACTGACTCACTAAAAATGAACGAAAGACCCATCACTATATTTTAGCGTTCTCAACGGATTTGAGCGTTTCAGCTTGAAATACGTGTTTTTAACATATTTTGATGTTTTGACGATTTCTAGTGGTTTGCGGACTTAAAATTTTTTTTAAATTCTTATTTTTTGGTTTTTGTGTTATTACATTACATTCCATAAAAAAAAATTAAATTTAATTTTCTTGAAATTTTGCGAAATAATTGATAATTTATTTATGAAATATCAAAATACCAGATAATTCAGATATCATTATTTTTGAAAATTTTCTTCTGTATGTTGTTTAGACTACTTTTACATGATTTATCGTGAAATTTACAAAATTTTATCTGCACGGGTTGAAAAGTTACAGAGCGATAAAATTTGAATTTTTAGAATTTCATATTGACCTAATTCCTCTAATTTTAACATTTTTTAAAAATTTCTTAAACAGGGTTAATAAGGATATATTAGATAAATTTTGTGTTTCAAAAATCATGAAAATATCTCAACGCGTTCACGTTTTATACGTATTTTAGCGTTCTCAACGGATTTGAGCGTTTCAGCTTGAAATACGTGTGAACGGCAACCTCCTATGTAATGATCTGCAGAAATTCAGCAAGCATCTATGTCAAAAATGGACAGTTTTGAGGAAAGAGAAAATTTATGTTTTCAACGTAATATTCTAATATGGTTTACAAATTTTTATTAAAGTGACAAATATATATTTAGAGTAACACAACGAATATAAAAATTTGAAGTTATTCATTATATTTCTCCCAAAAATTGACATAGATGGTTGTGTCACCAAAAAGTTGATATTTTTTTAACTTAGAAGGTTGAGGTTTTAGGAAAATAGTTTTTAAAAGAAAATAATTGGTGAAAAGTAATTTATTTTCTAATAAAAAACTGAAATAAATAATTTTTTTTATTTCAAACATTTTTGTGTAAGGTAAACTTATTTCTATGTAGGAATTATAATTATTCTTATGTAGTAGTAGTAAGTAGTATGTACATTTGAACAAGTCTACTTACGAGTACCCTAATGCATGCTATGAATTTTAGTGTAACAGCTTGTCATGAGCATAATGCGGTATAACACTTTTAAGTTGTTGTAAATGTTCCCATTTACTTTGTTTAATCTTTTGACTGGAGTTGTAAAGATCAGGGTAAATAAATTCTTTCTTACTAGTTGAACGGCGAGGCAGAAGTACAAGTTCGTCTTCAAAATCTAGTTTATAGCGAATTAGACCGTCAGGCGTATATTTTAAATGGCAGATAAGGTTTATGGTTGGATCGTTAACTTTATTTCCAGGTCTAATAGAGGAGTATATTTCAGATTCCGTTATTGCATAATTTTTAAAAAATAAATGATTTAAATAGTGTGCCCGATATGGATTTCCTACCCGCGCTTCCTTTGTGACAGTAATATAGTCCTCCGGTAAATAAATATTTCTGTTTTTTAATCGTTTTTCTATAGTGGCATGAACAGAGTCTACTTCCATCTGAGTGTGACCTTTCTGCAAAAATTTTTGTTCAAATGTAAAACCTGTTTTTATTGCTAGTTGTGCAAGAGCGTTAGCTATGATTTTGTTTTTATTCTGATAGCCGCAACCGTCGCTCCAAATAATTATTTCCTTTCTAGAGAGGTCCAAGGTCCAGGAATCAATCTTCTCTTGTAGATGATGAATCAAACAAGATGTAAACGAAGACGCTTTAAGTTCTCCTTCGCCTTCATGCCACCAATAACAGTCGACTTCTTTATTTGCCAAATTGAAAATTGTATAGTTGTGACAGCATAATTTCGTTTTGTAGTAAAGTGCCGATGCCTTAAGGCATGGAGACAGCTTTACTGCTTGTACATCTACTGTGTACACAACACATTCATTCGCTATCGCTTTCTCCTTGTCTTTTTCTTTTTCTACCCTTGCCTTATCCTTAGCTTTAATATGCATATTGTAGTCTTCATCGGACAAATTTCCAGTTGAATGCTGGCAACAAATATCGCATTGATCTTTCCGCGGTACAAATAGCGAAATATTCTTGTTTTCTAAAATATCACTAAATGTAAATCGACTTACAGACTTCTCATCATGTTCTCGGCAATATTCTAGGTAAAGGCGATACAATTCCATTGTTGACTGAAATATCGGTTCCAGGTATAACTTTGAAGAATGTTTTCTACAATAATGTGATTCTAGCTTGGGTAGTGAGTCGATAAAAGTTACTGCATTTTTGCGTTTTTTTGAATTCAACGAATCGTGACTTGCTTCCTGGACTGCGGTGTTAATGTTCTCAGTTTGAATAGACTTATTAATAACCCTACGTAGTGGTTTACCTTGCTTATTTTCAGAAATATTTTTCTTAGACCTCATACCATGGAACGACGAGCCAGCCCAATTCTTCGCAGACCACACTCCAATACTTAAGGTATTACAAAACATGTCTCTACATACCTCCTTACGCTCATTATCAATTTTTAAGTGGTAGTGAAATGTGGCGCACCTTCTGTCTCCAGATTCGACCCTCCTTTTTTGTTTTGGAACAACACAGTCGACAAGTGATGCTACGTAGCTTTTCCTGTCGTCCCAAGAAAGCTGTTTCCAAAAATGATTGAAGAGTTGTTCTCTTACGTGATCGCTAATTGAAGCACAAAATCGTTTTTTTGACTTCAAGCAGTATTCTGATGTACATCTAGGACCCATCTTTCTATTACTACGTAACAATTCTGCTCCTTTAACTCCTCCTTTTCTTGTGAGACTATTATACTCCTTGCCTGTTCGTCTAAGGGTAGCTATTTTGTTCTTTTTCCAGTTTTTGGGATCAGGTTTACGTCTTCTTTTTCTTTTATTTGTTTCGGATTCTTCTTGATCTGCCACACTTTCAGCGTCTTTATTACTAATATTACTATCTTCACCTTCATCTTCACTAAAATGTTCGTCAGTTGGTATCCATTCTTTATCATCATAATCAGGTTTACGTTTTCTCTTTCTTTCATCTGTTTCTGGCTCATCATGACTGACTATATTTTCATCGTGTTTATCAGAATTACTATCCTTACCTCCATCTTCACTAGCATTTTCAACAGGTGGTACCCATTCATTACGTTCATTATTCCATCCATTTTCACAATCATTCGTTGATTTTTCGGATCGTTGGCTGATGAGGGAAATTACTTCTGTATTCGGGTCAATACCTAAAACAACACGTTTACATTTTGTACACTTTTACTGATACAATTAATAAATTTTTCAATATTAACTGAAATAAATAATAAGTACCTGACAGCACTTGTAAATCTTCAGTTATAATTAATATATCGTCATTCACATTATCCCATGGAGCTTCATTGAGCGATACTTCTTGTAGAATAATTGGATCGACTTCTATAAATCCAGCATTATATTCTACATCAGAAAATTCAATTATAATTATTGCCTATTATAATGAAAAATTAAAGATATTAACAACAAAGAGCATAATTATTTAGTATAAGTAAATGCCTACCTTGATCGAAGTAGTAATTATTGTTTGGCATTGTTTGAAATGATTCAGTAATCGAATAATTACTCGTATTTATATTTACATCGCCTGGTTCTGAAACGATATCGTTCAATTACAAAACTGTCGCACTAACTTAGAGTAAAATGAGGTTAGATACCTTTGTTGTAATTTTGTGCGGCCATTTCGAGAATTCGTTTAGTTCTTTCCATTTTCACGAAATTCGTTACATAAAACACTTATTATATATTAAACTACAACCAAAAACTGACCAGAACACTGATAAACAATAAACTAATACCGCCTTTATGGTTACTATGCTTGACATAAAAGGTTGAGTGGAAACATTAATAGCTGCAACAACCTCCTATGTCTGACATAGAAGGTTGTTACTCTTCACTTGACATAGGAGTTTTGTGGCTTAAATCCCTTATTATTACTTATTGACATCGGAGATTTTGTCAGCAGAACGATGGCAATATTGCACATAGCTTGTTCATTATTTTCAAATTTTGCTGAAATTGACATAGGAGGTTGTTGTTTCAATGTAAATGATGGCATAGGAGGTTGCCATTCTTCACCATCGATATTTTGATGTTTTGACGATTTCTAGTGGTTTGCGGACTTGGAAATTTTTTTTAAATTCTTATTTTTTGGTTTTTATGTTATTACATTACATTCCATAAAAAAATTTTAAATTTAATTTTCTTGAAATTTTGCGAAATAATTGATAATTTTATGAAATATCAAAATACCAGGTAATTCAAATATCATTATTTTTGAAAATTTTCTTTTGTATGTGGTTTAGACTACTTTTACATGATTTATCGTGAAATTTACAAAATTTTATCTGCACGGGTTGAAAAGTTACAGAGCGATAAAATTTGAATTTTTAGAATTTCATATTGACCTAATTCCTCTAATTTTAACATTTTTAAAAATTTCTTAAACAGGGTTAATAAGGATATTTAGATAAATTTTGTGTTTCAAAAATCATGAAAATATCTCAACGCGTTCACGTTTTATACGTATTTTAGCGTTCTCATCGGATTTGAGCGTTTCAGCTTGAAATACGTGTTTTTAACATATTTTGATGTTTTGACGATTTCTAGTGGTTTGCGGACTTGGAAATTTTTTTTAAATTCTTATTTTTTGGTTTTTGTGTTATTACATTACATTCCATAAAAAAATTTTAAATTTAATTTTCTTGAAATTTTGCGAAATAATTGACATGGTTAATAAGGATATTTAGATAAATTTTGTGTTTCAAAAATCATGAAAATATCTCAACGCGTTCACGTTTTATACGTATTTTAGCGTTCTCATCGGATTTGAGCGTTTCAGCTTGAAATACGTGTTTTTAACATAATTTGATGTTTTGACGATTTCTAGTGGTTTGCGGACTTAGTAAATTTTTTAAATTCTTATTTTTTGGTTTTTATGTTATTACATTACATTCTATAAAAAAAATTTAAATTTAATTTTCTTGAAATTTTGCGAAATAATTGATAATTTATTTATGAAATATCAAAATACCAGATAATTCAGATATTATTATTTTTGAAAATTTTCTTCTGTATGTTGTTTAGACTACTTTTACATAATTTATCGTGAAATTTACAAAATTTTATCTGCACGGGTTGAAAAGTTGCAGAGCGATAAAATTTGAATTTTTAGAATTTCATATTGACCTAATTCCTCTAATTTTAACATTTTTTAAAAATTTCTTAAACAGGGTTATTAAGGATATTTAGATAAATTATGTGTTTCAAAAATCATGAAAATATCTCAACGCGTTCACGTTTTATACGTATTTTAGCGTTCTCAACGGATTTGAGCGTTTCAGCTTGAAATACGTGTTTTTAACATATTTTGATGTTTTGACGATTTCTAGTGGTTTGCGGACTTGGAAATTTTTTTTAAATTCTTATTTTTTTGTTTTTATGTTATTACATTACATTCCATAAAAAATTTATAAATTTAATTTTCTTGAAATTTTGCGAAATAATTGATAATTTATTTATGAAATATCAAAATACCAGATAATTCAAATATCATTATTTTTGAAAATTTTCTTTTGTATGTTATTTAGACTACTTTTACATGATTTATCGTGAAATTTACAAAATTTTATTTGCACGGGTTGAAAAGTTACAGAGCGATAAAATTTGAATTTTTAGAATTTCATATTTACCTAATTCCTCTAATTTTAACATTTTTAAAAAATTTCTTAAACAGGGTTAATAAGGATATTTAGATAAATTTTGTGTTTCAAAAATCATGAAAATATCTCAACGCGTTCACGTATTATACGTATTTTAGCGTTCTCATCGAATTTGAGCGTTTCAGCTTGAAATACGTGTTTTTAACATATTTTGATGTTTTGACGATTTCTAGTGATTTGCGGACTTGGAAATTTTTTTTAAATTCTTATTTTTTGGTTTTTATGTTATTTTATTACATTCCATAAAAAAAATCTGCTGTGGCCAGTACACGACCTCTCGCCTAATTCTGCTTATTCTACTAATCTAATAAATAGTTTTACTTACATTTTAATAGTTTCATGTTATCATGTTCATGTAATATGTAAACGATAATGTAAACCAAGATGCAAGCAAAAGATGTCAACTGTACTGTCACTGTCATTATAATTCAAATTTTGAGTAAAAACAAATTTCATATCATGGACAACAAGATACTGGTACTTAGTTGCACTTTATTTTATTGCTAAATACTACCAGATTCAGCAAATTGTATTTAAAATTAACTGTACCCATAGATAATTATATTATCTTTTATTTTTATTTGCAAAAATTGTCATAAATAAATAATGTACCAATTTATTTAAGAAAAACTATATCAAGTTCCAAAAAGTACTACTTCCGGTTTACGGATTTCTACCTAAATCTTATCCGGTGTTAAGATCCCTATTAAAACCTTAAATATGAAATTTGGTTATTAAAGGTTTGATACTTTTTCAGTTATCGTGGACGAAAAATCGTCAGTCCATACATTCATACAAACACACACACGCACACACACACACACATACACACACACAGACATCATCGGGAAAATATTAAATTCGTATTCTAGAGACCCTGAAACGTGCTTATCCACCAAAAACTCATACTCGAAAATTTTGACCCATTACAATACCTCTCTTATAGAATATGAGGCGAGAGGTAAAAATTTTAAATTTAATTTTCTTGAAATTTTGCGAAATAATTGATAATTTATTTATGAAATATCAAAATACCAGATAATTCAAATATCATTATTTTTGAAAATTTTCTTTTGTATGTTGTTTAGACTACTTTTACATGATTTATCGTGAAATTTACAAAATTTTATCTGCACGGGTTGAAAAGTTACAGAGCGATAAAATATGAATTTTTAGAATTTCATATTTACCTAATTCCTCTAATTTAAAAATTTTTTAAAATTTTTTAAACAGGGTTAATAAGGATATTTAGATAAATTTTGTGTTTCAAAAATCATGAAAATATCTCAACGCGTTCACGTTTTATACGTATTTTAGCGTTCTCATAGGATTTGAGCGTTTCAGCTTGAAATACGTGTTTTTTAACATATTTTGATGTTTTGACGATTTCTAGTGGTTTGCGGACTTGGAAATTTTTTTTAAATTCTTATTTTTTGGTTTTTATGTTATTACATTACATTCCATTAAAAAAATTTAAATTAAATTTTCTTGAAATTTTGCGAAATAATTGATAATTTATTTATGAAATATCAAAATACCAGATAATTCAAATATCAATATTTTTGAAAATTTTCTTTTGTATGTTGTTTAAACTACTTTTACATGATTTATCGTGAAATTTACAAAATTTTATCTGCACGGGTTGAAAAGTTACATAGCGACAAAATTTGAATTTTTAGAATTTCATATTGACTTAATTCCTCTAATTTAAACATTTTTTAAAAATTTCTTAAACAGGGTTAATAAGGATTTTTAGATAAATTTTGTGTTTTAAAAATCATGAAAATATCTCAACGCGTTCACGTTTTATACGTATTTTAGCGTTCTCATCGGATTTGAGCGTTTCAGCTTGAAATACGTGTTTTTAACATAATTTGATGTTTTGACGATTTCTAGTGGTTTGCGGACTTAGTAAATTTTTTTAAATTCTTATTTTTTGGTTTTTATGTTATTACATTACATTCCACACAAAAATTTTAAATTTAATTTTCTTGAAATTTTGCGAAATAATTGATAATTTATTTATAAAATATCAAAATACCAGATAATTCAAATATCATTATTTTTGAAAATTTTCGTTTGTATGTTTAGTGTACTTTTACATGATTTATCGTGATATTTACAAAATTTTATCTGCACGGGTTGAAAAGTTACAGAGCGATAAAATTTGAATTTTTAGAATTTCATATCTACCTAATTCCTATAATTTTAACATTTTTTTAAAATTTCTTAAACAGGGTTAATAAGGATATTTAGATAAATTCTGTGTTTCAAAAATCATGAAAATATCTCAACGCGTTCAAGTTTTATACGTATTTTAGCGTTCTCATCGGATTTGAGCTTTTCAGCTTGAAATACGTGTTTTTAACATAATTTGATGTTTTGACGATTTCTAGTGGTTTGCGGACTTAGTAAATTTTTTTAAATTCTTATTTTTTGGTTTTTATGTTATTACATTACATTCCACACAAAAATTTTAAATTTAATTTTCTTGAAATTTTGAGAAATAATTGATAATTTATTTATAAAATATCAAAATACCAGATAATTCAAATATCATTATTTTTGAAAATTTTCGTTTGTATGTTTAGTGTACTTTTACATGATTTATCGTGAAATTTACAAAATTTTATCTGCACGGGTTGAAAAGTTACAGAGCGATAAAATTTGAATTTTTAGAATTTCATATTTACCTAATTCCTCTAATTTTAACATTTTTTAAAAATTTCTTAAACAGGGTTAATAAGGATATTTAGATAAATTTTGTGTTTCAAAAATCATGAAAATATCTCAACGCGTTCACGTATTATACGTATTTTAGCGTTCTCATCGGATTTGAGCGTTTCAGCTTGAAATACGTGTTTTTAACATATTTTGATGTTTTGACGATTTCTAGTGGTTTGCGGACTTGGAATTTTTTTTAAATTCTTATTTTTTGGTTTTTATGTTATTTTATTACATTCCATAAAAAAAATTTTAATTTAATTTTCTTGAAATTTTGCGAAATAATTGATAATTTATTTATGAAATATCAAAATACCAGATAATTCAAATATCATTATTTTTGAAAATTTTCTTTTGTATGTTGTTTAGACTACTTTTACATGATTTATCGTAAAATTTACAAAATTTTATCTGCACGGGTTGAAAAGTTACAGAGCGATAAAATATGAATTTTTAGAATTTCATATTTACCTAATTCCTCTAATTTTAAAATTTTTTAAAATTTTTTAAACAGGGTTAATAAGGATATTTAGATAAATTTTGTGTTTCAAAAATCATGAAAATATCTCAACGCGTTCACGTTTTATACGTATTTTAGCGTTCTCATCGGATTTGAGCGTTTCAGCTTGAAATACGTGTTTTTAACATATTTTGATGTTTTGACGATTTCTAGTGGTTTGCGGACCTGGAAATTTTTTTTAAATTCTTATTTTTTGGTTTTTATGTTATTACATTACATTCCATTAAAAAAATTTAAATTAAATTTTCTTGAAATTTTGCGAAATAATTGATAATTTATTTATGAAATATCAAAATACCAGATAATTCAAATATCATTATTTTTGAAAATTTTCTTTTGTATGTTGTTTAAACTACTTTTACATGATTTATCGTGAAATTTACAAAATTTTATCTGCACGGGTTGAAAAGTTACAGAGCGATAAAATATGAATTTTTAGAATTTTATATTTACCTAATTCCTCTAATTTTAACATTTTTTAAAAATTTCTTAAACAGGGTTAATAAGGATATTTAGATAAATTTTGTGTTTTACAAATCATGAAAATATCTCAACGCGTTCACGTTTTATACGTATTTTAGCGTTCTCATCGGATTTGAGCGTTTCAGCTTGAAATACGTGTTTTTAACATAATTTGATGTTTTGACGATTTCTAGTGGTTTGCGGACTTGGAAATTTCTTTTAAATTCTTATTTTTTGGTTTTTATGTTATTTTATTACATTCCATAAAAAAAATTTAAATTTAATTTTCTTGAAATTTTGCGAAATAATTGATAATTTATTTATGAAATATCAAAATACCAGATAATTCAAATATCATTATTTTTGAAAATTTTCTTTTGTATGTTGTTTAAACTACTTTTACATGATTTATCGTGAAATTTACAAAATTTTATCTGCACGGGTTGAAAAGTTACAGAGCGATAAAATTTGAATTTTTAGAATTTCATATCTACCTAATTCCTATAATTTTAACATTTTTTAAAAATTTCTTAAACAGGGTTAATAAGGATATTTAGATAAATTCTGTGTTTCAAAAATCATGAAAATATCTCAACGCGTTCACGTTTTATACGTATTTTAGCGTTCTCATCGGATTTGAGCTTTTCAGCTTGAAATACGTGTTTTTAACATAATTTGATGTTTTGACGATTTCTAGTGGTTTGCGGACTTAGTAAATTTTTTTAAATTCTTATTTTTTGGTTTTTATGTTATTACATTACATTCCATAAAAAAATTTTAAATTTAATTTTCTTGAAATTTTGCGAAATAATTGATAATTTATTTATGAAATATCAAAATACCAGATAATTCAGATATCATTATTTTTGAAAATTTTCTTTTGTATGTTGTTTAGACTACTTTTACATGATTTATCGTGAAATTTACAAAATTTTATCTGCACGGGTTGAAAAGTTACAGAGCGATAAAATTTGAATTTTTAGAAATTCATATTTACCTAATTCCTCTAATTTTAACATTTTTTAAAAATTTCTTAAACAGGGTTAATAAGGATATTTAGATAAATTTTGTGTTTCAAAAATCATGAAAATATCTCAACGCGTTCACGTATTATACGTATTTTAGCGTTCTCATCGGATTTGAGCGTTTCAGCTTGAAATACGTGTTTTTAACATATTTTGATGTTTTGACGATTTCTAGTGGTTTGCGGACTTGGAAATTTTTTTTAAATTCTTATTTTTTGGTTTTTATGTTATTTTATTACATTCCATAAAAAAATTTTAAATTTAATTTTCTTGAAATTTTGCGAAATAATTGATAATTTATTTATGAAATATCAAAATACCAGATAATTCAAATATCATTATTTTTGAAAATTTTCGTTTGTATGTTTAGTGTACTTTTACATGATTTATCGTGAAATTTACAAAATTTTATCTGCACGGGTTGAAAAGTTACAGAGCGATAAAATTTGAATTTTAAGAATTTCATATTTACCTAATTCCTCTAATTTTAACATTTTTTAAAAATTTCTTAAACAGGGTTAATAAGGATATTTAGATAAATTTTGTGTTTTAAAAATCATGAAAATATCTCAACGCGTTCACGTTTTATACGTATTTTAGCGTTCTCATCGGATTTGAGCGTTTCAGCTTGAAATACGTGTTTTTAACATAATTTGATGTTTTGACGATTTCTAGTGGTTTGCGGACTTAGTAAATTTTTTTAAATTCTTATTTTTTGGTTTTTATGTTATTACATTACATTCCACACAAAAATTTTAAATTTAATTTTCTTGAAATTTTGCGAAATAATTGATAATTTATTTATAAAATATCAAAATACCAGATAATTCAAATATCATTATTTTTGAAAATTTTCGTTTGTATGTTTAGTGTACTTTTACATGATTTATCGTGAAATTTACAAAATTTTATCTGCACGGGTTGAAAAGTTACAGAGCGATAAAATTTGAATTTTTAGAATTTCATATCTACCTAATTCCTATAATTTTAACATTTTTTTAAAATTTCTTAAACAGGGTTAATAAGGATATTTAGATAAATTCTGTGTTTCAAAAATCATGAAAATATCTCAACGCGTTCAAGTTTTATACGTATTTTAGCGTTCTCATCGGATTTGAGCTTTTCAGCTTAAAATACGTGTTTTTAACATAATTTGATGTTTTGACGATTTCTAGTGGTTTGCGGACTTAGTAAATTTTTTTAAATTCTTATTTTTTGGTTTTTATGTTATTACATTACATTCCACACAAAAATTTTAAATTTAATTTTCTTGAAATTTTGCGAAATAATTGATAATTTATTTATAAAATATCAAAATACCAGATAATTCAAATATCATTATTTTTGAAAATTTTCGTTTGTATGTTTAGTGTACTTTTACATGATTTATCGTGAAATTTACAAAATTTTATCTGCACGGGTTGAAAAGTTACAGAGCGATAAAATTTGAATTTTTAGAATTTCATATTTACCTAATTCCTCTAATTTTAACATTTTTTAAAAATTTCTTAAACAGGGTTAATAAGGATATTTAGATAAATTTTGTGTTTCAAAAATCATGAAAATATCTCAACGCGTTCACGTATTATACGTATTTTAGCGTTCTCATCGGATTTGAGCGTTTCAGCTTGAAATACGTGTTTTTAACATATTTTGATGTTTTGACGATTTCTAGTGGTTTGCGGACTTGGAATTTTTTTTTAAATTCTTATTTTTTGGTTTTTATGTTATTTTATTACATTCCATAAAAAAATTTTAAATTTAATTTTCTTGAAATTTTGCGAAATAATTGATAATTTATTTATGAAATATCAAAATACCAGATAATTCAAATATCATTATTTTTGAAAATTTTCTTTTGTATGTTGTTTAGACTACTTTTACATGATTTATCGTGAAATTTACAAAATTTTATCTGCACGGGTTGAAAAGTTACAGAGCGATAAAATTTGAATTTTTAGAATTTCATATTTACCTAATTCCTCTAATTTTAACATTTTTAAAAATTTCTTAAACAGGGTTAATAAGGATATTATATAAATTTTGTGTTTTACAAATCATGAAAATATCTCAACGCGTTCACGTTTTATACGTATTTTAGCGTTCTCATCGGATTTGAGCTTTTCAGCTTGAAATACGTGTTTTTAACATAATTTGATGTTTTGACGATTTCTAGTGGTTTGCGGACTTAGTTAATTTTTTTAAATTCTTATTTTTTGGTTTTTATGTTATAACATTACATTCCACACAAAAATTTTAAATTTAATTTTCTTGAAATTTTGCGAAATAATTGATAATTTATTTATAAAATAACAAAATACCACATAATTCAAATATCATTATTTTTGAAAAATTTCGTTTGTATGTTTAGTGTACTTTTACATGATTTATCGTGAAATTTACAAAATTTTTTTAAATTCTTATTTTTTGGTTTTTATGTTATTACATTACATTCCACACAAAAATTTTAAATTTAATTTTCTTGAAATTTTGCGAAATAATTGATAATTTATTTATAAAATATCAAAATACCAGATAATTCAAATATCATTATTTTTGAAAATTTTCGTTTGTATGTTTAGTGTACTTTTACATGATTTATCGTGAAATTTACAAAATTTTATCTGCACGGGTTGAAAAGTTACAGAGCGATAAAATTTGAATTTTTAGAATTTCATATCTACCTAATTCCTATAATTTTAACATTTTTTTAAAATTTCTTAAACAGGGTTAATAAGGATATTTAGATAAATTCTGTGTTTCAAAAATCATGAAAATATCTCAACGCGTTCACGTTTTATACGTATTTTAGCGTTCTCATCGGATTTGAGCTTTTCAGCTTGAAATACGTGTTTTTAACATAATTTGATGTTTTGACGATTTCTAGTGGTTTGCGGACTTAGTAAATTTTTTTAAATTCTTATTTTTTGGTTTTTATGTTATTACATTACATTCCATAAAAAAATTTGAAATTTAATTTTCTTGAAATTTTGCGAAATAATTGATAATTTATTTATGAAATATCAAAATACCAGATAATTCAGATATCATTATTTTTGAAAATTTTCTTTTGTATGTTGTTTAGACTACTTTTACATGATTTATCGTGAAATTTACAAAATTTTATCTGCACGGGTTGAAAAGTTACAGAGCGATAAAATTTGAATTTTTAGAATTTCATATTGACCTAATTCCTCTAATTTTAACATTTTTTAAAAATTTCTTAAACAGGGTTAATAAGGATATTTAGATAAATTTTGTGTTTCAAAAATCATGAAAATATCTCAACGCGTTCACGTTTTATACGTATTTAAGCGTTCTCATCGAATTTGAGCGTTTCAGCTTGAAATACGTGTTTTTAACATAATTTGATGTTTTGACGATTTCTAGTGGTTTGCGGACTTAGTAAATTTTTTTAAATTCTTATTTTTTGGTTTTTATGTTATAACATTACATTCCACACAAAAATTTTAAATTTAATTTTCTTGAAATTTTGCGAAATAATTGATAATTTATTTATAAAATAACAAAATACCAGATAATTCAAATATCATTATTTTTGAAAAATTTCGTTTGTATGTTTAGTGTACTTTTACATGATTTATCGTGAAATTTACAAAATTTTATCTGCACGGGTTGAAAAGTTACAGAGCGATAAAATTTGAATTTTTAGAATTTCATATCTACCTAATTCCTATAATTTTAACATTTTTTAAAAATTTCTTAAACAGGGTTAATAAGGATATTTAGATAAATTCTGTGTTTCAAAAATCATGAAAATATCTCAACGCGTTCACGTTTTATACGTATTTTAGCGTTCTCATCGGATTTGAGCTTTTCAGCTTGAAATACGTGTTTTTAACATAATTTGATGTTTTGACGATTTCTAGTGGTTTGCGGACTTAGTAAATTTTTTTAAATTCTTATTTTTTGGTTTTTATGTTATTACATTACATTCCATAAAAAAATTTTAAATTTAATTTTCTTGAAATTTTGCGAAATAATTGATAATTTATTTATGAAATATCAAAATACCAGATAATTCAGATATCATTATTTTTGAAAATTTTCTTTTGTATGTTGTTTAGACTACTTTTACATGATTTATCGTGAAATTTACAAAATTTTATCTGCACGGGTTGAAAAGTTACAGAGCGATAAAATTTGAATTTTTAGAAATTCATATTTACCTAATTCCTCTAATTTTAACATTTTTTAAAAATTTCTTAAACAGGGTTAATAAGGATATTTAGATAAATTTTGTGTTTCAAAAATCATGAAAATATCTCAACGCGTTCACGTTTTATACGTATTTTAGCGTTCTCATCGGATTTGAGCTTTTCAGCTTGAAATACGTGTTTTTAACATAATTTGATGTTTTGACGATTTCTAGTGGTTTGCGGACTTGGAAATTTTTTTTAAATTCTTATTTTTTGGTTTTTATGTTATTTTATTACATTCCATAAAAAAAAATTTAAATTTAATTTTCTTGAAATTTTGCGAAATAATTGATAATTTATTTATGAAATATCAAAATACCAGATAATTCAAATATCATTATTTTTGAAAATTTTCGTTTGTATGTTTAGTGTACTTTTACATGATTTATCGTGAAATTTACAAAATTTTATCTGCACGGGTTGAAAAGTTACAGAGCGATAAAATTTGAATTTTTAGAATTTCATATTTACCTAATTCCTCTAATTTTAACATTTTTTAAAAATTTCTTAAACAGGGTTAATAAGGATATTTAGATAAATTTTGTGTTTCAAAAATCATGAAAATATCTCAACGCGTTCACGTATTATACGTATTTTAGCGTTCTCATCGGATTTGAGCGTTTCAGCTTGAAATACGTGTTTTTAACATATTTTGATGTTTTGACGATTTCTAATGGTTTGCGGACTTGGAAATTTTTTTTAAATTCTTATTTTTTGGTTTTTATGTTATTTTATTACATTCCATAAAAAAAATTTAAATTTAATTTTCTTGAAATTTTGCGAAATAATTGATAATTTATTTATGAAATATCAAAATACCAGATAATTCAAATATCATTATTTTTGAAAATTTTCTTTTGTATGTTGTTTAGACTACTTTTACATGATTTATCGTGAAATTTACAAAATTTTATCTGCACGGGTTGAAAAGTTACAGAGCGATAAAATATGAATTTTTAGAATTTTATATTTACCTAATTCCTCTAATTTTAACATTTTTTAAAAATTTCTTAAACAGGGTTAATAAGGATATTTAGATAAATTTTGTGTTTTACAAATCATGAAAATATCTCAACGCGTTCACGTTTTATACGTATTTTTGCGTTCTCATCGGATTTGAGCGTTTCAGCTTGAAATACGTGTTTTTAACATAATTTGATGTTTTGACGATTTCTAGTGGTTTTGCGTTCTCATCGGATTTGAGCGTTTCAGCTTGAAATACGTGTTTTTAACATAATTTGATGTTTTGACGATTTCTAGTGGTTTGCGGACTTAGTAAATTTTTTTAAATTCTTATTTTTTGGTTTTTATGTTATTACATTACATTCCACACAAAAATTTTAAATTTAATTTTCTTGAAATTTTGCGAAATAATTGATAATTTATTTATAAAATATCAAAATACCAGATAATTCAAATATCATTATTTTTGAAAAATTTCGTTTGTATGTTTAGTGTACTTTTACATGATTTATCGTGAAATTTACAAAATTTTATCTGCACGGGTTGAAAAGTTACAGAGCGATAAAATTTGAATTTTTAGAATTTCATATTTACCTATTCCTCTAATTTTAACATTTTTTAAAAATTTCTTAAACAGGGTTAATAAGGATATTTAGATAAATTTTGTGTTTCAAAAATCATGAAAATATCTCAACGCGTTCACGTATTATACGTATTTTAGCGTTCTCATCGGATTTGAGCGTTTCAGCTTGAAATATGTGTTTTTAACATATTTTGATGTTTTGACGATTTCTAGTGGTTTGCGGACTTGGAAATTTTTTTTAAATTCTTATTTTTTGGTTTTTATGTTATTTTATTACATTCCATAAAAAAATTTTAAATTTAATTTTCTTGAAATTTTGCGAAATAATTGATAATTTATTTATGAAATATCAAAATACCAGATAATTCAAATATCATTATTTTTGAAAATTTTCTTTTGTATGTTGTTTAGACTACTTTTACATGATTTATCGTGAAATTTACAAAATTTTATCTGCACGGGTTGAAAAGTTACAGAGCGATAAAATATGAATTTTTAGAATTTTATATTTACCTAATTCCTCTAATTTTAACATTTTTTAAAAATTTCTTAAACAGGGTTAATAAGGATATTTAGATAAATTTTGTGTTTCAAAAATCATGAAAATATCTCAACGCGTTCACGTTTTATACGTATTTTAGCGTTCTCATCGGATTTGAGCTTTTCAGCTTGAAATACGTGTTTTTAACATAATTTGATGTTTTGACGATTTCTAGTGGTTTGCGGACTTAGTAAATTTTTTTAAATTCTTATTTTTTGGTTTTTATGTTATTACATTACATTCCACACAAAAATTTTAAATTTAATTTTCTTGAAATTTTGCGAAATAATTGATAATTTATTTATAAAATATCAAAATACCAGATAATTCAAATATCATTATTTTTGAAAATTTTCGTTTGTATGTTTAGTGTACTTTTACATGATTTATCGTGAAATTTACAAAATTTTATCTGCACGGGTTGAAAAGTTACAGAGCGATAAAATTTGAATTTTTAGAATTTCATATCTACCTAATTCCTATAATTTTAACATTTTTTTAAAATTTCTTAAACAGGGTTAATAAGGATATTTAGATAAATTCTGTGTTTCAAAAATCATGAAAATATCTCAACGCGTTCACGTTTTATACGTAATTTAGCGTTCTCATCGGATTTGAGCTTTTCAGCTTGAAATACGTGTTTTTAACATAATTTGATGTTTTGACGATTTCTAGTGGTTTGCGGACTTAGTAAATTTTTTTAAATTCTTATTTTTTGGTTTTTATGTTATTACATTACATTCCATAAAAAAATTTGAAATTTAATTTTCTTGAAATTTTGCGAAATAATTGATAATTTATTTATGAAATATCAAAATACCAGATAATTCAGATATCATTATTTTTGAAAATTTTCTTTTGTATGTTGTTTAGACTACTTTTACATGATTTATCGTGAAATTTACAAAATTTTATCTGCACGGGTTGAAAAGTTACAGAGCGATAAAATTTGAATTTTTAGAATTTCATATTGACCTAATTCCTCTAATTTTAACATTTTTTAAAAATTTCTTAAACAGGGTTAATAAGGATATTTAGATAAATTTTGTGTTTCAAAAATCATGAAAATATCTCAACGCGTTCACGTTTTATACGTATTTTAGCGTTCTCATCGAATTTGAGCGTTTCAGCTTGAAATACGTGTTTTTAACATAATTTGATGTTTTGACGATTTCTAGTGGTTTGCGGACTTAGTAAATTTTTTTAAATTCTTATTTTTTGGTTTTTATGTTATAACATTACATTCCACACAAAAATTTTAAATTTAATTTTCTTGAAATTTTGCGAAATAATTGATAAATTATTTATAAAATAACAAAATACCAGATAATTCAAATATCATTATTTTTGAAAAATTTCGTTTGTATGATTAGTGTACTTTTACATGATTTATCGTGAAATTTACAAAATTTTATCTGCACGGGTTGAAAAGTTACAGAGCGATAAAATTTGAATTTTTAGAATTTCATATCTACCTAATTCCTATAATTTTAACATTTTTTAAAAATTTCTTAAACAGGGTTAATAAGGATATTTAGATAAATTCTGTGTTTCAAAAATCATGAAAATATCTCAACGCGTTCACGTTTTATACGTATTTTAGCGTTCTCATCGGATTTGAGCTTTTCAGCTTGAAATACGTGTTTTTAACATAATTTGATGTTTTGACGATTTCTAGTGGTTTGCGGACTTGGAAATTTTTTTTAAATTCTTATTTTTTGGTTTTTATGTTATTACATTACATTCCATAAAAAAATTTTAAATTTAATTTTCTTGAAATTTTGCGAAATAATTGATAATTTATTTATGAAATATCAAAATACCAGATAATTCAGATATCATTATTTTTGAAAATTTTCTTTTGTATGTTGTTTAGACTACTTTTACATGATTTATCGTGAAATTTACAAAATTTTATCTGCACGGGTTGAAAAGTTACAGAGCGATAAAATTTGAATTTTTAGAAATTCATATTTACCTAATTCCTCTAATTTTAACATTTTTTAAAAATTTCTTAAACAGGGTTAATAAGGATATTTAGATAAATTTTGTGTTTCAAAAATCATGAAAATATCTCAACGCGTTCACGTATTATACGTATTTTAGCGTTCTCATCGGATTTGAGCGTTTCAGCTTGAAATACGTGTTTTTAACATATTTTGATGTTTTGACGATTTCTAGTGGTTTGCGGACTTGGAAATTTTTTTTAAATTCTTATTTTTTGGTTTTTATGTTATTTTATTACATTCCATAAAAAAATTTTAAATTTAATTTTCTTGAAATTTTGCGAAATAATTGATAATTTATTTATGAAATATCAAAATACCAGATAATTCAAATATCATTATTTTTGAAAATTTTCGTTTGTATGTTTAGTGTACTTTTACATGATTTATCGTGAAATTTACAAAATTTTATCTGCACGGGTTGAAAAGTTACAGAGCGATAAAATTTGAATTTTTAGAATTTCATATTTACCTAATTCCTCTAATTTTAACATTTTTTAAAAATTTCTTAAACAGGGTTAATAAGGATATTTAGATAAATTTTGTGTTTCAAAAATCATGAAAATATCTCAACGCGTTCACGTATTATACGTATTTTAGCGTTCTCATCGGATTTGAGCGTTTCAGCTTGAAATACGTGTTTTTAACATATTTTGATGTTTTGACGATTTCTAATGGTTTGCGGACTTGGAAATTTTTTTTAAATTCTTATTTTTTGGTTTTTATGTTATTTTAATACATTCCATAAAAAAAATTTAAATTTAATTTTCTTGAAATTTTGCGAAATAATTGATAATTTATTTATGAAATATCAAAATACCAGATAATTCAAATATCATTATTTTTGAAAATTTTCTTTTGTATGTTGTTTAGACTACTTTTACATGATTTATCGTGAAATTTACAAAATTTTATCTGCACGGGTTGAAAAGTTACAGAGCGATAAAATATGAATTTTTAGAATTTTATATTTACCTAATTCCTCTAATTTTAACATTTTTTAAAAATTTCTTATACAGGGTTAATAAGGATATTTAGATAAATTTTGTGTTTTACAAATCATGAAAATATCTCAACGCGTTCACGTTTTATACGTATTTTTGCGTTCTCATCGGATTTGAGCGTTTCAGCTTGAAATACGTGTTTTTAACATAATTTGATGTTTTGACGATTTCTAGTGGTTTGCGGACTTAGTAAATTTTTTTAAATTCTTATTTTTTGGTTTTTATGTTATTACATTACATTCCACACAAAAATTTTAAATTTAATTTTCTTGAAATTTTGCGAAATAATTGATAATTTATTTATAAAATATCAAAATACCAGATAATTCAAATATCATTATTTTTGAAAATTTTCGTTTGTATGTTGTTTAGACTACTTTTACATGATTTATCGTGAAATTTACAAAATTTTATCTGCACGGGTTGAAAAGTTACAGAGCGATAAAATTTGAATTTTTAGAATTTCATATTTACCTATTCCTCTAATTTTAACATTTTTTAAAAATTTCTTAAACAGGGTTAATAAGGATATTTAGATAAATTTTGTGTTTCAAAAATCATGAAAATATCTCAACGCGTTCACGTATTATACGTATTTTAGCGTTCTCATCGGATTTGAGCGTTTCAGCTTGAAATATGTGTTTTTAACATATTTTGATGTTTTGACGATTTCTAGTGGTTTGCGGACTTGGAAATTTTTTTTAAATTCTTATTTTTTGGTTTTTATGTTATTTTATTACATTCCATAAAAAAATTTAAAAATTTAATTTTCTTGAAATTTTGCGAAATAATTGATAATTTATTTATGAAATATCAAAATACCAGATAATTCAAATATCATTATTTTTGAAAATTTTCTTTTGTATGTTGTTTAGACTACTTTTACATGATTTATCGTGAAATTTACAAAATTTTATCTGCACGGGTTGAAAAGTTACAGAGCGATAAAATATGAATTTTTAGAATTTTATATTTACCTAATTCCTCTAATTTTAACATTTTTTAAAAATTTCTTAAACAGGGTTAATAAGGATATTTAGATAAATTTTGTGTTTTACAAATCATGAAAATATCTCAACGAGTTCACGTTTTATACGTATTTTAGCGTTCTCATCGGATTTGAGCGTTTCAGCTTGAAATACGTGTTTTTAACATAATTTGATGTTTTGACGATTTCTAGTGGTTTGCGGACTTAGTTAATTTTTTTAAATTCTTATTTTTTGGTTTTTATGTTATTACATTACATTCCACACAAAAATTTTAAATTTAATTTTCTTGAAATTTTGCGAAATAATTGATAATTTATTTATAAAATATCAAAATACCAGATAATTCAAATATCATTATTTTTGAAAATTTTCGTTTGTATGTTTAGTGTACTTTTACATGATTTATCGTGAAATTTACAAAATTTTATCTGCACGGGTTGAAAAGTTACAGAGCGATAAAATTTGAATTTTTAGAATTTCATATTTACCTAATTCCTCTAATTTTAACATTTTTTAAAAATTTCTTAAACAGGGTTAATAAGGATATTTAGATAAATTTTGTGTTTCAAAAATCATGAAAATATCTCAACGCGTTCACGTATTATACGTATTTTAGCGTTCTCATCGGATTTGAGCGTTTCAGCTTGAAATACGTGTTTTTAACATATTTTGATGTTTTGACGATTTCTAATGGTTTGCGGACTTGGAAATTTTTTTTATATTCTTATTTTTTGGTTTTTATGTTATTTTATTACATTCCATAAAAAAAATTTAAATTTAATTTTCTTGAAATTTTGCGAAATAATTGATAATTTATTTATGAAATATCAAAATACCAGATAATTCAAATATCATTATTTTTGAAAATTTTCTTTTGTATGTTGTTTAGACTACTTTTACATGATTTATCGTGAAATTTACAAAATTTTATCTGCACGGGTTGAAAAGTTACAGAGCGATAAAATATGAATTTTTAGAATTTTATATTTACCTAATTCCTCTAATTTTAACATTTTTTAAAAATTTCTTAAACAGGGTTAATAAGGATATTTAGATAAATTTTGTGTTTTACAAATCATGAAAATATCTCAACGAGTTCACGTTTTATACGTATTTTAGCGTTCTCATCGGATTTGAGCGTTTCAGCTTGAAATACGTGTTTTTAACATAATTTGATGTTTTGACGATTTCTAGTGGTTTGCGGACTTAGTTAATTTTTTTAAATTCTTATTTTTTGGTTTTTATGTTATTACATTACATTCCACACAAAAATTTTAAATTTAATTTTCTTGAAATTTTGCGAAATAATTGATAATTTATTTATAAAATATCAAAATACCAGATAATTCAAATATCATTATTTTTGAAAATTTTCGTTTGTATGTTTAGTGTACTTTTACATGATTTATCGTGAAATTTACAAAATTTTATCTGCACGGGTTGAAAAGTTACAGAGCGATAAAATTTGAATTTTTAGAATTTCATATTTACCTAATTCCTCTAATTTTAACATTTTTTAAAAATTTCTTAAACAGGGTTAATAAGGATATTTAGATAAATTTTGTGTTTCAAAAATCATGAAAATATCTCAACGCGTTCACGTATTATACGTATTTTAGCGTTCTCATCGGATTTGAGCGTTTCAGCTTGAAATACGTGTTTTTAACATATTTTGATGTTTTGACGATTTCTAATGGTTTGCGGACTTGGAAATTTTTTTTATATTCTTATTTTTTGGTTTTTATGTTATTTTATTACATTCCATAAAAAAAATTTAAATTTAATTTTCTTGAAATTTTGCGAAATAATTGATAATTTATTTATGAAATATCAAAATACCAGATAATTCAAATATCATTATTTTTGAAAATTTTCTTTTGTATGTTGTTTAGACTACTTTTACATGATTTATCGTGAAATTTACAAAATTTTATCTGCACGGGTTGAAAAGTTACAGAGCGATAAAATATGAATTTTTAGAATTTTATATTTACCTAATTCTTCTAATTTTAACATTTTTTAAAAATTTCTTAAACAGGGTTAATAAGGATATTTAGATAAATTTTGTGTTTTACAAATCATGAAAATATCTCAACGCGTTCACGTTTTATACGTATTTTTGCGTTCTCATCGGATTTGAGCGTTTCAGCTTGAAATACGTGTTTTTAACATAATTTGATGTTTTGACGATTTCTAGTGGTTTTGCGTTCTCATCGGATTTGAGCGTTTCAGCTTGAAATACGTGTTTTTAACATAATTTGATGTTTTGACGATTTCTAGTGGTTTGCGGACTTAGTAAATTTTTTTAAATTCTTATTTTTTGGTTTTTATGTTATTACATTACATTCCACACAAAAATTTTAAATTTAATTTTCTTGAAATTATCCGAAATAATTGATAATTTATTTATAAAATATCAAAATACCAGATAATTCAAATATCATTATTTTTGAAAATTTTCGTTTGTATGTTTAGTGTACTTTTACATGATTTATCGTGAAATTTACAAAATTTTATCTGCACGGGTTGAAAAGTTACAGAGCGATAAAATTTGAATTTTTAGAATTTCATATTTACCTAATTCCTCTAATTTTAACATTTTTTAAAAATTTCTTAAACAGGGTTAATAAGGATATTTAGATAAATTTTGTGTTTCAAAAATCATGAAAATATCTCAACGCGTTCACGTATTATACGTATTTTAGCGTTCTCATCGGATTTGAGCGTTTCAGCTTGAAATACGTGTTTTTAACATATTTTGATGTTTTGACGATTTCTAATGGTTTGCGGACTTGGAAATTTTTTTTAAATTCTTATTTTTTGGTTTTTATGTTATTTTATTACATTCCATAAAAAAAATTTAAATTTAATTTTCTTGAAATTTTGCGAAATAATTGATAATTTATTTATGAAATATAAAAATACCAGATAATTCAAATATCATTATTTTTGAAAATTTTCTTTTGTATGTTGTTTAGACTACTTTTACATGATTTATCGTGAAATTTATAAAATTTTATCTGCACGGGTTGAAAAGTTACAGAGCGATAAAATATGAATTTTTAGAATTTTATATTTACCTAATTCCTCTAATTTTAACATTTTTTAAAAATTTCTTAAACAGGGTTAATAAGGATATTTAGATAAATTTTGTGTTTTACAAATCATGAAAATATCTCAACGCGTTCACGTTTTATACGTATTTTTGCGTTCTCATCGGATTTGAGCGTTTCAGCTTGAAATACGTGTTTTTAACATAATTTGATGTTTTGACGATTTCTAGTGGTTTTGCGTTCTCATCGGATTTGAGCGTTTCAGCTTGAAATACGTGTTTTTAACATAATTTGATGTTTTGACGATTTCTAGTGGTTTGCGGACTTAGTAAATTTTTTAAATTCTTATTTTTTGGTTTTTATGTTATTACATTACATTCCACACAAAAATTTTAAATTTAATTTTCTTGAAATTTTGCGAAATAATTGATAATTTATTTATAAAATATCAAAATACCAGATAATTCAAATATCATTATTTTTGAAAATTTTCGTTTGTATGTTGTTTAGACTACTTTTACATGATTTATCGTGAAATTTACAAAATTTTATCTGCACGGGTTGAAAAGTTACAGAGCGATAAAATTTGAATTTTTAGAATTTCATATTGACCTAAATCCTCTAATTTTAACATTTTTTAAAAATTTCTTAAACAGGGTTAATAAGGATATTTAGATAAATTTTGTGTTTCAAAAATCATGAAAATATCTCAACGCGTTCACGTTTTATACGTATTTTAGCGTTCTCATCGGATTTGAGCGTTTCAGCTTGAAATACGTGTTTTTAACATAATTTGATGTTTTGACGATTTCTAGTGGTTTGCGGACTTAGTAAATTTTTTTAAATTCTTATTTTTTGGTTTTTATGTTATTACATTACATTCCACACAAAAATTTTAAATTAAATTTTCTTGGAATTTTGCGAAATAATTGATAATTTATTTATAAAATATCAAAATACCAGATAATTCAAATATCATTATTTTTGAAAATTTTCGTTTGTATGTTTAGTGTACTTTTACATGATTTATCGTGAAATTTACAAAATTTTATCTGCACGGGTTGAAAAGTTACAGAGCGATAAAATTTGAATTTTTAGAATTTCATATCTACCTAATTCCTATAATTTTAACATTTTTTAAAAATTTCTTAAACAGGGTTAATAAGGAAATTTAGATAAATTCTGTGTTTTAAAAATCATGAAAATATCTCAACGCGTTCACGTTTTATACGTATTTTAGCGTTCGTATCGGATTTGAGCTTTTCAGCTTGAAATACGTGTTTTTAACATAATTTGATGTTTTGACGATTTCTAGTGCTTTGCGGACTTAGTAAATTTTTTAAAATTCTTATTTTTTGGTTTTTATGTTATTACATTACATTCCACACAAAAATTTTAAATTTAATTTTCTTGAAATTTTGCGAAATAATTGATAATTTATTTATAAAATATCAAAATACCAGATAATTCAAATATCATTATTTTTGAAAATTTTCGTTTGTATGTTTAGTGGACTTTTACATGATTTATCGTGAAATTTACAAAATTTTATCTGCACGGGTTGAAAAGTTACAGAGCGATAAAATATGAATTTTTAGAATTTTATATTTACCTAATTCCTCTAATTTTAACATTTTTTAAAAATTTCTTAAACAGGGTTAATAAGGATATTTAGATAAATTTTGTGTTTTACAAATCATGAAAATATCTCAACGCGTTCACGTTTTATACGTATTTTTGCGTTCTCATCGGATTTGAGCGTTTCAGCTTGAAATACGTGTTTTTAACATAATTTGATGTTTTGACGATTTCTAGTGGTTTTGCGTTCTCATCGGATTTGAGCGTTTCAGCTTGAAATACGTGTTTTTAACATAATTTGATGTTTTGACGATTTCTAGTGGTTAGCGGACTTAGTAAATTTTTTTAAATTCTTATTTTTTGGGTTTTATGTTATTACATTACATTCCACACAAAAATTTTAAATTTAATTTTCTTGAAATTTTGCGAAATAATTGATAATTTATTTATAAAATATCAAAATACCAGATAATTCAAATATCATTATTTTTGAAAATTTTCGTTTGTATGTTTAGTGGACTTTTACATGATTTATCGTGAAATTTACAAAATTTTATCTGCACGGGTTGAAAAGTTACAGAGCGATAAAATTTGAATTTTTAGAATTTCATATTTACCTATTCCTCTAATTTTAACATTTTTTAAAAATTTCTTAAACAGGGTTAATAAGGATATTTAGATAAATTTTGTGTTTCAAAAATCATGAAAATATCTCAACGCGTTCACGTATTATACGTATTTTAGCGTTCTCATCGGATTTGAGCGTTTCAGCTTGAAATATGTGTTTTTAACATATTTTGATGTTTTGACGATTTCTAGTGGTTTGCGGACTTGGAAATTTTTTTTAAATTCTTATTTTTTGGTTTTTATGTTATTTTATTACATTCCATAAAAAAATTTTAAATTTAATTTTCTTGAAATTTTGCGAAATAATTGATAATTTATTTATGAAATATCAAAATACCAGATAATTCAAATATCATTATTTTTGAAAATTTTCTTTTGTATGTTGTTTAGACTACTTTTACATGATTTATCGTGAAATTTACAAAATTTTATCTGCACGGGTTGAAAAGTTACAGAGCGATAAAATATGAATTTTTAGAATTTTATATTTACCTAATTCCTCTAATTTTAACATTTTTTAAAAATTTCTTAAACAGGGTTAATAAGGATATTTAGATAAATTTTGTGTTTTACAAATCATGAAAATATCTCAACGAGTTCACGTTTTATACGTATTTTAGCGTTCTCATCGGATTTGAGCGTTTCAGCTTGAAATACGTGTTTTTAACATAATTTGATGTTTTGACGATTTCTAGTGGTTTGCGGACTTAGTTAATTTTTTTAAATTCTTATTTTTTGGTTTTTATGTTATTACATTACATTCCACACAAAAATTTTAAATTTAATTTTCTTGAAATTTTGCGAAATAATTGATAATTTATTTATAAAATATCAAAATACCAGATAATTCAAATATCATTATTTTTGAAAATTTTCGTTTGTATGTTTAGTGTACTTTTACATGATTTATCGTGAAATTTACAAAATTTTATCTGCACGGGTTGAAAAGTTACAGAGCGATAAAATTTGAATTTTTAGAATTTCATATTTACCTAATTCCTCTAATTTTAACATTTTTTAAAAATTTCTTAAACAGGGTTAATAAGGATATTTAGATAAATTTTGTGTTTCAAAAATCATGAAAATATCTCAACGCGTTCACGTATTATACGTATTTTAGCGTTCTCATCGGATTTGAGCGTTTCAGCTTGAAATACGTGTTTTTAACATATTTTGATGTTTTGACGATTTCTAATGGTTTGCGGACTTGGAAATTTTTTTTATATTCTTATTTTTTGGTTTTTATGTTATTTTATTACATTCCATAAAAAAAATTTAAATTTAATTTTCTTGAAATTTTGCGAAATAATTGATAATTTATTTATGAAATATCAAAATACCAGATAATTCAAATATCATTATTTTTGAAAATTTTCTTTTGTATGTTGTTTAGACTACTTTTACATGATTTATCGTGAAATTTACAAAATTTTATCTGCACGGGTTGAAAAGTTACAGAGCGATAAAATATGAATTTTTAGAATTTTATATTTACCTAATTCCTCTAATTTTAACATTTTTTAAAAATTTCTTAAACAGGGTTAATAAGGATATTTAGATAAATTTTGTGTTTTACAAATCATGAAAATATCTCAACGCGTTCACGTTTTATACGTATTTTTGCGTTCTCATCGGATTTGAGCGTTTCAGCTTGAAATACGTGTTTTTAACATAATTTGATGTTTTGACGATTTCTAGTGGTTTTGCGTTCTCATCGGATTTGAGCGTTTCAGCTTGAAATACGTGTTTTTAACATAATTTGATGTTTTGACGATTTCTAGTGGTTTGCGGACTTAGTAAATTTTTTTAAATTCTTATTTTTTGGTTTTTATGTTATTACATTACATTCCACACAAAAATTTTAAATTTAATTTTCTTGAAATTATCCGAAATAATTGATAATTTATTTATAAAATATCAAAATACCAGATAATTCAAATATCATTATTTTTGAAAATTTTCGTTTGTATGTTTAGTGTACTTTTACATGATTTATCGTGAAATTTACAAAATTTTATCTGCACGGGTTGAAAAGTTACAGAGCGATAAAATTTGAATTTTTAGAATTTCATATTTACCTAATTCCTCTAATTTTAACATTTTTTAAAAATTTTTTAAACAGGGTTAATAAGGATATTTAGATAAATTTTGTGTTTCAAAAATCATGAAAATATCTCAACGCGTTCACGTATTATACGTATTTTAGCGTTCTCATCGGATTTGAGCGTTTCAGCTTGAAATACGTGTTTTTAACATATTTTGATGTTTTGACGATTTCTAATGGTTTGCGGACTTGGAAATTTTTTTTAAATTCTTATTTTTTGGTTTTTATGTTATTTTATTACATTCCATAAAAAAAAATTAAATTTAATTTTCTTGAAATTTTGCGAAATAATTGATAATTTATTTATGAAATATAAAAATACCAGATAATTCAAATATCATTATTTTTGAAAATTTTCTTTTGTATGTTGTTTAGACTACTTTTACATGATTTATCGTGAAATTTATAAAATTTTATCTGCACGGGTTGAAAAGTTACAGAGCGATAAAATATGAATTTTTAGAATTTTATATTTACCTAATTCCTCTAATTTTAACATTTTTTAAAAATTTCTTAAACAGGGTTAATAAGGATATTTAGATAAATTTTGTGTTTTACAAATCATGAAAATATCTCAACGCGTTCACGTTTTATACGTATTTTTGCGTTCTCATCGGATTTGAGCGTTTCAGCTTGAAATACGTGTTTTTAACATAATTTGATGTTTTGACGATTTCTAGTGGTTTTGCGTTCTCATCGGATTTGAGCGTTTCAGCTTGAAATACGTGTTTTTAACATAATTTGATGTTTTGACGATTTCTAGTGGTTTGCGGACTTAGTAAATTTTTTAAATTCTTATTTTTTGGTTTTTATGTTATTACATTACATTCCACACAAAAATTTTAAATTTAATTTTCTTGAAATTTTGCGAAATAATTGATAATTTATTTATAAAATATCAAAATACCAGATAATTCAAATATCATTATTTTTGAAAATTTTCGTTTGTATGTTGTTTAGACTACTTTTACATGATTTATCGTGAAATTTACAAAATTTTATCTGCACGGGTTGAAAAGTTACAGAGCGATAAAATTTGAATTTTTAGAATTTCATATTGACCTAAATCCTCTAATTTTAACATTTTTTAAAAATTTCTTAAACAGGGTTAATAAGGATATTTAGATAAATTTTGTGTTTCAAAAATCATGAAAATATCTCAACGCGTTCACGTTTTATACGTATTTTAGCGTTCTCATCGGATTTGAGCGTTTCAGCTTGAAATACGTGTTTTTAACATAATTTGATGTTTTGACGATTTCTAGTGGTTTGCGGACTTAGTAAATTTTTTTAAATTCTTATTTTTTGGTTTTTATGTTATTACATTACATTCCACACAAAAATTTTAAATTAAATTTTCTTGGAATTTTGCGAAATAATTGATAATTTATTTATAAAATATCAAAATACCAGATAATTCAAATATCATTATTTTTGAAAATTTTCGTTTGTATGTTTAGTGTACTTTTACATGATTTATCGTGAAATTTACAAAATTATATCTGCACGGGTTGAAAAGTTACAGAGCGATAAAATTTGAATTTTTAGAATTTCATATCTACCTAATTCCTATAATTTTAACATTTTTTAAAAATTTCTTAAACAGGGTTAATAAGGAAATTTAGATAAATTCTGTGTTTTAAAAATCATGAAAATATCTCAACGCGTTCACGTTTTATACGTATTTTAGCGTTCGTATCGGATTTGAGCTTTTCAGCTTGAAATACGTGTTTTTAACATAATTTGATGTTTTGACGATTTCTAGTGCTTTGCGGACTTAGTAAATTTTTTAAAATTCTTATTTTTTGGTTTTTATGTTATTACATTACATTCCACACAAAAATTTTAAATTTAATTTTCTTGAAATTTTGCGAAATAATTGATAATTTATTTATAAAATATCAAAATACCAGATAATTCAAATATCATTATTTTTGAAAATTTTCGTTTGTATGTTTAGTGGACTTTTACATGATTTATCGTGAAATTTACAAAATTTTATCTGCACGGGTTGAAAAGTTACAGAGCGATAAAATATGAATTTTTAGAATTTTATATTTACCTAATTCCTCTAATTTTAACATTTTTTAAAAATTTCTTAAACAGGGTTAATAAGGATATTTAGATAAATTTTGTGTTTTACAAATCATGAAAATATCTCAACGCGTTCACGTTTTATACGTATTTTTGCGTTCTCATCGGATTTGAGCGTTTCAGCTTGAAATACGTGTTTTTAACATAATTTGATGTTTTGACGATTTCTAGTGGTTTTGCGTTCTCATCGGATTTGAGCGTTTCAGCTTGAAATACGTGTTTTTAACATAATTTGATGTTTTGACGATTTCTAGTGGTTAGCGGACTTAGTAAATTTTTTTAAATTCTTATTTTTTGGTTTTTATGTTATTACATTACATTCCACACAAAAATTTTAAATTTAATTTTCTTGAAATTTTGCGAAATAATTGATAATTTATTTATAAAATATCAAAATACCAGATAATTCAAATATCATTATTTTTGAAAATTTTCGTTTGTATGTTTAGTGTACTTTTACATGATTTATCGTGAAATTTACAAAATTTTATCTGCACGGGTTGAAAAGTTACAGAGCGATAAAATTTGAATTTTTAGAATTTCATATCTACCTAATTCCTATAATTTTAACATTTTTTAAAAATTTCTTAAACAGGGTTAATAAGGTTATTTAGATAAATTTTGTGTTTCAAAAATCATGAAAATATCTCAACGCGTTCACGTTTTATACGTATTTTAGCGTTCTCATCGGATTTGAGCGTTTCAGCTTGAAATACGTGTTTTTAACATATTTTGATGTTTTGACGATTTCTAGTGGTTTGCGGACTTGGAAATTTTTTTTAAATTCTTATTTTTTGGTTTTTATGTTATTACATTACATTCCATAAAAAAAATTTAAATTTAATTTTCTTGAAATTTTGCGAAATAATTGATAATTTATTTATGAAATATAAAAATACCAGATAATTTAAATATCATTATTTTTGAAAATTTTCTTTTGTATGTTGTTTAGACTACTTTTACATGATTTATCGTGAAATTTACAAAATTTTATCTGCACGGGTTGAAAAGTTACAGAGCGATAAAATTTGAATTTTTAGAATTTCATATTTACCTAATTCCTCTAATTTTAACATTTTTTAAAAATTTCTTAAACAGGGTTAATAAGGATATTTAGATAAATTTTGTGTTTCCAAAATCATGAAAATATCTCAACGCGCTCACGTTTTATACGTATTTTAGCGTTCTCATCGGATTTGAGCGTTTCAGCTTGAAATACGTGTTTTTTACATAATTTGATGTTTTGACGATTTCTAGTGGTTTGCGGACTTAGAAATTTTTTTTAAATTCTTAGTTTTTGGTTTTTATGTTATTACATTACATTCCACACAAAAATATCATTATTTTTGAAAATTTTCTTTTGTATGTTGTTTAGAGTACTTTTACATGGTTTATCGTGAAATTTACAAAATTTTATCTGCACGGGTTGAAAAGTTACAGAGCGATAAAATTTGAATTTTTAGAATTTCATATTTACCTAATTCCTCTAATTTTAACATTTTTTAAAAATTTCTTAAACAGGGTTAATAAGGATATTTAGATAAATTTTGTGTTTCAAAAATCATGAAAATATCTCAACGCGTTCACGTATTATACGTATTTTAGCGTTCTCATCGGATTTGAGCGTTTCAGCTTGAAATACGTGTTTTTAACATATTTTGATGTTTTGACGATTTCTAGTGGTTTGCGGACTTGGAAATTTTTTTTAAATTCTTATTTTTTGGTTTTTATGTTATTTTATTACATTCCATAAAAAAATTTTAAATTTAATTTTCTTGAAATTTTGCGAAATAATTGATAATTTATTTATGAAATATCAAAATACCAGATAATTCAAATATCATTATTTTTGAAAATTTTCTTTTGTATGTTTAGTGTACTTTTACATGATTTATCGTGAAATTTACAAAATTTTATCTGCACGGGTTGAAAAGTTACAGAGCGATAAAATATGAATTTTTAGAATTTTATATTTACCTAATTCCTCTAATTTTAACATTTTTTAAAAATTTCTTAAACAGGGTTAATAAGGATATTTAGATAAATTTTGTGTTTTACAAATCATGAAAATATCTCAACGCGTTCACGTTTTATACGTATTTTTGCGTTCTCATCGGATTTGAGCGTTTCAGCTTGAAATACGTGTTTTTAACATAATTTGATGTTTTGACGATTTCTAGTGGTTTTGCGTTCTCATCGGATTTGAGCGTTTCAGCTTGAAATACGTGTTTTTAACATAATTTGATGTTTTGACGATTTCTAGTGGTTTGCGGACTTAGTAAATTTTTTTAAATTCTTATTTTTTGGTTTTTATGTTATTACATTACATTCCACACAAAAATTTTAAATTTAATTTTCTTGAAATTTTGCGAAATAATTGATAATTTATTTATAAAATATCAAAATACCAGATAATTCAAATATCATTATTTTTGAAAATTTTCGTTTGTATGTTTAGTGTACTTTTACATGATTTATCGTGAAATTTACAAAATTTTATCTGCACGGGTTGAAAAGTTACAGAGCGATAAAATTTGAATTTTTAGAATTTCATATTTACCTAATTCCTCTAATTTTAACATTTTTTAAAAATTTCTTAAACAGGGTTAATAAGGATATTTAGATAAATTTTGTGTTTCAAAAATCATGAAAATATCTCAACGCGTTCACGTATTATACGTATTTTAGCGTTCTCATCGGATTTGAGCGTTTCAGCTTGAAATACGTGTTTTTAACATATTTTGATGTTTTGACGATTTCTAGTGGTTTGCGGACTTGGAAATTTTTTTTAAATTCTTATTTTTTGGTTTTTATGTTATTTTATTACATTCCATAAAAAAATTTTAAATTTAATTTTCTTGAAATTTTGCGAAATAATTGATAATTTATTTATGAAATATCAAAATACCAGATAATTCAAATATCATTATTTTTGAAAATTTTCTTTTGTATGTTTAGTGTACTTTTACATGATTTATCGTGAAATTTACAAAATTTTATCTGCACGGGTTGAAAAGTTACAGAGCGATAAAATATGAATTTTTAGAATTTTATATTTACCTAATTCCTCTAATTTTAACATTTTTTAAAAATTTCTTAAACAGGGTTAATAAGGATATTTAGATAAATTTTGTGTTTTACAAATCATGAAAATATCTCAACGCGTTCACGTTTTATACGTATTTTTGCGTTCTCATCGGATTTGAGCGTTTCAGCTTGAAATACGTGTTTTTAACATAATTTGATGTTTTGACGATTTCTAGTGGTTTTGCGTTCTCATCGGATTTGAGCGTTTCAGCTTGAAATACGTGTTTTTAACATAATTTGATGTTTTGACGATTTCTAGTGGTTTGCGGACTTAGTAAATTTTTTTAAATTCTTATTTTTTGGTTTTTATGTTATTACATTACATTCCACACAAAAATTTTAAATTTAATTTTCTTGAAATTTTGCGAAATAATTGATAATTTATTTATAAAATATCAAAATACCAGATAATTCAAATATCATTATTTTTGAAAATTTTCGTTTGTATGTTTAGTGTACTTTTACATGATTTATCGTGAAATTTACAAAATTTTATCTGCACGGGTTGAAAAGTTACAGAGCGATAAAATTTGAATTTTTAGAATTTCATATTTACCTAATTCCTCTAATTTTAACATTTTTTAAAAATTTCTTAAACAGGGTTAATAAGGATATTTAGATAAATTTTGTGTTTCAAAAATCATGAAAATATCTCAACGCGTTCACGTATTATACGTATTTTAGCGTTCTCATCGGATTTGAGCGTTTCAGCTTGAAATACGTGTTTTTAACATATTTTGATGTTTTGACGATTTCTAATGGTTTGCGGACTTGGAAATTTTTTTTAAATTCTTATTTTTTGGTTTTTATGTTATTACATTACATTCCAAACAAAAATTTTAAATTTAATTTTCTTGAAATTTTGCGAAATAATTGATAATGATAATTTATTTATAAAATATCAAAATACCAGATAATTCAAATATCATTATTTTTGAAAATTTTCGTTTGTATGTTTAGTGTACTTTTACATGATTTATCGTGAAATTTACAAAATTTTATCTGCACGGGTTGAAAAGTTACAGAGCGATAAAATTTGAATTTTTAGAATTTCATATCTACCTAATTCCTATAATTTTAACATTTTTTAAAAATTTCTTAAACAGGGTTAATAAGGATATTTAGATAAATTCTGTGTTTCTAAAATCATGAAAATATCTCAACGCGTTCACGTTTTATACGTATTTTAGCGTTCTCATCGGATTTGAGCTTTTCAGCTTGAAATACGTGTTTTTAACATAATTTGATGTTTTGACGATTTCTAGTGGTTTGCGGACTTAGTAAATTTTTTTAAATTCTTATTTTTTGGTTTTTATGTTATTACATTACATTCCATAAAAAAATTTTAAATTTAATTTTCTTGAAATTTTGCGAAATAATTGATAATTTATTTATGAAATATCAAAATACCAGATAATTCAGATATCATTATTTTTAAAAATTTTCTTTTGTATGTTGTTTAGACTACTTTTACATGATTTATCGTGAAATTTACAAAATTTTATCTGCACGGGTTGAAAAGTTACAGAGCGATAAAATATGAATTTTTAGAATTTCATATTGACCTAATTCCTCTAATTTTAACATTTTTTAAAAATTTCTTAAACAGGGTTAATAAGGATATTTAGATAAATTTTGTGTTTCAAAAATCATGAAAATATCTCAACGCGTTCACGTTTTATACGTATTTTAGCGTTCTCATCGGATTTGAGCGTTTCAGCTTGAAATACGTGTTTTTAACATAATTTGATGTTTTGACGATTTCTAGTGGTTTGCGGACTTAGTAAATTTTTTTAAATTCTTATTTTTTGGTTTTTATGTTATTACATTACATTCCACACAAAAATTTTAAATTAAATTTTCTTGAAATTTTGCGAAATAATTGATAATTTATTTATAAAATATCAAAATACCAGATAATTCAAATATCATTATTTTTGAAAATTTTCGTTTGTATGTTTAGTGTACTTTTACATGATTTATCGTGAAATTTACAAAATTTTATCTGCACGGGTTGAAAAGTTACAGAGCGATAAAATTTGAATTTTTAGAATTTTATATCTACCTAATTCCTATAATTTTAACATTTTTTAAAAATTTCTTAAACAGGGTTAATAAGGATATTTAGATAAATTCTGTGTTTCAAAAATCATGAAAATATCTCAACGCGTTCACGTTTTATACGTATTTTAGCGTTCGTATCGGATTTGAGCTTTTCAGCTTGAAATACGTGTTTTTAACATAATTTGATGTTTTGACGATTTCTAGTGCTTTGCGGACTTAGTAAATTTTTTAAAATTCTTATTTTTTGGTTTTTATGTTATTACATTACATTCCACACAAAAATTTTAAATTTAATTTTCTTGAAATTTTGCGAAATAATTGATAATTTATTTATAAAATATCAAAATACCAGATAATTCAAATATCATTATTTTTGAAAATTTTCGTTTGTATGTTTAGTGGACTTTTACATGATTTATCGTGAAATTTACAAAATTTTATCTGCACGGGTTGAAAAGTTACAGAGCGATAAAATATGAATTTTTAGAATTTTATATTTACCTAATTCCTCTAATTTTAACATTTTTTAAAAATTTCTTAAACAGGGTTAATAAGGATATTTAGATAAATTTTGTGTTTTACAAATCATGAAAATATCTCAACGCGTTCACGTTTTATACGTATTTTTGCGTTCTCATCGGATTTGAGCGTTTCAGCTTGAAATACGTGTTTTTAACATAATTTGATGTTTTGACGATTTCTAGTGGTTTTGCGTTCTCATCGGATTTGAGCGTTTCAGCTTGAAATACGTGTTTTTAACATAATTTGATGTTTTGACGATTTCTAGTGGTTAGCGGACTTAGTAAATTTTTTTAAATTCTTATTTTTTGGTTTTTATGTTATTACATTACATTCCACACAAAAATTTTAAATTTAATTTTCTTGAAATTTTGCGAAATAATTGATAATTTATTTATAAAATATCAAAATACCAGATAATTCAAATATCATTATTTTTGAAAATTTTCGTTTGTATGTTTAGTGTACTTTTACATGATTTATCGTGAAATTTACAAAATTTTATCTGCACGGGTTGAAAAGTTACAGAGCGATAAAATTTGAATTTTTAGAATTTCATATCTACCTAATTCCTATAATTTTAACATTTTTTAAAAATTTCTTAAACAGGGTTAATAAGGTTATTTAGATAAATTTTGTGTTTCAAAAATCATGAAAATATCTCAACGCGTTCACGTTTTATACGTATTTTAGCGTTCTCATCGGATTTGAGCGTTTCAGCTTGAAATACGTGTTTTTAACATATTTTGATGTTTTGACGATTTCTAGTGGTTTGCGGACTTGGAAATTTTTTTTAAATTCTTATTTTTTGGTTTTTATGTTATTACATTACATTCCATAAAAAAAATTTAAATTTAATTTTCTTGAAATTTTGCGAAATAATTGATAATTTATTTATGAAATATAAAAATACCAGATAATTTAAATATCATTATTTTTGAAAATTTTCTTTTGTATGTTGTTTAGACTACTTTTACATGATTTATCGTGAAATTTACAAAATTTTATCTGCACGGGTTGAAAAGTTACAGAGCGATAAAATTTGAATTTTTAGAATTTCATATTTACCTAATTCCTCTAATTTTAACATTTTTTAAAAATTTCTTAAACAGGGTTAATAAGGATATTTAGATAAATTTTGTGTTTCCAAAATCATGAAAATATCTCAACGCGCTCACGTTTTATACGTATTTTAGCGTTCTCATCGGAATTGAGCGTTTCAGCTTGAAATACGTGTTTTTTACATAATTTGATGTTTTGACGATTTCTAGTGGTTTGCGGACTTAGAAATTTTTTTTAAATTCTTAGTTTTTGGTTTTTATGTTATTACATTACATTCCACACAAAAATATCATTATTTTTGAAAATTTTCTTTTGTATGTTGTTTAGAGTACTTTTACATGGTTTATCGTGAAATTTACAAAATTTTATCTGCACGGGTTGAAAAGTTACAGAGCGATAAAATTTGAATTTTTAGAATTTCATATTTACCTAATTCCTCTAATTTTAACATTTTTTAAAAATTTCTTAAACAGGGTTAATAAGGATATTTAGATAAATTTTGTGTTTCAAAAATCATGAAAATATCTCAACGCGTTCACGTATTATACGTATTTTAGCGTTCTCATCGGATTTGAGCGTTTCAGCTTGAAATACGTGTTTTTAACATATTTTGATGTTTTGACGATTTCTAGTGGTTTGCGGACTTGGAAATTTTTTTTAAATTCTTATTTTTTGGTTTTTATGTTATTTTATTACATTCCATAAAAAAATTTTAAATTTAATTTTCTTGAAATTTTGCGAAATAATTGATAATTTATTTATGAAATATCAAAATACCAGATAATTCAAATATCATTATTTTTGAAAATTTTCTTTTGTATGTTTAGTGTACTTTTACATGATTTATCGTGAAATTTACAAAATTTTATCTGCACGGGTTGAAAAGTTACAGAGCGATAAAATATGAATTTTTAGAATTTTATATTTACCTAATTCCTCTAATTTTAACATTTTTTAAAAATTTCTTAAACAGGGTTAATAAGGATATTTAGATAAATTTTGTGTTTTACAAATCATGAAAATATCTCAACGCGTTCACGTTTTATACGTATTTTTGCGTTCTCATCGGATTTGAGCGTTTCAGCTTGAAATACGTGTTTTTAACATAATTTGATGTTTTGACGATTTCTAGTGGTTTTGCGTTCTCATCGGATTTGAGCGTTTCAGCTTGAAATACGTGTTTTTAACATAATTTGATGTTTTGACGATTTCTAGTGGTTTGCGGACTTAGTAAATTTTTTTAAATTCTTATTTTTTGGTTTTTATGTTATTACATTACATTCCACACAAAAATTTTAAATTTAATTTTCTTGAAATTTTGCGAAATAATTGATAATTTATTTATAAAATATCAAAATACCAGATAATTCAAATATCATTATTTTTGAAAATTTTCGTTTGTATGTTTAGTGTACTTTTACATGATTTATCGTGAAATTTACAAAATTTTATCTGCACGGGTTGAAAAGTTACAGAGCGATAAAATTTGAATTTTTAGAATTTCATATTTACCTAATTCCTCTAATTTTAACATTTTTAAAAAATTTCTTAAACAGGGTTAATAAGGATATTTAGATAAATTTTGTGTTTCAAAAATCATGAAAATATCTCAACGCGTTCACGTATTATACGTATTTTAGCGTTCTCATCGGATTTGAGCGTTTCAGCTTGAAATACGTGTTTTTAACATATTTTGATGTTTTGACGATTTCTAATGGTTTGCGGACTTGGAAATTTTTTTTAAATTCTTATTTTTTGGTTTTTATGTTATTACATTACATTCCAAACAAAAATTTTAAATTTAATTTTCTTGAAATTTTGCGAAATAATTGATAATGATAATTTATTTATAAAATATCAAAATACCAGATAATTCAAATATCATTATTTTTGAAAATTTTCGTTTGTATGTTTAGTGTACTTTTACATGATTTATCGTGAAATTTACAAAATTTTATCTGCACGGGTTGAAAAGTTACAGAGCGATAAAATTTGAATTTTTAGAATTTCATATCTACCTAATTCCTATAATTTTAACATTTTTTAAAAATTTCTTAAACAGGGTTAATAAGGATATTTAGATAAATTCTGTGTTTCTAAAATCATGAAAATATCTCAACGCGTTCACGTTTTATACGTATTTTAGCGTTCTCATCGGATTTGAGCTTTTCAGCTTGAAATACGTGTTTTTAACATAATTTGATGTTTTGACGATTTCTAGTGGTTTGCGGACTTAGTAAATTTTTTTAAATTCTTATTTTTTGGTTTTTATGTTATTACATTACATTCCATAAAAAAATTTTAAATTTAATTTTCTTGAAATTTTGCGAAATAATTGATAATTTATTTATGAAATATCAAAATACCAGATAATTCAGATATCATTATTTTTAAAAATTTTCTTTTGTATGTTGTTTAGACTACTTTTACATGATTTATCGTGAAATTTACAAAATTTTATCTGCACGGGTTGAAAAGTTACAGAGCGATAAAATTTGAATTTTTAGAATTTCATATTGACCTAATTCCTCTAATTTTAACATTTTTTAAAAATTTCTTAAACAGGGTTAATAAGGATATTTAGATAAATTTTGTGTTTCAAAAATCATGAAAATATCTCAACGCGTTCACGTTTTATACGTATTTTAGCGTTCTCATCGGATTTGAGCGTTTCAGCTTGAAATACGTGTTTTTAACATAATTTGATGTTTTGACGATTTCTAGTGGTTTGCGGACTTAGTAAATTTTTTTAAATTCTTATTTTTTGGTTTTTATGTTATTACATTACATTCCACACAAAAATTTTAAATTAAATTTTCTTGAAATTTTGCGAAATAATTGATAATTTATTTATAAAATATCAAAATACCAGATAATTCAAATATCATTATTTTTGAAAATTTTCTTTTGTATGTTTAGTGTACTTTTACATGATTTATCGTGAAATTTACAAAATTTTATCTGCACGGGTTGAAAAGTTACAGAGCGATAAAATATGAATTTTTAGAATTTTATATTTACCTAATTCCTCTAATTTTAACATTTTTTAAAAATTTCTTAAACAGGGTTAATAAGGATATTTAGATAAATTTTGTGTTTTACAAATCATGAAAATATCTCAACGCGTTCACGTTTTATACGTATTTTTGCGTTCTCATCGGATTTGAGCGTTTCAGCTTGAAATACGTGTTTTTAACATAATTTGATGTTTTGACGATTTCTAGTGGTTTTGCGTTCTCATCGGATTTGAGCGTTTCAGCTTGAAATACGTGTTTTTAACATAATTTGATGTTTTGACGATTTCTAGTGGTTTGCGGACTTAGTAAATTTTTTTAAATTCTTATTTTTTGGTTTTTATGTTATTACATTACATTCCACACAAAAATTTTAAATTTAATTTTCTTGAAATTTTGCGAAATAATTGATAATTTATTTATAAAATATCAAAATACCAGATAATTCAAATATCATTATTTTTGAAAATTTTCGTTTGTATGTTTAGTGTACTTTTACATGATTTATCGTGAAATTTACAAAATTTTATCTGCACGGGTTGAAAAGTTACAGAGCGATAAAATTTGAATTTTTAGAATTTCATATTTACCTAATTCCTCTAATTTTAACATTTTTTAAAAATTTCTTAAACAGGGTTAATAAGGATATTTAGATAAATTTTGTGTTTCAAAAATCATGAAAATATCTCAACGCGTTCACGTATTATACGTATTTTAGCGTTCTCATCGGATTTGAGCGTTTCAGCTTGAAATACGTGTTTTTAACATATTTTGATGTTTTGACGATTTCTAATGGTTTGCGGACTTGGAAATTTTTTTTAAATTCTTATTTTTTGGTTTTTATGTTATTACATTACATTCCAAACAAAAATTTTAAATTTAATTTTCTTGAAATTTTGCGAAATAATTGATAATGATAATTTATTTATAAAATATCAAAATACCAGATAATTCAAATATCATTATTTTTGAAAATTTTCGTTTGTATGTTTAGTGTACTTTTACATGATTTATCGTGAAATTTACAAAATTTTATCTGCACGGGTTGAAAAGTTACAGAGCGATAAAATTTGAATTTTTAGAATTTCATATCTACCTAATTCCTATAATTTTAACATTTTTTAAAAATTTCTTAAACAGGGTTAATAAGGATATTTAGATAAATTCTGTGTTTCTAAAATCATGAAAATATCTCAACGCGTTCACGTTTTATACGTATTTTAGCGTTCTCATCGGATTTGAGCTTTTCAGCTTGAAATACGTGTTTTTAACATAATTTGATGTTTTGACGATTTCTAGTGCTTTGCGGACTTAGTAAATTTTTTAAAATTCTTATTTTTTGGTTTTTATGTTATTACATTACATTCCACACAAAAATTTTAAATTTAATTTTCTTGAAATTTTGCGAAATAATTGATAATTTATTTATAAAATATCAAAATACCAGATAATTCAAATATCATTATTTTTGAAAATTTTCGTTTGTATGTTTAGTGGACTTTTACATGATTTATCGTGAAATTTACAAAATTTTATCTGCACGGGTTGAAAAGTTACAGAGCGATAAAATATGAATTTTTAGAATTTTATATTTACCTAATTCCTCTAATTTTAACATTTTTTAAAAATTTCTTAAACAGGGTTAATAAGGATATTTAGATAAATTTTGTGTTTTACAAATCATGAAAATATCTCAACGCGTTCACGTTTTATACGTATTTTTGCGTTCTCATCGGATTTGAGCGTTTCAGCTTGAAATACGTGTTTTTAACATAATTTGATGTTTTGACGATTTCTAGTGGTTTTGCGTTCTCATCGGATTTGAGCGTTTCAGCTTGAAATACGTGTTTTTAACATAATTTGATGTTTTGACGATTTCTAGTGGTTAGCGGACTTAGTAAATTTTTTTAAATTCTTATTTTTTGGTTTTTATGTTATTACATTACATTCCACACAAAAATTTTAAATTTAATTTTCTTGAAATTTTGCGAAATAATTGATAATTTATTTATAAAATATCAAAATACCAGATAATTCAAATATCATTATTTTTGAAAATTTTCGTTTGTATGTTTAGTGTACTTTTACATGATTTATCGTGAAATTTACAAAATTTTATCTGCACGGGTTGAAAAGTTACAGAGCGATAAAATTTGAATTTTTAGAATTTCATATCTACCTAATTCCTATAATTTTAACATTTTTTAAAAATTTCTTAAACAGGGTTAATAAGGTTATTTAGATAAATTTTGTGTTTCAAAAATCATGAAAATATCTCAACGCGTTCACGTTTTATACGTATTTTAGCGTTCTCATCGGATTTGAGCGTTTCAGCTTGAAATACGTGTTTTTAACATATTTTGATGTTTTGACGATTTCTAGTGGTTTGCGGACTTGGAAATTTTTTTTAAATTCTTATTTTTTGGTTTTTATGTTATTACATTACATTCCATAAAAAAAATTTAAATTTAATTTTCTTGAATTTTTGCGAAATAATTGATAATTTATTTATGAAATATAAAAATACCAGATAATTTAAATATCATTATTTTTGAAAATTTTCTTTTGTATGTTGTTTAGACTACTTTTACATGATTTATCGTGAAATTTACAAAATTTTATCTGCACGGGTTGAAAAGTTACAGAGCGATAAAATTTGAATTTTTAGAATTTCATATTTACCTAATTCCTCTAATTTTAACATTTTTTAAAAATTTCTTAAACAGGGTTAATAAGGATATTTAGATAAATTTTGTGTTTCCAAAATCATGAAAATATCTCAACGCGCTCACGTTTTATACGTATTTTAGCGTTCTCATCGGATTTGAGCGTTTCAGCTTGAAATACGTGTTTTTTACATAATTTGATGTTTTGACGATTTCTAGTGGTTTGCGGACTTAGAAATTTTTTTTAAATTCTTAGTTTTTGGTTTTTATGTTATTACATTACATTCCACACAAAAATATCATTATTTTTGAAAATTTTCTTTTGTATGTTGTTTAGAGTACTTTTACATGGTTTATCGTGAAATTTACAAAATTTTATCTGCACGGGTTGAAAAGTTACAGAGCGATAAAATTTGAATTTTTAGAATTTCATATTTACCTAATTCCTCTAATTTTAACATTTTTTAAAAATTTCTTAAACAGGGTTAATAAGGATATTTAGATAAATTTTGTGTTTCAAAAATCATGAAAATATCTCAACGCGTTCACGTATTATACGTATTTTAGCGTTCTCATTGGATTTGAGCGTTTCAGCTTGAAATACGTGTTTTTAACATATTTTGATGTTTTGACGATTTCTAGTGGTTTGCGGACTTGGAAATTTTTTTTAAATTCTTATTTTTTGGTTTTTATGTTATTTTATTACATTCCATAAAAAAATTTTAAATTTAATTTTCTTGAAATTTTGCGAAATAATTGATAATTTATTTATGAAATATCAAAATACCAGATAATTCAAATATCATTATTTTTAAAAATTTTCTTTTGTATGTTTAGTGTACTTTTACATGATTTATCGTGAAATTTACAAAATTTTATCTGCACGGGTTGAAAAGTTACAGAGCGATAAAATATGAATTTTTAGAATTTTATATTTACCTAATTCCTCTAATTTTAACATTTTTTAAAAATTTCTTAAACAGGGTTAATAAGGATATTTAGATAAATTTTGTGTTTTACAAATCATGAAAATATCTCAACGCGTTCACGTTTTATACGTATTTTTGCGTTCTCATCGGATTTGAGCGTTTCAGCTTGAAATACGTGTTTTTAACATAATTTGATGTTTTGACGATTTCTAGTGGTTTTGCGTTCTCATCGGATTTGAGCGTTTCAGCTTGAAATACGTGTTTTTAACATAATTTGATGTTTTGACGATTTCTAGTGGTTTGCGGACTTAGTAAATTTTTTTAAATTCTTATTTTTTGGTTTTTATGTTATTACATTACATTCCACACAAAAATTTTAAATTTAATTTTCTTGAAATTTTGCGAAATAATTGATAATTTATTTATAAAATATCAAAATACCAGATAATTCAAATATCATTATTTTTGAAAATTTTCGTTTGTATGTTTAGTGTACTTTTACATGATTTATCGTGAAATTTACAAAATTTTATCTGCACGGGTTGAAAAGTTACAGAGCGATAAAATTTGAATTTTTAGAATTTCATATTTACCTAATTCCTCTAATTTTAACATTTTTTAAAAATTTCTTAAACAGGGTTAATAAGGATATTTAGATAAATTTTGTGTTTCAAAAATCATGAAAATATCTCAACGCGTTCACGTATTATACGTATTTTAGCGTTCTCATCGGATTTGAGCGTTTCAGCTTGAAATACGTGTTTTTAACATATTTTGATGTTTTGACGATTTCTAATGGTTTGCGGACTTGGAAATTTTTTTTAAATTCTTATTTTTTGGTTTTTATGTTATTACATTACATTCCAAACAAAAATTTTAAATTTAATTTTCTTGAAATTTTGCGAAATAATTGATAATGATAATTTATTTATAAAATATCAAAATACCAGATAATTCAAATATCATTATTTTTGAAAATTTTCGTTTGTATGTTTAGTGTACTTTTACATGATTTATCGTGAAATTTACAAAATTTTATCTGCACGGGTTGAAAAGTTACAGAGCGATAAAATTTGAATTTTTAGAATTTCATAACTACCTAATTCCTATAATTTTAACATTTTTTAAAAATTTCTTAAACAGGGTTAATAAGGATATTTAGATAAATTCTGTGTTTCTAAAATCATGAAAATATCTCAACGCGTTCACGTTTTATACGTATTTTAGCGTTCTCATCGGATTTGAGCTTTTCAGCTTGAAATACGTGTTTTTAACATAATTTGATGTTTTGACGATTTCTAGTGGTTTGCGGACTTAGTAAATTTTTTTAAATTCTTATTTTTTGGTTTTTATGTTATTACATTACATTCCATAAAAAAATTTTAAATTTAATTTTCTTGAAATTTTGCGAAATAATTGATAATTTATTTATGAAATATCAAAATACCAGATAATTCAGATATCATTATTTTTAAAAATTTTCTTTTGTATGTTGTTTAGACTACTTTTACATGATTTATCGTGAAATTTACAAAATTTTATCTGCACGGGTTGAAAAGTTACAGAGCGATAAAATTTGAATTTTTAGAATTTCATATTGACCTAATTCCTCTAATTTTAACATTTTTTAAAAATTTCTTAAACAGGGTTAATAAGGATATTTAGATAAATTTTGTGTTTCAAAAATCATGAAAATATCTCAACGCGTTCACGTTTTATACGTATTTTAGCGTTCTCATCGGATTTGAGCGTTTCAGCTTGAAATACGTGTTTTTAACATAATTTGATGTTTTGACGATTTCTAGTGGTTTGCGGACTTAGTAAATTTTTTTAAATTCTTATTTTTTGGTTTTTATGTTATTACATTACATTCCACACAAAAATTTTAAATTAAATTTTCTTGAAATTTTGCGAAATAATTGATAATTTATTTATAAAATATCAAAATACCAGATAATTCAAATATCATTATTTTTGAAAATTTTCGTTTGTATGTTTAGTGTACTTTTACATGATTTATCGTGAAATTTACAAAATTTTATCTGCACGGGTTGAAAAGTTACAGAGCGATAAAATTTGAATTTTTAGAATTTTATATCTACCTAATTCCTATAATTTTAACATTTTTTAAAAATTTCTTAAACAGGGTTAATAAGGATATTTAGATAAATTCTGTGTTTCAAAAATCATGAAAATATCTCAACGCGTTCACGTTTTATACGTATTTTAGCGTTCTCATCGGATTTGAGCTTTTCAGCTTGAAATACGTGTTTTTAACATAATTTGATGTTTTGACGATTTCTAGTGCTTTGCGGACTTAGTAAATTTTTTTAAATTCTTATTTTTTGGTTTTTATGTTATTACATTACATTCCATAAAAAAATTTTAAATTTAATTTTCTTGAAATTTTGCGAAATAATTGATAATTTATTTATGAAATATCAAAATACCAGATAATTCAGATATCATTATTTTTGAAAATTTTCTTTTGTATGTTGTTTAGACTACTTTTACATGATTTATCGTGAAATTTACAAAATTTTATTTGCACGGGTTGAAAAGTTACAGAGCGATAAAATTTGAATTTTTAGAATTTCATATTGACCTAATTCCTCTAATTTTAACATTTTTTAAAAATTTCTTAAACAGGGTTAATAAGGATATTTAGATAAATTTTGTGTTTCAAAAATCATGAAAATATCTCAACGCGTTCACGTTTTATACGTATTTTAGCGTTCTCATCGGATTTGAGCGTTTCAGCTTGAAATACGTGTTTTTAACATATTTTGATGTTTTGACGATTTCTAGTGGTTTGCGGACTTGGAAATTTTTTTTAAATTCTTATTTTTTGGTTTTTATGTTATTACATTACATTCCATAAAAAAAATTTAAATTTAATTTTCTTGAAATTTTGCGAAATAATTGATAATTTATTTATGAAATATAAAAATACCAGATAATTTAAATATCATTATTTTTGAAAATTTTCTTTAGTATGTTGTTTAGACTACTTTTACATGATTTATCGTGAAATTTACAAAATTTTATCTGCACGGGTTGAAAAGTTACAGAGCGATAAAATTTGAATTTTTAGAATTTCATATTTACCTAATTCCTCTAATTTTAACATTTTTTAAAAATTTCTTAAACAGGGTTAATAAGGATATTTAGATAAATTTTGTGTTTCCAAAATCATGAAAATATCTCAACGCGTTCACGTTTTATACGTATTTTAGCGTTCTCATCGGATTTGAGCGTTTCAGCTTGAAATACGTGTTTTTTAACATATTTTGATGTTTTGACGATTTCTAGTGGTTTGCAGACTTGGAAATATTTTTAAATTCTTATTTTTTGGTTTTTTTGTTATTACATTACATTCCATTAAAAAAATTTAAATTTAATTTTCTTGAAATTTTGCGAAATAATTGATAATTTATTTATGAAATATCAAAATACCAGATAATTCAAATATCATTATTATTGAAAATTTTCTTTTGTATGTTGTTTAAACTACTTTTACATGATTTATCGTGAAATTTACAAAATTTTATCTGCACGGGTTGAAAAGTTACAGAGCGATAAAATATGAATTTTTAGAATTTAATATTTACCTAATTCCTCTAATTTTAACATTTTTTAAAAATTTCTTAAACAGGGTTAATAAGGATATTTAGATATATTTTGTGTTTCAAAAATCATGAAAATATCTCAACGCGTTCACGTTTTATACGTATTTTATCGTTCTCATCGGATTTGAGCGTTTCAGCTTGAAATACGTGTTTTTAACATAATTTGATGTTTTGACGATTTCTAGTGGTTTGCGGACTTAGAAATTTTTTTTAAATTCTTATTTTTTGGTTTTTATGTTATTACATTACATTCCATAAAAAAAATTTAAATTTAAATTTCTTGATATTTTGCGAAATAATTGATAATTTATTTATGAAATATCAAAATACCAGATAATTCAAATATCATTATTTTTGAAAATTTTCTTTTGTATGTTGTTTAGACTACTTTTACATGATTTATCGTGAAATTTACAAAATTTTATCTGCACGGGTTGAAAAGTTACAGAGCGATAAAATTTGAATTTTTAGAATTTCATATTTACCTAATTCCTCTAATTTTAACATTTTGTAAAAATTTCTTAAACAAGGTTAATAAGGATATTTAAATAAATTTTGTGTTTCAAAAATCATGAAAATATCTCAACGCGTTCACGTTTTATACGTATTTTAGCGTTCTCATCGGATTTGAGCGTTTCAGTTTGAAATACGTGTTTTTAACATAATTTGATGTTTTGACGATTTCTAGTGGTTTGCGGACTTAGAAATTTTTTTTAAATTCTTAGTTTTTGGTTTTTATGTTATAACATTACATTCCATAAAAAAAATTTAAGTTTAATTTACTTGAAATTTTGCGAAATAATTGATAATTTATTTATGAAATATCAAAATACCAGATAATTCAAATATCATTATTTTTGAAAATTTTCTTTTGTATGTTGTTTAGACCACTTTTACATGATTTATCGTGAAATTTACAAAATTTTATCTGCACTGGTTGAAAAGTTACAGAGCGATAAAATATGAATTTTTAGAATTTCATATTTACCTAATTCCTCTAATTTTCACATTTTTTACAAATTTCTTAAACAAGGTTAATAAGGATATTTAGATAGATTTTGTGTTTCAAAAATCATGAAAATATCTCAACGCGTTTCGTTTTATACGTATTTTAGCGTTCTCATCGAATTTGAGCGTTTCAGCTTGAAATACGTGTTTTTAACATAATTTGATGTTTTGACGATTTCTAGTGGTTTGCGGACTTAGAAATTTTTTTTAAATTCTTAGTTTTTGGTTTTTATGTTATTACATTACATTCCATAAAAAAAATTTTAAATTTAATTTTCTTGAAATTTTGCGAAATAATTGATAATTTATTTATGAAATATCAAAATACCAGATAATTCAAATATCATTATTTTTGAAAATTTTCTTTTGTATGTTGTTTAGAGTACTTTTACATGATTTATCGTGAAATTTACAAAATTTTATCTGCACGGGTTGAAAAGTTACAGAGCGATAAAATTTGAATTTTTAGAATTTCATATTTATCTAATGCCTCTTATTTTAACATTTTTCAAAAATTTCTTAAACAGGGTTAATAAGGATATTAAGATAAATTTTGTCTTTCAAAAATCATGAAAATATCTCAACGCGTTCACGTTTTATACGTATTTTAGCGTTCTCATCGGATTTGAACGTTTTGAGCTTGAAATACGAGTTTTTAACATAATTTGATGTTTTGACGATTTCTAGTGGTTTGCGGACTTAGAAATTTTTTTTAAATTCTTAGTTTTTGGTTTTTATGTTATTACATTACATTTTTGAAAATTTTCTTTTGTATGTTGTTTAGAGTACTTTTACATGATTTATCGTGAAATTTACAAAATTTTATCTGCACGGGTTGAAAAGTTACAGAGCGATAAAATTTGAATTTTTAGAATTTCATATTTACCTAATTCCTCTAATTTTAACATTTTTTAAAAATTTCTAAAACAGGGTTAATAAGGATATTTAGATAAATTTTGTCTTTCAAAAATCATGAAAATATCTCAACGCGTTCACGTTTTATACGTATTTTAGCGTTCTCATCGGATTTAAGCGTTTCAGCTTGAAATACGTGTTTTTAACATAATTTGATGTTTTGACGATTTCTAGTGGTTTGCGGACTTAGAAATTTTTTTTAAATTCTTATTTTTTGGTTTTTATGTTATTACATTACATTCCATAAAAAAAATTTAGATTTAAATTTCTTGAAATTTTGCGAAATAATTGATAATTTATTTATGAAATATCAAAATACCAGATAATTCAAATATCATTATTTTTGAAAATTTTCTTTTGTATGTTGTTTAGACTACTTTTACATGATTTATCGTGAAATTTACAAAATTTTATCTGCACGGGTTGAAAAGTTACAGAGCGATAAAATATGAATTTTTAGAATTTCATATTTACCTAATTCCTCTAATTTTAACATTTTTTAAAAATTTCTTAAACAAGGTTAATAAGGATATTTAAATAAATTTTGTGTTTCAAAAATCATGAAAATATCTCAACGCGTTCACGTTTTATACGTATTTTAGCGTTCTCATCGGATTTGAGCGTTTCAGTTTGAAATACTTGTTTTTAACATAATTTGATGTTTTGACGATTTCTAGTGGTTTGCGGACTTAGAAATTTTTTTAAATTCTTAGTTTTTGGTTTTTATGTTATTACATTACATTCCATAAAAAAAATTTAAGTTTAATTTTCTTGAAATTTTGCGAAATAATTGATAATTTATTTATGAAATATCAAAATACCAGATAATTCAAATATCATTATTTTTGAAAATTTTCTTTTGTATGTTGTTTAGACAACTTTTACATGATTTATCGTGAAATTTACAAAATTTTATCTGCACTGGTTGAAAAGTTACAGAGCGATAAAATATGAATTTTTAGAATTTCATATTTACCTACTTCCTCTAATTTTAACATTTTTTAAAAATTTCTTAAACAGGGTTAATAAGGATATTTAGATAAATTTTGTGTTTTAAAAATCATGAAAATATCTCAACGCGTTCACGTTTTATACGTATTTTAGCGTTCTCATCGGATTTGAGCGTATTAGCTTGACATACGTGTTTTAACATAATTTGATGTTTTGACGATTTCTAGTGGTTTGCGGACTTGGAAATTTTTTAAAAATTCTTATTTTTTGGTTTTTATATTATTACATTACATTCCATAAAAAAAATTTAATTTAATTTTCTTGAAATTTTGAGAAATAATTGATAATTTATTTATGAAATATCAAAATACCAGATAATTCAAATATCATTATTTTTGAAAATTTTCTTTTGTATGTTGTTAAGACTAATTTTACATGATTTATCGTGAAATTTACAAAATTTTATCTGCACGGGTTGAAAAGTTACAGAGCGATAAAATATGAATTTTTAGAATTTCATATTTACCTAATTCCTCTAATTTTCACATTTTTTACAAATTTCTTAAACAGGGTTAATAAGGATATTTAGATAGATTTTGTGTTTCAAAAATTATGAAAATATCTCAACGCGTTTCGTTTTATACGTATTTTAGCGTTCTCATCGGATTTGAGCGTTTCAGCTTGAAATACGTGTTTTTAACATAATTTGATGTTTTGACGATTTCTAGTGGTTTGCGGACTTAGAAATTTTTTTTAAATTCTTAGTTTTTGGTTTTTATGTTATTACATTACATTCCATAAAAAAAATTTTAAATTTAATTTTCTTGAAATTTTGCGAAATAATTGATAATTTATTTATGAAATATCAAAATACCAGATAATTCAAATATCATTATTTTTGAAAATTTTCGTTTGTATGTTTAGTGTACTTTTACATGATTTATCGTGAAATTTACAAAATTTTATCTGCACGGGTTGAAAAGTTACAGAGCGATAAAATTTGAATTTTTAGAATTTCATATCTACCTAACTCCTATAATTTTAACATTTTTTAAAAATTTCTTAAACAGGGTTAATAAGGATATTTAGATAAATTTTGTGTTTCAAAAATCATGAAAATATCTCAACGCGTTCACGTTTTATACGTATTTTAGCGTTCTCATCGGATTTGAGCGTTTCAGCTTGAAATACGTGTTTTTAACATATTTTGATGTTTGGACGATTTCTAGTGGTTTGCGGACTTGGAAATTTTTTTTAAATTCTTATTTTTTGGTTTTTATGTTATTACATTACATTCCATAAAAAAATTTAAATTTAATTTTCTTGAAATTTTGCGAAATAATTGATAATTTATTTATGAAATATAAAAATACCAGATAATTTAAATATCATTATTTTTGAAAATTTTCTTTTGTATGTTGTTTAGACTACTTTTACATGATTTATCGTGAAATTTACAAAATTTTATCTGCACGGGTTGAAAAGTTACAGAGCGATAAAATTTGAATTTTTAGAATTTCATATTTACCTAATTCCTCTAATTTTCACATTTTTTAAAAATTTCTTAAATAGGGTTAATAAGGATATTTAGATAAATTTTGTGTTTCCAAAATCATGAAAATATCTCAACGCGTTCACGTTTTATACGTATTTTAGCGTTCTCATCGGATTTGAGCGTTTCAGCTTGAAATACGTGTTTTTTAACATATTTTGATGTTTTGACGATTTCTAGTGGTTTGCAGACTTGGAAATATTTTTAAATTCTTATTTTTTGGTTTTTATGTTATTACATTACATTCCATTAAAAAAATTTAAATTTAATTTTCTTGAAATTTTGCGAAATAATTGATAATTTATTTATGAAATATCAAAATACCAGATAATTCAAATATCATTATTATTGAAAATTTTCTTTTGTATGTTGTTTAAACTACTTTTACATGATTTATCGTGAAATTTACAAAATTTTATCTGCACGGGTTGAAAAGTTACAGAGCGATAAAATATGAATTTTTAGAATTTTATATTTACCTAATTCCTCTAATTTTAACATTTTTTAAAAATTTCTTAAACAGGGTTAATAAGGATATTTAGATATATTTTGTGTTTCAAAAATCATGAAAATATCTCAACGCGTTCACGTTTTATACGTATTTTATCGTTCTCATCGGATTTGAGCGTTTCAGCTTGAAATACGTGTTTTTAACATAATTTGATGTTTTGACGATTTCTAGTGGTTTGCGGACTTAGAAATTTTTTTTAAATTCTTAGTTTTTGGTTTTTATGTTATTACATTACATTCCATAAAAAAAAATTTAAATTTAATTTTCTTGAAATTTTGCGAAATAATTGATAATTTATTTATGAAATATCAAAATACCAGATAATTCAAATATCATTATTTTTGAAAATTTTCTTTTGTATGTTGTTAAGAGTACTTTTACATGATTTATCGTGAAATTTACAAAATTTTATCTGCACGGGTTGAAAAGTTACAGAGCGATAAAATTTGAATTTTTAGAACTTCATATTTACCTAATTCCTCTAATTTTAACATTTTTTAAAAATTTCTTAAACAGGGTTAATAAGGATATTTAGATAAATTTTGTCTTTCAAAAATCATGAAAATATCTCAACGCGTTCACGTTTTATACGTATTTTTGCGTTCTCATCGGATTTGAACGTTTCATCTTGAAATACGTGTTTTTAACATAATTTGATGTTTTGACGATTTCTAGTGGTTTGCGGACTTAGAAATTTTTTTTAAATTCTTAGTTTTTGGTTTTTATGTTATTACATTACAATCCATAAAAAAAAATTTAAATTTAATTTTCTTGAAATTTTGCGAAATAATTGATAATTTATTTATGAAATATCAAAATACCAGATAATTCAAATATCATTATTTTTGAAAATTTTCTTTTGTATGTTGTTTAGACTACTTTTACATGATTTATCGTGAAATTTACAAAATTTTATCTGCACGGGTTGAAAAGTTACAGAGCGATAAAATTTGAATTTTTAGAATTTCATATTTACCTAATTCCTCTAATTTTAACATTTTTTAAAAATTTCTTAAATAGGGTTAATAAGGATATTTAGATAAATTTTGTGTTTCAAAAATCATGAAAATATCTCAACGCGTTCACGTTTTATACGTATTTTAGCGTTCTCATCGGATTTGAGCGTTTCAGCTTGAAATACGTGTTTTTAACATAATTTGATGTTTTGACGATTTCTAGTGGTTTGCGGACTTAGAAATTTTTTTAAATTCTTAGTTTTTGGTTTTTATGTTATTACATTACATTCCATAAAAAAAATTTAAGTTTAATTTTCTTGAAATTTTGCGAAATAATTGATAATTTATTTATGAAATATCAAAATACCAGATAATTCAAATATCATTATTTTTGAAAATTTTCTTTTGTATGTTGTTTAGACAACTTTTACATGATTTATCGTGAAATTTACAAAATTTTATCTGCACTGGTTGAAAAGTTACAGAGCGATAAAATATGAATTTTTAGAATTTCATATTTACCTACTTCCTCTAATTTTAACATTTTTTAAAAATTTCTTAAACAGGGTTAATAAGGATATTTAGATAAATTTTGTGTTTTAAAAATCATGAAAATATCTCAACGCGTTCACGTTTTATACGTATTTTAGCGTTCTCATCGGATTTGAGCGTATTAGCTTGACATACGTGTTTTAACATAATTTGATGTTTTGACGATTTCTAGTGGTTTGCGGACTTGGAAATTTTTTTAAAATTCTTATTTTTTGGTTTTTATATTATTACATTACATTCCATAAAAAAAATTTAATTTAATTTTCTTGAAATTTTGAGAAATAATTGATAATTTATTTATGAAATATCAAAATACCAGATAATTCAAATATCATTATTTTTGAAAATTTTCTTTTGTATGTTGTTAAGACTAATTTTACATGATTTATCGTGAAATTTACAAAATTTTATCTGCACGGGTTGAAAAGTTACAGAGCGATAAAATATGAATTTTTAGAATTTCATATTTACCTAATTCCTCTAATTTTCACATTTTTTACAAATTTCTTAAACAGGGTTAATAAGGATATTTAGATAGATTTTGTGTTTCAAAAATTATGAAAATATCTCAACGCGTTTCGTTTTATACGTATTTTAGCGTTCTCATCGGATTTGAGCGTTTCAGCTTGAAATACGTGTTTTTAACATAATTTGATGTTTTGACGATTTCTAGTGGTTTGCGGACTTAGAAATTTTTTTTAAATTCTTAGTTTTTGGTTTTTATGTTATTACATTACATTCCATAAAAAAAATTTTAAATTTAATTTTCTTGAAATTTTGCGAAATAATTGATAATTTATTTATGAAATATCAAAATACCAGATAATTCAAATATCATTATTTTTGAAAATTTTCGTTTGTATGTTTAGTGTACTTTTACATGATTTATCGTGAAATTTACAAAATTTTATCTGCACGGGTTGAAAAGTTACAGAGCGATAAAATTTGAATTTTTAGAATTTCATATCTACCTAACTCCTATAATTTTAACATTTTTTAAAAATTTCTTAAACAGGGTTAATAAGGATATTTAGATAAATTTTGTGTTTCAAAAATCATGAAAATATCTCAACGCGTTCACGTTTTATACGTATTTTAGCGTTCTCATCGGATTTGAGCGTTTCAGCTTGAAATACGTGTTTTTAACATATTTTGATGTTTGGACGATTTCTAGTGGTTTGCGGACTTGGAAATTTTTTTTAAATTCTTATTTTTTGGTTTTTATGTTATTACATTACATTCCATAAAAAAATTTAAATTTAATTTTCTTGAAATTTTGCGAAATAATTGATAATTTATTTATGAAATATAAAAATACCAGATAATTTAAATATCATTATTTTTGAAAATTTTCTTTTGTATGTTGTTTAGAGTACTTTTACATGATTTATCGTGAAATTTACAAAATTTTATCTGCACGGGTTGAAAAGTTACAGAGCGATAAAATTTGAATTTTTAGAATTTCATATTTACCTAATTCCTCTAATTTTAACATTTTTTAAAAATTTCTAAAACAGGGTTAATAAGGATATTTAGATAAATTTTGTCTTTCAAAAATCATGAAAATATCTCAACGCGTTCACGTTTTATACGTATTTTAGCGTTCTCATCGGATTTGAGCGTTTCAGCTTGAAATACGTGTTTTTAACATAATTTGATGTTTTGACGATTTCTAGTGGTTTGCGGACTTATAAATTTTTTTTAAATTCTTATTTTTTGGTTTTTATGTTATTACATTACATTCCATAAAAAAAATTTAAATTTAAATTTCTTGAAATTTTGCGAAATAATTGATAATTTATTTATGAAATATCAAAATACAAGATAATTCAAATATCATTATTTTTGAAAATTTTCTTTTGTATGTTGTTTAGACTACTTTTACATGATTTATCGTGAAATTTACAAAATTTTATCTGCACGGGTTGAAAAGTTACAGAGCGATAAAATATGAATTTTTAGAATTTCATATTTACCTAATTCCTCTAATTTTAACATTTTTTAAAAATTTCTTAAACAAGGTTAATAAGGATATTTAAATAAATTTTGTGTTTCAAAAATCATGAAAATATCTCAACGCGTTCACGTTTTATACGTATTTTAGCGTTCTCATCGGATTTGAGCGTTTCAGTTTGAAATACTTGTTTTTAACATAATTTGATGTTTTGACGATTTCTAGTGGTTTGCGGACTTAGAAATTTTTTTTAAATTCTTAGTTTTTGGTTTTTATGTTATTACATTACATTCCATAAAAAAATTTTAAGTTTAATTTTCTTGAAATTTTGCGAAATAATTGATAATTTATTTATGAAATATCAAAATACCAGATAATTCAAATATCATTATTTTTGAAAATTTTCTTTTGTATGTTGTTTAGACTACTTTTACATGATTTATCGTGAAATTTACAAAATTTTATCTGCACTGGTTGAAAAGTTACAGAGCGATAAAATATGAATTTTTAGAATTTCATATTTACCTACTTCCTCTAATTTTAACATTTTTTAAAAATTTCTTAAACAGGGTTAATAAGGATATTTAGATAAATTTTGTGTTTCAAAAATCATGAAAATATCTCAACGCGTTCACGTTTTATACGTATTTTAGCGTTCTCATCGGATTTGAGCGTTTCAGCTTGACATACGTGTTTTAACATAATTTGATGTTTTGACGATTTCTAGTGGTTTGCGGACTTGGAAATTTCTTTAAAATTCTTATTTTTTGGTTTTTATATTATTACATTACATTCCATAAAAAAAAAATTTAATTTAATTTTCTTGAAATTTTGAGAAATAATTGATAATTTATTTGTGAAATATCAAAATACCAGATAATTCAAATATCATTATTTTTGAAAATTTTCTTTTGTATGTTGTTTAGACTAATTTTACATGATTTATCGTGAAATTTACAAAATTTTATCTGCACGGGTTGAAAAGTTACAGAGCGATAAAATATGAATTTTTAGAATTTCATATTTACCTAATTCCTCTAATTTTCACATTTTTTACAAATTTCTTAAACAGGGTTAATAAGGATATTTAGATAGATTTTGTGTTTCAAAAATCATGAAAATATCTCAACGCGTTTCGTTTTATACGTATTTTAGCGTTCTCATCGGATTTGAGCGTTTCAGCTTGAAATACGTGTTTTTAACATAATTTGATGTTTTGACGATTTCTAGTGGTTTGCGGACTTAGAAATTTTTTTTAAATTCTTAGTTTTTGGTTTTTATGTTATTACATTACATTCCATAAAAAAAATTTTAAATTTAATTTTCTTGAAATTTTGCGAAATAATTGATAATTTATTTATGAAATATCAAAATACCAGATAATTCAAATATCATTATTTTTGAAAATTTTCTTTTGTATGTTGTTTAGAGTACTTTTACATGATTTATCGTGAAATTTACAAAATTTTATCTGCACGGGTTGAAAAGTTACAGAGCGATAAAATTTGAATTTTTAGAATTTCATATTTACCTAATGCCTCTTATTTTAACATTTTTCAAAAATTTCTTAAACAGGGTTAATAAGGATATTTAGATAAATTTTGTCTTTCAAAAATCATGAAAATATCTCAACGCGTTCACGTTTTATACGTATTTTAGCGTTCTCATCGGATTTGAACGTTTCAGCTTGAAATACGTGTTTTTAACATAATTTGATGTTTTGACAATTTCTAGTGGGTTGCGGACTTAGAAATTTTTTTTAAATTCTTAGTTTTTGGTTTTTATGTTATTACATTACATTCCATAAAAAAAAATTAAATTTAATTTTCTTGAAATTTTGCGAAATAATTGATAATTTATTTATGAAATATCAAAATACCAGATAATTCAAATTTCATTATTTTTGAAAATTTTCTTTTGTATGTTGTTTAGACTACTTTTACATGATTTATCGTGAAATTTACAAAATTTGATCTGCACGGGTTGAAAAGTTACAGAGCGATAAAATATGAATTTTTAGAATTTCATATGTACCTAATTCCTCTATTTTTAACATTTTTTAAAAATTTCTTAAACAGGGTTAATAAGGATATTTAGATAAATTTTGTGTTTCAAAAATCATGAAAATATCTCAACGCGTTCACGTTTTATACGTATTTTAGCGTTCTCATCGGATTTGAGCGTTTCAGCTTGAAATACGTGTTTTTAACATAATTTGATGTTTTGACGATTTCTAGTGGTTTGCGGCCTTAGAAATTTTTTTTAAATTCTTATTTTTTGGTTTTTATGTTATTACATTACATTCCATAAAAAAAATTTAAATTTAATTTTCTTGAAATTTTGCGAAATAATTGATAATTTATTTATGAAATATCAAAATACCAGATAATTCAAATATCATTATTTTTGAAAATTTTCTTTTGTATGTTGTTTAGACTACTTTTACATGATTTATCGTGAAATTTACAAAATTTTATCTGCACGGGTTGAAAAGTTACAGAGCGATAAAATATGAATTTTTAGAATTTTATATTTACCTAATTCCTCTAATTTTCACATTTTTTACAAATTTCTTAAACAGGGTTAATAAGGATATTTAGATAGATTTTGTGTTTCAAAAATCATGAAAATATCTCAACGCGTTTACGTTTTATACGTATTTTAGCGTTCTCATCGGATTTGAGCGTTTCAGCTTGAAATACGTGTTTTTAACATAATTTGATGTTTTGACGATTTATAGTGGTTTGCGGACTTGGAAATTTTTTTTAAATTCTTATTTTTTGGTTTTTATGTTATTACATTACACTCCATAAAAAAAATTTTAATTTAATTTTCTTGAAATTTTGCGAAATAATTGATAATTTATTTATGAAATATCAAAATACCAGATAATTCAAATATCATTATTTTTGAAAATTTTCTTTTGTTTGTTGTTTAGACTACTTTTACATGATTTATCGTGAACTTGAAAAATTTTTATCTGCACGGGTTGAAAAGTTACAGAGCGATAAAATATGAATTTTTAGAATTTCATATTTACCTAATTCCTTTAATTTTAACATTTTTTAAAAATTTCTTAAACAGGGTTAATAAGGATATTTAGATAAATTTTGTGTTTCAAAAATCATGAAAATATCTCAACGCGTTTACGTTTTATACGTATTTTAGCGTTCTCATCGGATTTGAGCGTTTCAGCTTGAAATACGTGTTTTTAACATAATTTGATGTTTTGACGAGTTCTAGTGGATTGCAGACTTAGAAATTTTTTTTAAATTCTTATTTTTTGGTTTTTATGTTATTACATTACATTCCATAAAAATTTTTAAATTTATTTTTTTTTGAAATTTTGCGAAATAATTGATAATTTATTTATGAAATATCAAAATACCAGATAATTCAAATATCATTATTTTTGAAAATTTTTGTTTGTATGTTGTTTAGAGTACTTTTACATGTTTATCGTGAAATTTACAAAATTTTATCTGCACGGGTTGAAAAGTTACAGAGCGATAAAATTTGAATTTTTAGAATTTCATATTTACCTAATGCCTCTAATTTTAACATTTCTCAAAAATTTCTTAAACAGGGTTAATAAGGATATTTAGATAAATTTTGTCTTTCAAAAATCATGAAAATATCTCAACGCGTTCACGTTTTATACGTATTTGAGCGTTCTCATCGGATTTGAACGTTTCAGCTTGAAATACGTGTTTTTAACATAATTTGATGTTTTGACGATTTCTAGTGGTTTGCGGACTTAGAAATTTTTTTTAAATTCTTAGTTTTTGGTTTTTATGTTATTACATTACATTCCATAAAAAAAAATTTAAATTTAATTTTCTTGAAATTTTGCGAAATAATTGATAATTTATTTATGAATTATCAAAATACCAGATAATTCAAATTTCATTATTTTTGAAAATTTTCTTTTGTATGTTGTTTAGACTACTTTTACATGATTTATCGTGAAATTTACAAAATTTTATCTGCACGGGTTGAAAAGTTACAGAGCGATAAAATATGAATTTTTAGAATTTCATATGTACCTAATTCCTCTATTTTTAACATTTTTTAAAAATTTCTTAAACAGGGTTAATAAGGATATTTAGATAAATTTTGTGTTTCAAAAATCATGAAATTATCTCAACGCGTTCACGTTTTATTTGTATTTTAGCGTTCTAATCGGATTTGAGCGTTTCAGCTTGAAATACGTGTTTTTAACATAATTTGATGTTTTGACGATTTCTAGTGGTTTGCGGCCTTAGAAATTTTTTTTAAATTCTTATTTTTTGGTTTTTATGTTATTACATTACATTCCATAAAAAAAATTTAAATTTAATTTTCTTGAAATTTTGCGAAATAATTGATAATTTATTTATGAAATATCAAAATACCAGATAATTCAAATATCATTATTTTTGAAAAAATTTTTTTGTATTTTGTTTGGACTACTTTTACATGATTTATCGTGAAATTTACAAAATTTTATCTGCACGGGTTGAAAAGTTACAGAGCGATAAAATTTAAATTTTTAGATTTTCATATTTACCTAATTCCTCTAATTTTAACATTTTTTAAAAATTTCTTAAACAGGGTTAATAAGGATATTTAGATAGATTTTGTGTTTCAAAAATCATGAAAATATCTCAACGCGTTTACGTTTTATACGTATTTTAGCGTTCTCATCGGATTTGAGCGTTTCAGCTTGAAATACGTGTTTTTAACATAATTTGATGTTTTGAAGATTTCTAGTGGTTTGCGGACTTAGAAATTTTTTTTAAATTCTTATTTTTTGGTTTTTATGTTATTACATTACATTCCATAAAAATTTTTAAATTTAATTTTCTTGAAATTTTGCGAAATAATTGATAATTTATTTATGAAATATCAAAATACCAGATAATTCAAATATCATTATTTTTGAAAATTTTCGTTTGTATGTTGTTTAGAGTACTTTTACATGTTTATCGTGAAATTTACAAAATTTTATCTGCACGGGTTGAAAAGTTACAGAGCGATAAAATTTGAATTTTTAGAATTTCATATTTATCTAATGCCTCTAATTTTAACATTTTTCAAAAATTTCTTAAACAGGGTTAATAAGGATATTTAGATAAATTTTGTCTTTCAAAAATCATGAAAATATCTTTTGACGATTTCTAGTGGTTTGCGGACTTAGAAATTTTTTTTAAATTCTTATTTTTTGGTTTTTATGTTATTACATTACATTCCATAAAAATTTTTAAATTTAATTTTCTTGAAATTTTGCGAAATAATTGATAATTTATTTATGAAATATCAAAATACCAGATAATTCAAATATCATTATTTTTGAAAATTTTCGTTTGTATGTTGTTTAGAGTACTTTTACATGTTTATCGTGAAATTTACAAAATTTTATCTGCACGGGTTGAAAAGTTACAGAGCGATAAAATTTAAATTTTTAGATTTTCATATTTACCTAATTCCTCTAATTTTAACATTTTTTAAAAATTTCTTAAACAGGGTTAATAAGGATATTTAGATAGATTTTGTGTTTCAAAAATCATGAAAATATCTCAACGCGTTTACGTTTTATACGTATTTTAGCGTTCTCATCGGATTTGAGCGTTTCAGCTTGAAATACGTGTTTTTAACATAATTTGATGTTTTGAAGATTTCTAGTGGTTTGCGGACTTAGAAATTTTTTTTAAATTCTTATTTTTTGGTTTTTATGTTATTACATTACATTCCATAAAAATTTTTAAATTTAATTTTCTTGAAATTTTGCGAAATAATTGATAATTTATTTATGAAATATCAAAATACCAGATAATTCAAATATCATTATTTTTGAAAATTTTCGTTTGTATGTTGTTTAGAGTCCTTTTACATGTTTATCGTGAAATTTACAAAATTTTATCTGCACGGGTTGAAAAGTTACAGAGCGATAAAATTTGAATTTTTAGAATTTCATATTTACCTAATGCCTCTAATTTTAACATTTTTCAAAAATTTCTTAAACAGGGTTAATAAGGATATTTAGATAAATTTTGTCTTTCAAAAATCATGAAAATATCTTTTGACGATTTCTAGTGGTTTGCGGACTTAGAAATTTTTTTTAAATTCTTATTTTTTGGTTTTTATGTTATTACATTACATTCCATAAAAATTTTTAAATTTAATTTTCTTGAAATTTTGCGAAATAATTGATAATTTATTTATGAAATATCAAAATACCAGATAATTCAAATATCATTATTTTTGAAAATTTTCTTTTGTATGTTGTTTAGAGTACTTTTACATGTTTATCGTGAAATTTACAAAATTTTATCTGCACGGGTTGAAAAGTTACAGAGCGATAAAATTTGAATTTTTAGAATTTCATATTTACCTAATGCCTCTAATTTTAACATTTTTCAAAAATTTCTTAAACAGGGTTAATAAGGATATTAAGATAAATTTTGTCTTTTAAAAATCATGAAAATATCTCAACGCGTTCACGTTTTATACGTATTTTAGCGTTCTTATCGGATTTGAGCGTTTCAACTTGAAATACGTGTTTTTAACATAATTTGATGTTTTGACGATTTCAAGTGGTTTGCGGACTTAGAAATTTTTTTTAAATTCTTATTTTTTGGTTTTTATGTTATTACATTACATTCCATAAAAAAAATTTAAATTTAATTTTCTTGAAATTTTGCGAAATAATTGATAATTTATTTATGAAATATCAAAATACCAGATAATTCAAATATCATTATTTTTGAAAATTTTCTTTTGTATGTTGTTTAGAGTACTTTTACATGATTTATCGTGAAATTTACAAAATTTTATCTGCACGGGTTGAAAAGTTACAGAGCGATAAAATATGAATTTTTAGAATTTCATATTTACCTAATTCCTCTAATTTTCACATTTTTTACAAATTTCTTAAACAGGGTTAATAAGGATATTTAGATAGATTTTGTGTTTCAAAAATCATGAAAATATCTCAACGCGTTTCGTTTTATACGTATTTTAGCGTTCTCATCGGATTTGAGCGTTTCAGCTTGAAATACGTGTTTTTAACATAATTTGATGTTTTGACGATTTCTAGTGGTTTGCGGACTTAGAAATTTTTTTTAAATTCTTAGTTTTTGGTTTTTATGTTATTACATTACATTCCATAAAAAAAATTTTAAATTTAATTTTCTTGAAATTTTGCGAAATAATTGATAATTTATTTATGAAATATCAAAATACCAGATAATTCAAATATCATTATTTTTGAAAATTTTCTTTTGTATGTTGTTTAGAGTACTTTTACATGATTTATCGTGAAATTTACAAAATTTTATCTGCACGGGTTGAAAAGTTACAGAGCGATAAAATTTGAATTTTTAGAATTTCATATTTACCTAATGCCTCTTATTTTAACATTTTTCAAAAATTTCTTAAACAGGGTTAATAAGGATATTTAGATAAATTTTGTCTTTCAAAAATCATGAAAATATCTCAACGCGTTCACGTTTTATACGTATTTTAGCGTTCTCATCGGATTTGAACGTTTCAGCTTGAAATACGTGTTTTTAACATAATTTGATGTTTTGACAATTTCTAGTGGGTTGCGGACTTAGAAATTTTTTTTAAATTCTTAGTTTTTGGTTTTTATGTTATTACATTACATTCCATAAAAAAAAATTAAATTTAATTTTCTTGAAATTTTGCGAAATAATTGATAATTTATTTATGAAATATCAAAATACCAGATAATTCAAATTTCATTATTTTTGAAAATTTTCTTTTGTATGTTGTTTAGACTACTTTTACATGATTTATCGTGAAATTTACAAAATTTGATCTGCACGGGTTGAAAAGTTACAGAGCGATAAAATATGAATTTTTAGAATTTCATATGTACCTAATTCCTCTATTTTTAACATTTTTTAAAAATTTCTTAAACAGGGTTAATAAGGATATTTAGATAAATTTTGTGTTTCAAAAATCATGAAAATATCTCAACGCGTTCACGTTTTATACGTATTTTAGCGTTCTCATCGGATTTGAGCGTTTCAGCTTGAAATACGTGTTTTTAACATAATTTGATGTTTTGACGATTTCTAGTGGTTTGCGGCCTTAGAAATTTTTTTTAAATTCTTATTTTTTGGTTTTTATGTTATTACATTACATTCCATAAAAAAAATTTAAATTTAATTTTCTTGAAATTTTGCGAAATAATTGATAATTTATTTATGAAATATCAAAATACCAGATAATTCAAATATCATTATTTTTGAAAATTTTCTTTTGTATGTTGTTTAGACTACTTTTACATGATTTATCGTGAAATTTACAAAATTTTATCTGCACGGGTTGAAAAGTTACAGAGCGATAAAATATGAATTTTTAGAATTTTATATTTACCTAATTCCTCTAATTTTCACATTTTTTACAAATTTCTTAAACAGGGTTAATAAGGATATTTAGATAGATTTTGTGTTTCAAAAATCATGAAAATATCTCAACGCGTTTACGTTTTATACGTATTTTAGCGTTCTCATCGGATTTGAGCGTTTCAGCTTGAAATACGTGTTTTTAACATAATTTGATGTTTTGACGATTTATAGTGGTTTGCGGACTTGGAAATTTTTTTTAAATTCTTATTTTTTGGTTTTTATGTTATTACATTACACTCCATAAAAAAAATTTTAATTTAATTTTCTTGAAATTTTGCGAAATAATTGATAATTTATTTATGAAATATCAAAATACCAGATAATTCAAATATCATTATTTTTGAAAATTTTCTTTTGTTTGTTGTTTAGACTACTTTTACATGATTTATCGTGAACTTGAAAAATTTTTATCTGCACGGGTTGAAAAGTTACAGAGCGATAAAATATGAATTTTTAGAATTTCATATTTACCTAATTCCTTTAATTTTAACATTTTTTAAAAATTTCTTAAACAGGGTTAATAAGGATATTTAGATAAATTTTGTGTTTCAAAAATCATGAAAATATCTCAACGCGTTTACGTTTTATACGTATTTTAGCGTTCTCATCGGATTTGAGCGTTTCAGCTTGAAATACGTGTTTTTAACATAATTTGATGTTTTGACGAGTTCTAGTGGTTTGCAGACTTAGAAATTTTTTTTAAATTCTTATTTTTTGGTTTTTATGTTATTACATTACATTCCATAAAAATTTTTAAATTTATTTTTTTTTGAAATTTTGCGAAATAATTGATAATTTATTTATGAAATATCAAAATACCAGATAATTCAAATATCATTATTTTTGAAAATTTTTGTTTGTATGTTGTTTAGAGTACTTTTACATGTTTATCGTGAAATTTACAAAATTTTATCTGCACGGGTTGAAAAGTTACAGAGCGATAAAATTTGAATTTTTAGAATTTCATATTTACCTAATGCCTCTAATTTTAACATTTCTCAAAAATTTCTTAAACAGGGTTAATAAGGATATTTAGATAAATTTTGTCTTTCAAAAATCATGAAAATATCTCAACGCGTTCACGTTTTATACGTATTTGAGCGTTCTCATCGGATTTGAACGTTTCAGCTTGAAATACGTGTTTTTAACATAATTTGATGTTTTGACGATTTCTAGTGGTTTGCGGACTTAGAAATTTTTTTTAAATTCTTAGTTTTTGGTTTTTATGTTATTACATTACATTCCATAAAAAAAAATTTAAATTTAATTTTCTTGAAATTTTGCGAAATAATTGATAATTTATTTATGAATTATCAAAATACCAGATAATTCAAATTTCATTATTTTTGAAAATTTTCTTTTGTATGTTGTTTAGACTACTTTTACATGATTTATCGTGAAATTTACAAAATTTTATCTGCACGGGTTGAAAAGTTACAGAGCGATAAAATATGAATTTTTAGAATTTCATATGTACCTAATTCCTCTATTTTTAACATTTTTTAAAAATTTCTTAAACAGGGTTAATAAGGATATTTAGATAAATTTTGTGTTTCAAAAATCATGAAATTATCTCAACGCGTTCACGTTTTATTCGTATTTTAGCGTTCTCATCGGATTTGAGCGTTTCAGCTTGAAATACGTGTTTTTAACATAATTTGATGTTTTGACGATTTCTAGTGGTTTGCGGCCTTAGAAATTTTTTTTAAATTCTTATTTTTTGGTTTTTATGTTATTACATTACATTCCATAAAAAAAATTTAAATTTAATTTTCTTGAAATTTTGCGAAATAATTGATAATTTATTTATGAAATATCAAAATACCAGATAATTCAAATATCATTATTTTTGAAAAAAATTTTTTGTATTTTGTTTGGACTACTTTTACATGATTTATCGTGAAATTTACAAAATTTTATCTGCACGGGTTGAAAAGTTACAGAGCGATAAAATTTAAATTTTTAGATTTTCATATTTACCTAATTCCTCTAATTTTAACATTTTTTAAAAATTTCTTAAACAGGGTTAATAAGGATATTTAGATAGATTTTGTGTTTCAAAAATCATGAAAATATCTCAACGCGTTTACGTTTTATACGTATTTTAGCGTTCTCATCGGATTTGAGCGTTTCAGCTTGAAATACGTGTTTTTAACATAATTTGATGTTTTGAAGATTTCTAGTGGTTTGCGGACTTAGAAATTTTTTTTAAATTCTTATTTTTTGGTTTTTATGTTATTACATTACATTCCATAAAAATTTTTAAATTTAATTTTCTTGAAATTTTGCGAAATAATTGATAATTTATTTATGAAATATCAAAATACCAGATAATTCAAATATCATTATTTTTGAAAATTTTCGTTTGTATGTTGTTTAGAGTACTTTTACATGTTTATCGTGAAATTTACAAAATTTTATCTGCACGGGTTGAAAAGTTACAGAGCGATAAAATTTGAATTTTTAGAATTTCATATTTATCTAATGCCTCTAATTTTAACATTTTTCAAAAATTTCTTAAACAGGGTTAATAAGGATATTTAGATAAATTTTGTCTTTCAAAAATCATGAAAATATCTTTTGACGATTTCTAGTGGTTTGCGGACTTAGAAATTTTTTTTTAATTCTTATTTTTTGGTTTTTATGTTATTACATTACATTCCATAAAAATTTTTAAATTTAATTTTCTTGAAATTTTGCGAAATAATTGATAATTTATTTATGAAATATCAAAATACCAGATAATTCAAATATCATTATTTTTGAAAATTTTCGTTTGTATGTTGTTTAGAGTACTTTTACATGTTTATCGTGAAATTTACAAAATTTTATCTGCACGGGTTGAAAAGTTACAGAGCGATAAAATTTAAATTTTTAGATTTTCATATTTACCTAATTCCTCTAATTTTAACATTTTTTAAAAATTTCTTAAACAGGGTTAATAAGGATATTTAGATAGATTTTGTGTTTCAAAAATCATGAAAATATCTCAACGCGTTTACGTTTTATACGTATTTTAGCGTTCTCATCGGATTTGAGCGTTTCAGCTTGAAATACGTGTTTTTAACATAATTTGATGTTTTGAAGATTTCTAGTGGTTTGCGGACTTAGAAATTTTTTTTAAATTCTTATTTTTTGGTTTTTATGTTATTACATTACATTCCATAAAAATTTTTAAATTTAATTTTCTTGAAATTTTGCGAAATAATTGATAATTTATTTATGAAATATCAAAATACCAGATAATTCAAATATCATTATTTTTGAAAATTTTCGTTTGTATGTTGTTTAGAGTCCTTTTACATGTTTATCGTGAAATTTACAAAATTTTATCTGCACGGGTTGAAAAGTTACAGAGCGATAAAATTTGAATTTTTAGAATTTCATATTTACCTAATGCCTCTAATTTTAACATTTTTCAAAAATTTCTTAAACAGGGTTAATAAGGATATTTAGATAAATTTTGTCTTTCAAAAATCATGAAAATATCTTTTGACGATTTCTAGTGGTTTGCGGACTTAGAAATTTTTTTTAAATTCTTATTTTTTGGTTTTTATGTTATTACATTACATTCCATAAAAATTTTTAAATTTAATTTTCTTGAAATTTTGCGAAATAATTGATAATTTATTTATGAAATATCAAAATACCAGATAATTCAAATATCATTATTTTTGAAAATTTTCTTTTGTATGTTGTTTAGAGTACTTTTACATGTTTATCGTGAAATTTACAAAATTTTATCTGCACGGGTTGAAAAGTTACAGAGCGATAAAATTTGAATTTTTAGAATTTCATATTTACCTAATGCCTCTAATTTTAACATTTTTCAAAAATTTCTTAAACAGGGTTAATAAGGATATTAAGATAAATTTTGTCTTTTAAAAATCATGAAAATATCTCAACGCGTTCACGTTTTATACGTATTTTAGCGTTCTTATCGGATTTGAGCGTTTCAACTTGAAATACGTGTTTTTAACATAATTTGATGTTTTGACGATTTCAAGTGGTTTGCGGACTTAGAAATTTTTTTTAAATTCTTATTTTTTGGTTTTTATGTTATTACATTACATTCCATAAAAAAAATTTAAATTTAATTTTCTTGAAATTTTGCGAAATAATTGATAATTTATTTATGAAATATCAAAATACCAGATAATTCAAATATCATTATTTTTGAAAATTTTCGTTTGTATGTTTAGTGTACTTTTACATGATTTATCGTGAAATTTACAAAATTTTATCTGCACGGGTTGAAAAGTTACAGAGCGATAAAATTTGAATTTTTAGAATTTCATATCTACCTAACTCCTATAATTTTAACATTTTTTAAAAATTTCTTAAACAGGGTTAATAAGGATATTTAGATAAATTCTGTGTTTCAAAAATCATGAAAATATCTCAACGCGTTCACGTTTTATACGTATTTTAGCGTTCTCATCGGATTTGAGCTTTTCAGCTTGAAATACGTGTTTTTAACATAATTTGATGTTTTGACGATTTCTAGTGCTTTGCGGACTTAGTAAATTTTTTTAAATTCTTATTTTTTGGTTTTTATGTTATTACATTACATTCCATAAAAAAATTTTAAATTTAATTTTCTTGAAATTTTGCGAAATAATTGATAATTTATTTATGAAATATCAAAATACCAGATAATTCAGATATCATTATTTTTGAAAATTTTCTTTTGTATGTTGTTTAGACTACTTTTACATGATTTATCGTGAAATTTACAAAATTTTATCTGCACGGGTTGAAAAGTTACAGAGCGATAAAATTTGAATTTTTAGAATTTCATATTGACCTAATTCCTCTAATTTTAACATTTTTTAAAAATTTCTTAAACAGGGTTAATAAGGATATTTAGATAAATTTTGTGTTTCAAAAATCATGAAAATATCTCAACGCGTTCACGTTTTATACGTATTTTAGCGTTCTCATCGGATTTGAGCGTTTCAGCTTGAAATACGTGTTTTTAACATATTTTGATGTTTTGACGATTTCTAGTGGTTTGCGGACTTGGAAATTTTTTTTAAATTCTTATTTTTTGGTTTTTATGTTATTACATTACATTCCATAAAAAAATTTAAATTTAATTTTCTTGAAATTTTGCGAAATAATTGATAATTTATTTATGAAATATAAAAATACCAGATAATTTAAATATCATTATTTTTGAAAATTTTCTTTTGTATGTTGTTTAGACTACTTTTACATGATTTATCGTGAAATTTACAAAATTTTATCTGCACGGGTTGAAAAGTTACAGAGCGATAAAATTTGAATTTTTAGAATTTCATATTTACCTAATTCCTCTAATTTTCACATTTTTTAAAAATTTCTTAAATAGGGTTAATAAGGATATTTAGATAAATTTTGTGTTTCCAAAATCATGAAAATATCTCAACGCGTTCACGTTTTATACGTATTTTAGCGTTCTCATCGGATTTGAGCGTTTCAGCTTGAAATACGTGTTTTTTAACATATTTTGGTGTTTTGACGATTTCTAGTGGTTTGCAGACTTGGAAATATTTTTAAATTCTTATTTTTTGGTTTTTATGTTATTACATTACATTCCATTAAAAAAATTTAAATTTAATTTTCTTGAAATTTTGCGAAATAATTGATAATTTATTTATGAAATATCAAAATACCAGATAATTCAAATATCATTATTATTGAAAATTTTCTTTTGTATGTTGTTTAAACTACTTTTACATGATTTATCGTGAAATTTACAAAATTTTATCTGCACGGGTTGAAAAGTTACAGAGCGATAAAATATGAATTTTTAGAATTTTATATTTACCTAATTCCTCTAATTTTAACATTTTTTAAAAATTTCTTAAACAGGGTTAATAAGGATATTTAGATATATTTTGTGTTTCAAAAATCATGAAAATATCTCAACGCGTTCACGTTTTATACGTATTTTATCGTTCTCATCGGATTTGAGCGTTTCAGCTTGAAATACGTGTTTTTAACATAATTTGATGTTTTGACGATTTCTAGTGGTTTGCGGACTTAGAAATTTTTTTTAAATTCTTAGTTTTTGGTTTTTATGTTATTACATTACATTCCATAAAAAAAATTTTAAATTTAATTTTCTTGAAATTTTGCGAAATAATTGATAATTTATTTATGAAATATCAAAATACCAGATAATTCAAATATCATTATTTTTGAAAATTTTCTTTTGTATGTTGTTTAGAGTACTTTTACATGATTTATCGTGAAATTTACAAAATTTTATCTGCACGGGTTGAAAAGTTACAGAGCGATAAAATTTGAATTTTTAGAACTTCATATTTACCTAATTCCTCTAATTTTAACATTTTTTAAAAATTTCTTAAACAGGGTTAATAAGGATATTTAGATAAATTTTGTCTTTCAAAAATCATGAAAATATCTCAACGCGTTCACGTTTTATACGTATTTTTGCGTTCTCATCGGATTTGAACGTTTCAGCTTGAAATACGTGTTTTTAACATAATTTGATGTTTTGACGATTTCTAGTGGTTTGCGGACTTAGAAATTTTTTTTAAATTCTTAGTTTTTGGTTTTTATGTTATTACATTACATTCCATAAAAAAAAATTTAAATTTAATTTTCTTGAAATTTTGCGAAATAATTGATAATTTATTTATGAAATATCAAAATACCAGATAATTCAAATATCATTATTTTTGAAAATTTTCTTTTGTATGTTGTTTAGACTACTTTTACATGATTTATCGTGAAATTTACAAAATTTTATCTGCACGGGTTGAAAAGTTACAGAGCGATAAAATTTGAATTTTTAGAATTTCATATTTACCTAATTCCTCTAATTTTAACATTTTTTAAAAATTTCTTAAATAGGGTTAATAAGGATATTTAGATAAATTTTGTGTTTCAAAAATCATGAAAATATCTCAACGCGTTCACGTTTTATACGTATTTTAGCGTTCTCATCGGATTTGAGCGTTTCAGCTTGAAATACGTGTTTTTAACATAATTTGATGTTTTGACGATTTCTAGTGGTTTGCGGACTTGGAAATTTTTTTTAAATTCCTATTTTTTGGTTTTTATGTTATTACATTACATTCCATAAAAAAATTTAAATTTAATATTCTTGAAATTTTGCGAAATAATTGATAATTTATTTATGAAATATCAAAATACCAGATAATTTAAATATCATTATTTTTGAAAATTTTCTTTTGTATGTTGTTTAGAGTACTTTTACATGATTTATCGTGAAATTTACAAAATTTTATCTGCACGGGTTGAAAAGTTACAGAGCGATAAAATTTGAATTTTTAGAATTTCATATTTACCTAATTCCTCTAATTTTAACATTTTTTAAAAATTTCTAAAACAGGGTTAATAAGGATATTTAGATAAATTTTGTCTTTCAAAAATCATGAAAATATCTCAACGCGTTCACGTTTTATACGTATTTTAGCGTTCTCATCGGATTTGAGCGTTTCAGCTTGAAATACGTGTTTTTAACATAATTTGATGTTTTGACGATTTCTAGTGGTTTGCGGACTTATAAATTTTTTTTAAATTCTTATTTTTTGGTTTTTATGTTATTACATTACATTCCATAAAAAAAATTTAAATTTAAATTTCTTGAAATTTTGCGAAATAATTGATAATTTATTTATGAAATATCAAAATACAAGATAATTCAAATATCATTATTTTTGAAAATTTTCTTTTGTATGTTGTTTAGACTACTTTTACATGATTTATCGTGAAATTTACAAAATTTTATCTGCACGGGTTGAAAAGTTACAGAGCGATAAAATATGAATTTTTAGAATTTCATATTTACCTAATTCCTCTAATTTTAACATTTTTTAAAAATTTCTTAAACAAGGTTAATAAGGATATTTAAATAAATTTTGTGTTTCAAAAATCATGAAAATATCTCAACGCGTTCACGTTTTATACGTATTTTAGCGTTCTCATCGGATTTGAGCGTTTCAGTTTGAAATACTTGTTTTTAACATAATTTGATGTTTTGACGATTTCTAGTGGTTTGCGGACTTAGAAATTTTTTTTAAATTCTTAGTTTTTGGTTTTTATGTTATTACATTACATTCCATAAAAAAATTTTAAGTTTAATTTTCTTGAAATTTTGCGAAATAATTGATAATTTATTTATGAAATATCAAAATACCAGATAATTCAAATATCATTATTTTTGAAAATTTTCTTTTGTATGTTGTTTAGACTACTTTTACATGATTTATCGTGAAATTTACAAAATTTTATCTGCACTGGTTGAAAAGTTACAGAGCGATAAAATATGAATTTTTAGAATTTCATATTTACCTACTTCCTCTAATTTTAACATTTTTTAAAAATTTCTTAAACAGGGTTAATAAGGATATTTAGATAAATTTTGTGTTTCAAAAATCATGAAAATATCTCAACGCGTTCACGTTTTATACGTATTTTAGCGTTCTCATCGGATTTGAGCGTTTCAGCTTGACATACGTGTTTTAACATAATTTGATGTTTTGACGATTTCTAGTGGTTTGCGGACTTGGAAATTTTTTTAAAATTCTTATTTTTTGGTTTTTATATTATTACATTACATTCCATAAAAAAAAATTTAATTTAATTTTCTTGAAATTTTGAGAAATAATTAATAATTTATTTGTGAAATATCAAAATACCAGATAATTCAAATATCATTATTTTTGAAAATTTTCTTTTGTATGTTGTTTAGACTAATTTTACATGATTTATCGTGAAATTTACAAAATTTTATCTGCACGGGTTGAAAAGTTACAGAGCGATAAAATATGAATTTTTAGAATTTCATATTTACCTAATTCCTCTAATTTTCACATTTTTTACAAATTTCTTAAACAGGGTTAATAAGGATATTTAGATAGATTTTGTGTTTCAAAAATCATGAAAATATCTCAACGCGTTTCGTTTTATATGTATTTTAGCGTTCTCATCGGATTTGAGCGTTTCAGCTTGAAATACGTGTTTTTAACATAATTTGATGTTTTGACGATTTCTAGTGGTTTGCGGACTTAGAAATTTTTTTTAAATTCTTAGTTTTTGGTTTTTATGTTATTACATTACATTCCATAAAAAAAAATTAAATTTAATTTTCTTGAAATTTTGCGAAATAATTGATAAATTTTGTCTTTCAAAAATCATGAAAATATCTCAACGCGTTCACGTTTTATACGTATTTTAGCGTTCTCATCGGATTTGAACGTTTCAGCTTGAAATACGTGTTTTTAACATAATTTGATGTTTTGACAATTTCTAGTGGTTTGCGGACTTAGAAATTTTTTTTAAATTCTTAGTTTTTGGTTTTTATGTTATTACATTACATTCCATAAAAAAACTTTAAATTTAATTTTCTTGAAATTTTGCGAAATAATTGATAATTTATTTATGAAATATCAAAATACCAGATAATTCAAATTTCATTATTTTTGAAAATTTTCTTTTGTATGTTGTTTAGACTACTTTTACATGATTTATCGTGAAATTTACAAAATTTTATCTGCACGGGTTGAAAAGTTACAGAGCGATAAAATATGAATTTTTAGAATTTCATATGTACCTAATTCCTCTATTTTTAACATTTTTTAAAAATTTCTTAAACAGGGTTAATAAGGATATTTAGATAAATTTTGTGTTTCAAAAATCATGAAAATATCTCAACGCGTTCACGTTTTATACGTATTTTAGCGTTCTCATCGGATTTGAGCGTTTCAGCTTGAAATACGTGTTTTTAACATAATTTGATGTTTTGACGATTTCTAGTGGTTTGCGGCCTTAGAAATTTTTTTTAAATTCTTATTTTTTGGTTTTTATGTTATTACATTACATTCCATAAAAAAACTTTAAATTTAATTTTCTTGAAATTTTGCGAAATAATTGATAATTTATTTATGAAATATCAAAATACCAGATAATTCAAATATCATTATTTTTGAAAATTTTCTTTTGTATGTTGTTTAGACTACTTATACATGATTTATCGTGAAATTTACAAAATTTTATCTGCACGGGTTGAAAAGTTACAGAGCGATAAAATATGAATTTTTAGAATTTCATATTTACCTAATTCCTCTAATTTTAACATTTTTTAAAAATTTTTTAAACAGGGTAAATAAGGATATTTAGATAAATTTTGTGTTTCAAAAATCATGAAAATATCTCAACGCGTTCACGTTTTATACGTATTTTAGCGTTCTCATCGGATTTGAGCGTTTCAGCTTGAAATACGTGTTTTTAACATAATTTGATGTTTTGACGATTTCTAGTGGTTTGCGGACTTAGAAATTTTTTTTAATTCTTATTTTTTGGTTTTTATGTTATTACATTACATTCCATAAAAAAAATTTAAATTTAATTTTCTTGAAATTTTGCGAAATAATTGATAATTTATTTATGAAATATCAAAATACCAGATAATTCAAATATCGTTATTTTTGAAAATTTTCTTTTGTATGTTGTTTAGACTAATTTTACATGATTTATCGTGAAATTTACAAAATTTTATCTGCACGGGTTGAAAAGTTACAGAGCGATAAAATATGAATTTTTAGAATTTCATATTTACCTAATTCCTCTAATTTTCACATTTTTTACAAATTTCTTAAACAGGGTTAATAAGGATATTTAGATAGATTTTGTGTTTCAAAAATCATGAAAATATCTCAACGCGTTTACGTTTTATACGTATTTTAGCGTTCTCATCGGATTTGAGCGTTTCAGCTTGAAATACGTGTTTTTAACATAATTTGATGTTTTGACGATTTATAGTGGTTTGCGGACTTGGAAATTTTTTTTAAATTCTTATTTTTTGGTTTTTATGTTATTACATTACACTCCATAAAAAAAATTTTAATTTAATTTTCTTGAAATTTTGCGAAATAATTGATAATTTATTTATGAAATATCAAAATACCAGATAATTCAAATATCATTATTTTTGAAAATTTTCTTTTGTTTGTTGTTTAGACTACTTTTACATGATTTATCGTGAACTTGAAAAATTTTTATCTGCACGGGTTGAAAAGTTACAGAGCGATAAAATATGAATTTTTAGAATTTCATATTTACCTAATTCCTTTAATTTTAACATTTTTTAAAAATTTCTTAAACAGGGTTAATAAGGATATTTAGATAAATTTTGTGTTTCAAAAATCATGAAAATATCTCAACGCGTTTACGTTTTATACGTATTTTAGCGTTCTCATCGGATTTGAGCGTTTCAGCTTGAAATACGTGTTTTTAACATAATTTGATGTTTTGACGAGTTCTAGTGGTTTGCAGACTTAGAAATTTTTTTTAAATTCTTATTTTTTGGTTTTTATGTTATTACATTACATTCCATAAAAATTTTTAAATTTAATTTACTTGAAATTTTGCGAAATAATTGATAATTTATTTATGAAATATCAAAATACCAGATAATTCAAATATCATTATTTTTGAAAATTTTTGTTTGTATGTTGTTTAGAGTACTTTTACATGTTTATCGTGAAATTTACAAAATTTTATCTGCACGGGTTGAAAAGTTACAGAGCGATAAAATTTGAATTTTTAGAATTTCATATTTACCTAATGCCTCTAATTTTAACATTTCTCAAAAATTTCTTAAACAGGGTTAATAAGGATATTTAGATAAATTTTGTCTTTCAAAAATCATGAAAATATCTCAACGCGTTCACGTTTTATACGTATTTGAGCGTTCTCATCGGATTTGAACGTTTCAGCTTGAAATACGTGTTTTTAACATAATTTGATGTTTTGACGATTTCTAGTGGTTTGCGGACTTAGAAATTTTTTTTAAATTCTTAGTTTTTGGTTTTTATGTTATTACATTACATTCCATAAAAAAAAATTTAAATTTAATTTTCTTGAAATTTTGCGAAATAATTGATAATTTATTTATGAATTATCAAAATACCAGATAATTCAAATTTCATTATTTTTGAAAATTTTCTTTTGTATGTTGTTTAGACTACTTTTACATGATTTATCGTGAAATTTACAAAATTTTATCTGCACGGGTTGAAAAGTTACAGAGCGATAAAATATGAATTTTTAGAATTTCATATGTACCTAATTCCTCTATTTTTAACATTTTTTAAAAATTTCTTAAACAGGGTTAATAAGGATATTTAGATAAATTTTGTGTTTTAAAAATCATGAAAATTTCTCAACGCGTGCACGTTTTATACGTATTTTAGCGTTCTCATCGGATTTGAGCGTTTCAGCTTGAAATAAGTGTTTTTAACATAATTTGATGTTTTGACGATTTCTAGTGGTTTGCGGACTTAGAAATTTTTTTAAAATTCTTATTTTTTGGTTTTTATGTTATTACATTACATTCCATAAAAAAAATTAAATTTAATTTTCTTGAAATTTTGCGAAATAATTGATAATTTGTTTATGAAATATCAAAATACCAGATAATTCAAATATCATTATTTTTGAAAATTTTCTTTTGTATGTTGTTTAGACTACTTTTACATTATTTATCGTGAAATTTACAAAATTTTATCTGCTCGGGTTGAAAAGTTACAGAGCGATAAAATATGAATTTTTAGAATTTCATATTTACCTAATTTCTTGAATTTTAACATTTTTTAAAAATTTCTTAAACAGGGTTAATAAGGATATTTAAATAAACTTTGTGTTTCAAAAATCATGAAAATATCTCAACGCGTTCACGTTTTATACGTATTTTAGCGTTCTCATCGGATTTGAGCGTTTCAGCTTGAAATACGTGTTTTTAACATAATTTGATGTTTTGACGATTTCTAGTGGTTTGCGGCCTTAGAAATTTTTTTAAATTCTTATTTTTTGGTTTTTATGTTATTACATTACATTCCATAAAAAAAATTTAAATTTAATTTTCTTGAAATTTTGCGAAATAATTGATAATTTATTTATGAAATATCAAAATACCAGATAATTCAAATATCATTATTTTTGAAAATTTTCTTTTGTATGTTGTTTGGACTACTTTTACATGATTTATCGTGAAATTTACAAAATTTTATCTGCACGGGTTGAAAAGTTACAGAGCGATAAAATTTGAATTTTTAGATTTTCATATTTACCTAATTCCTCTAATTTTAACATTTTTTAAAAATTTCTTAAACAGGGTTAATTAGGATATTTAGATAAATTTTGTGTTTCAAAAATCATGAAAATATCTCAACGCGTTCACGTTTTATACGTATTTTAGCGTTCTCATCGGATTTGAGCGTTTCAGCTTGAAATACGTGTTTTTTACATAATTTGATGTTTTGACGATTTCTAGTGGTTTGCGGACTTAGAAATTTTTTTTAAATTCTTATTTTTTGGTTTTTATGTTATTACATTACATTCCATAAAAAAAATTTAAATTTAATTTTCTTGAAATTTTGCGAAATAATTGATAATTTATTTATGAAATATCAAAATACCAGATAATTCAAATATCATTATTTTTGAAAAATTTCTTTTGTATGTTGTTTAGACTACTTTTACATTATTTATCGTGAAATTTACAAAATTTTATCTGCTCGGGTTGAAAAGTTACAGAGCGATAAAATATGAATTTTTAGAATTTCATATTTACCTAATTTCTCGAATTTTAACATTTTTTAAAAATTTCTTAAACAGGGTTAATAAGGATATTTAAATAAACTTTGTGTTTCAAAAATCATGAAAATATCTCAACGCGTTCACGTTTTATACGTATTTTAGCGTTCTCATCGGATTTGAGCGTTTCAGTTTGGAATACTTGTTTTTAACATAATTCGATGTTTTGACGATTTCTAGTGGTTTGCGGACTTAGAAATTTTTTTAAATTCTTATTTTTTGTTTTTTATGTTATTACATTACATTCCATAAAAAAATTTATAATTTAATTTTCTTGAAATTTTGCGAAATAATTGTTAATTTATTTATGAAATATCAAAATACCAGATAATTCAAATATCATTATTTTTGAAAATTTTCTTTTGTATGTTGTTTAGACTACTTTTACATGATTTATCGTGAAATTTACATAATTCTATCTGCACGGGTTGAAAAGTTACAGAGCGATAAAGTATGAATTTTTAGATTTTCATATTTACCTAATTCCTCTAATTTTAACATTTTTTAAAAATTTCTTAAACAGGGTTAATAAGGATATTTAGATAAATGTTGTGGTCAAAAAATCATGAAAATATCTCAACGCGTTCACGTTTTATACGTATTTTAGCGTTCTCATCGGATTTGAGCGTTTCAGCTTCAAATACGTGTTTTTAACATAATTTAATGTTTTGACGATTTCTAGTGGTTTGCGGACTTAGAAATTTTTTTTAAATTTTTATTTTTTGGTTTTTATGTTATTACATTACATTCCATAGAAAAATTTTAAATTTAATTTTCTTGAAATTTTGCGAAATAATTGATAATTTATTTATAAAAATATCAAAATACCAGATAATTCAAATATCATTATTTTTGAAAATTTTCTTTTGTATGTTGTTTAGACTACTTTTACATGATTTATAGTGAAATTTACAAAATTTTATCTGCGCGGGTTGAAAAGTTACAGAGCGATAAAATATGAATTTTTATAATTTCATATGTACCTAATTCCTCTATTTTTAACATTTTTTAAAAATTTCTTAAACAGGGTTAATAAGGATATTTAAATAAACTTTGTGTTTTAAAAATCATGAAAATATCTCAACGCGTTCACGTTTTATACGTATTTTAGCGTTCTCATCGGATTTGAGCGTTTCAGTTTGGAATACTTGTTTTTAACATAATTTGATGTTTTGACGATTTCTAGTGGTTTGCGGACTTAGAAATTTTTTTTAAATTCTTATTTTTTGGTTTTTATGTTATTACATTACATTCCATAAAAAAAATTTATAATTTAATTTTCTTGAAATTTTGCGAAATAATTGTTAATTTATTTATGAAATATCAAAATACCAGATAATTCAAATATCATTATTTTTGAAAATTTTCTTTTGTATGTTGTTTAGACTACTTTTACATGATTTATCGTGAAATTTACATAATTCTATCTGCACGGGTTGAAAAGTTACAGAGCGATAAAGTATGAATTTTTAGAATTTCATATTTACCTAATTCCTCTAATTTTAACATTTTTAAAAATTTCTTAAACAGGGTTAATAAGGATATTTAGATAAATGTTGTGGTCAAAAAATCATGAAAATATCTCAACGCGTTCACGTTTTATACGTATTTTAGCGTTCTCATTGGATTTGAGCGTTTCAGCTTCAAATACCTGTTTTTAACATAATTTAATGTTTTGACGATTTCTAGTGGTTTGCGGACTTAGAAATTTTTTTTAAATTTTTATTTTTTGGTTTTTATGTTATTACATTACATTCCATAAAAAAATTTTAAATTTAATTTTCTTGAAATTTTGCGAAATAATTGATAATTTATTTATAAAAATATCAAAATACCAGATAATTCAAATATCATTATTTTTGAAAATTTTCTTTTGTATGTTGTTTAGACTACTTTTACATGATTTATAGTGAAATTTACAAAATTTTATCTGCGCGGGTTGAAAAGTTACAGAGCGATAAAATATGAATTTTTAGAATTTCATATGTACCTAATTCCTCTATTTTTAACATTTTTTAAAAATTTCTTGAACAGGGTTAATAAGGATATTTAGATAAATTTTGTGTTTCAAAAATCATGAAAATATCTCAACGCGTTCACGTTTTATACGTATTTTAGCGTTCTCATCGGATTTGAGCGTTTCAGCTTGAAATACGTGTTTTTAAAATAATTTGATGTTTTGACGATTTCTAGTGGTTTGCGGCCTTAGAAATTTTTTTAAATTCTTATTTTTTGGTTTTTATGTTATTACATTACATTCCATAAAAAAAATTTAAATTTAATTTTCTTGAAATTTTGCGAAATAATTGATAATTTATTTATGAAATATCAAAATACCAGATAATTCAAATATCATTATTTTTGAAAATTTTCTTTTGTATGTTGTTTGGACTACTTTTACATGATTTATCGTGAAATTTACAAAATTTTATCTGCACGGGTTGAAAAGTTACAGAGCGATAAAATTTGAATTTTTAGATTTTCATATTTACCTAATTCCTCTAATTTTAACATTTTTTAAAAATTTCTTAAACAGGGTTAATAAGGATATTTAGATAAATTTTGTCTTTCAAAAATCATGAAAATATCTCAACGCGTTCACGTTTTATACGTATTTTAGCGTTCTCATCGGATTTGAGCGTTTCAGCTTGAAATACGTGTTTTTAACATAATTTGATGTTTTGACGATTTCTAGTGGTTTGCGGACTTAGAAATTTTTTTTAAATTCTTATTTTTTGGTTTTTATGTTATTACATTACATTCCATAAAAATTTTTAAATTTAATTTTCTTGAAATTTTGCGAAATAATTGATAATTTATTTATGAAATATCAAAATACCAGATAATTCAAATATCATTATTTTTGAAAATTTTCGTTTGTATGTTGTTTAGAGTACTTTTACATGTTTATCGTGAAATTTACAAAATTTTATCTGCACGGGTTGAAAAGTTACAGAGCGATAAAATTTGAATTTTTAGAATTTCATATTTACCTAATGCCTCTAATTTTAACATTTTTCAAAAATTTCTTAAACAGGGTTAATAAGGATATTTAGATAAATTTTGTCTTTTAAAAATCATGAAAATATCTCAACGCGTTCACGTTTTATACGTATTTTAGCGTTCTTATCGGATTTGAGCGTTTCAACTTGAAATACGTGTTTTTAACATAATTTGATGTTTTGACGATTTCAAGTGGTTTGCGGACTTAGAAATTTTTTTTAAATTCTTATTTTTTGGTTTTTATGTTATAACATTACATTCCATAAAAAAATTTAAATTTAATTTTCTTGAAATTTTGCGAAATAATTGATAATTTATTTATGAAATATCAAAATACCAGATAATTCAAATATCATTATTTTTGAAAATTTTCTTTTGTATGTTGTTTAGACTACTTTTACATGATTTATCGTGAAATTTACAAAATTTTATCTGCACGGGTTGAAAAGTTACAGAGCGATAAAATATGAATTTTTAGAATTTCATATTTACCTAATTCCTCTAATTTTAACATTTTTAAAAATTTCTTAAACAAGGTTAATAAGGATATTTAAATAAATTTTGTGTTTCAAAAATCATGAAAATATCTCAACGCGTTCACGTTTTATACGTATTTTAGCGTTCTCATCGGATTTGAGCGTTTCAGTTTGAAATACTTGTTTTTAACATAATTTGATGTTTTGACGATTTCTAGTGGTTTGCGGACTTAGAAAATTTTTTTTAATTCTTATTTTTTGGTTTTTATGTTATTACATTACATTCCATAAAAAAATTTTAAATTTAATTTTCTTGAAATTTTGCGAAATAATTGATAGTTTATTTATGAAATATCAAAATACCAGATAATTCAAATATCATTATTTTTGAAAATTTTCTTTTGTATGTTGTTTAGACTACTTTTACATGATTTATCGTGAAATTTACAAAATTTTATCTGCACTGGTTGAAAAGTTACAGAGCGATAAAATATGAATTTTTAGAATTTCATATTTACCTAATTCCTCTAATTTTCACATTTTTAATAAATTTCTTAAACAGGGTTAATAAGGATATTTTGATAAATTTTGTGTTTTAAAAATCATGAAAATATCTCAACGCGTTCACGTTTTATACGTATTTTAGCGTTCTCATCGGATTTGAGCGTTTCAGTTTGAAATACGTGTTTTTAACATAATTTGATGTTTTGACGATTTCTAGTGGTTTGCGGCCTTAGAAATTTTTTTAAATTCTTATTTTTTGGTTTTTATGTTATTACATTACATTCCATAAAAAAAATTTAAATTTAATTTTCTTGAAATTTTGCGAAATAATTGATAATTGAAGGGGCAAGTGAATGAAGGTGCTAAGTAACATTTTTATAAAAATTGAAATTTGTTATGGAAGAAAGTGTTATGTACATATCTATTACGTACAAAAATCTACAGTTGTTATAACGCATAGTTTTAAAGATATTTTGTGGAAGAAGGTGCTATGTCCCTAAATTTGTACAAAATATATTGGAAGAAAGTGTTACGTGCGCAAAATAATGTAGAAGTTCCGTGAAAGAACGTGCTATGTGACACACATAACACCTTCATCCATTGAAATTCGGTAAGTAAATGCTTTGTAAAATTTTAAGGCGCACATACTTCTTATTTAATAAAGGTGTTATGTACAATAGTGCAATTAATTACCTATAATGATATAACTAACTAAAGTGACAATTTCATACCAAAATACTGTATAATATCTTTTATATTTGAGTTATGAACATATTACAATGAACACATGGTTCGTATTTGAAATCAATAAAAAATGCTAAATAAAATACTTTAAACTAAATTATCTCGAAACTATGCTTTTGTTAGTTAGCACCTTCATTCACTTGCCCCTTCAATTTATTTATGAAATATCAAAATACCAGATAATTCAAATATCATTATTTTTGAAAATTTTCTTTTGTATGTTGTTTGGACTACTTTTACATGATTTATCGTGAAATTTACAAAATTTTATCTGCACGGGTTGAAAAGTTACAGAGCGATAAAATTTGAATTTTTAGATTTTCATATTTACCTAATTCCTCTAATTTTAACATTTTTTAAAAATTTCTTAAACAGGGTTAATAAGGATATTTAGATAAATTTTGTGTTTCAAAAATCATGAAAATATCTCAACGCGTTCACGTTTTATACGTATTTTAGCGTTCTCATCGGATTTGAGCGTTTCAGCTTGAAATACGTGTTTTTAACATAATTTGATGTTTTGACGATTTCTAGTGTTTTGCGGACTTAGAAATTTTTTTTAAATTCTTATTTTTTGGTTTTTATGTTATTACATTACATTCCATAAAAAAAATTTAAATTTAATTTTCTTGAAATTTTGCGAAATAATTGATAATTTATTTATGAAATATCAAAATACCAGATAATTCAAATATCATTATTTTTGAAAAATTTCTTTTGTATGTTGTTTAGACTACTTTTACATTATTTATCGTGAAATTTACAAAATTTTATCTGCTCGGGTTGAAAAGTTACAGAGCGATAAAATATGAATTTTTAGAATTTCATATTTACCTAATTTCTCGAATTTTAACATTTTTTAAAAATTTCTTAAACAGGGTTAATAAGGATATTTAGATAAATGTTGTGGTCAAAAAATCATGAAAATATCTCAACGCGTTCACGTTTTATACGTATTTTAGCGTTCTCATCGGATTTGAGCGTTTCAGCTTCAAATACGTGTTTTTAACATAATTTAATGTTTTGACGATTTCTAGTGGTTTGCGGACTTAGAAATTTTTTTTAAATTTTTATTTTTTGGTTTTTATGTTATTACATTACATTCCATAAAAAAATTTTAAATTTAATTTTCTTGAAATTTTGCGAAATAATTGATAATTTATTTATAAAAATATCAAAATACCAGATAATTCAAATATCATTATTTTTGAAAATTTTCTTTTGTATGTTGTTTAGACTACTTTTACATGATTTATAGTGAAATTTACAAAATTTTATCTGCGCGGGTTGAAAAGTTACAGAGCGATAAAATATGAATTTTTAGAATTTCATATGTACCTAATTCCTCTATTTTTAACATTTTTTAAAAATTTCTTGAACAGGTTTAATAAGGATATTTAGATAAATTTTGTGTTTCAAAAATCATGAAAATATCTCAACGCGTTCACGTTTTATACGTATTTTAGCGTTCTCATCGGATTTGAGCGTTTCAGCTTGAAATACGTGTTTTTAACATAATTTGATGTTTTGACGATTTCTAGTGGTTTGCGGCCTTAGAAATTTTTTTAAATTCTTATTTTTTGGTTTTTATGTTATTACATTACATTCCATAAAAAAAATTTAAATTTAATTTTCTTGAAATTTTGCGAAATAATTGATAATTTATTTATGAAATATCAAAATACCAGATAATTCAAATATCATTATTTTTGAAAATTTTCTTTTGTATGTTGTTTGGACTACTTTTACATGATTTATCGTGAAATTTACAAAATTTTATCTGCACGGGTTGAAAAGTTACAGAGCGATAAAATTTGAATTTTTAGATTTTCATATTTACCTAATTCCTCTAATTTTAACATTTTTTAAAAATTTCTTAAACAGGGTTAATAAGGATATTTAGATAAATTTTGTGTTTCAAAAATCATGAAAATATCTCAACGCGTTCACGTTTTATACGTATTTTAGCGTTCTCATCGGATTTGAGCGTTTCAGCTTGAAATACGTGTTTTTAACATAATTTGATGTTTTGACGATTTCTAGTGGTTTGCGGCCTTAGAAATTTTTTTAAATTCTTATTTTTTGGTTTTTATGTTATTACATTACATTCCATAAAAAAAATTTAAATTTAATTTTCTTGAAATTTTGCGAAATAATTGATAATTTATTTATGAAATATCAAAATACCAGATAATTCAAATATCATTATTTTTGAAAATTTTCTTTTGTATGTTGTTTGGACTACTTTTACATGATTTATCGTGAAATTTACAAAATTTTATCTGCACGGGTTGAAAAGTTACAGAGCGATAAAATTTGAATTTTTAGATTTTCATATTTACCTAATTCCTCTAATTTTAACATTTTTTAAAAATTTCTTAAACAGGGTTAATAAGGATATTTAGATAAATTTTGTCTTTCAAAAATCATGAAAATATCTCAACGCGTTCACGTTTTATACGTATTTTAGCGTTCTCATCGGATTTGAGCGTTTCAGCTTGAAATACGTGTTTTTAACATAATTTGATGTTTTGACGATTTCTAGTGGTTTGCGGACTTAAAATTTTTTTTTAAATTCTTATTTTTTGGTTTTTATGTTATTACATTACATTCCATAAAAAAATTTAAATTTAATTTTCTTGAAATTTTGCGAAATAATTGATAATTTATTTATGAAATATCAAAATACCAGATAATTCAAATATCATTATTTTTGAAAATTTTCTTTTGTATGTTGTTTAGACTACTTTTACATTATTTATCGTGAAATTTACAAAATTTTATCTGCTCGGGTTGAAAAGTTACAGAGCGATAAAATATGAATTTTTAGAATTTCATATTTACCTAATTCCTCTAATTTTAACATTTTTTAAAAATTTCTTAAACAGGGTTAATAAGGATATTTAAATAAATTTTGTGTTTCAAAAATCATGAAAATATCTCAACGCGTTCACGTTTTATACGTATTTTAGCGTTCTCATCGGATTTGAGCGTTTCAGTTTGGAATACTTGTTTTTAACACAATTTGATGTTTTGACGATTTCTAGTGGTTTGCGGACTTAGAAATTTTTTTTAAAATCTTATTTTTTGGTTTTTATGTTATTACATTACATTCCATAAAAAAAATTTAAATTTAATTTTCTTGAAATTTTGCGAAATAATTGTTAATTTATTTATGAAATATCAAAATACCAGATAATTCAAATATCATTATTTTTGAAAATTTTCTTTTGTATGTTGTTTAGACTACTTTTACATGATTTATCGTGAAATTTACATAATTCTATCTGCACGGGTTGAAAAGTTACAAAGCGATAAAGTATGAATTTTTAGAATTTCATATTTACCTAATTCCTCTAATTTTAACATTTTTTTAAAATTTCTTAAACAGGGTTAATAAGGATATTTAGATAAATGTTGTGGTCAAAAAATCATGAAAATATCTCAACGCGTTCACGTTTTATACGTATTTTAGCGTTCTCATCGGATTTGAGCATTTCAGCTTCAAATACGTGTTTTTAACATAATTTAATGTTTTGACGATTTCTAGTGGTTTGCGGACTTAGAAATTTTTTTTAAATTTTTATTTTTTGGTTTTTATGTTATTACATTACATTCCATAAAAAAATTTTAAATTTAATTTTCTTGAAATTTTGCGAAATAATTGATAATTAATTTATGAAATATCAAAATACCAGATAATTCAAATATCATTATTTTTGAAAATTTTCTTTTGTATGTTGTTTAGACTACTTTTAGATGATTTATCGTGAAACTTACAAAATTTTATATGCACTGGTTGAAAAGTTACAGAGCGATAAAATATGAATTTTTAGAATTTCATATTTAATTCCTCTAATTTTCACATTTTTTAAAATTTCTTAAACAGGGTTAATAAGGATATTTTCATAAATTTTGTGTTTTAAAAATCATGAAAATATCTCAACGCGTTCACGTTTTATACGTATTTTAGCGTTCTCATCGGATTTGAGCGTTTCAGATTGAAATACGTGTTTTTAACATAATTTGATGTTTTGACGATTTATAGTGGTTTGCGGACTTGGAAATTTTTTTAAAATTCTTATTTTTTGGTTTTTATGTTATTACATTACATTCCATAAAAAAAATTTAAATTTAATTTTCTTGAAATTTTGCGAAATAATTGATAATTTATTTATGAAATATCAAAATACCAGATAATTCAAATATCATTATTTTTGAAAATTTTCTTTTGTATGTTGTTTAGACTACTTTTACATTATTTATCGTGAAATTTACAAAATTTTATCTGCTCGGGTTGAAAAGTTACAGAGCGATAAAATATGAATTTTTAGAATTTCATATTTACCTAATTCCTCTAATTTTAACATTTTTTAAAAATTTCTTAAACAGGGTTAATAAGGATATTTAGATAAATTTTGTCTTTCAAAAATCATGAAAATATCTCAACGCGTTCACGTTTTATACGTATTTTAGCGTTCTCATCGGATTTGAGCGTTTCAGCTTGAAATACGTGTTTTTAACATAATTTGATGTTTTGACGATTTCTAGTGGTTTGCGGACTTAGAAATTTTTTTTAAATTCTTATTTTTTGGTTTTTATGTTATTACATTACATTCCATAAAAAAATTTAAATTTAATTTTCTTGAAATTTTGCGAAATAATTGATAATTTATTTATGAAATATCAAAATACCAGATAATTCAAATATCATTATTTTTGAAAATTTTCTTTTGTATGTTGTTTAGACTACTTTTACATTATTTATCGTGAAATTTACAAAATTTTATCTGCTCGGGTTGAAAAGTTACAGAGCGATAAAATATGAATTTTTAGAATTTCATATTTACCTAATTCCTCTAATTTTAACATTTTTTAAAAATTTCTTAAACAGGGTTAATAAGGATATTTAAATAAATTTTGTGTTTCAAAAATCATGAAAATATCTCAACGCGTTCACGTTTTATACGTATTTTAGCGTTCTCATCGGATTTGAGCGTTTCAGTTTGGAATACTTGTTTTTAACATAATTTGATGTTTTGACGATTTCTAGTGGTTTGCGGACTTAGAAATTTTTTTTAAATTCTTATTTTTTGGTTTTTATGTTATTACATTACATTCCATAAAAAAAATTTAAATTTAATTTTCTTGAAATTTTGAGAAATAATTGATAATTTATTTATGAAATATCAAAATACCAGATAATTCAAATATCATTATTTTTGAAAATTTTCTTTTGTATGTTGTTTAGACTACTTTTATATTATTTATCGTGAAATTTACAAAATTTTATCTGCACGGGTTGAAAAGTTACAGAGCGATAAAATTTGAATTTTTAGAATTTCATATTTACCTAATTCCTCTAATTTTAACATTTTTTAAAAATTTCTTAAAGTAGTTCGGTCGTCAATTGAAGTCTTTGATTTTGTATTGAAAATGGTCTGGTTGAATAGAAAATTTAATATTATTTTCAAAAGTGCCAAGAAAACATGCCCTTGCGGTACTCGTTTTTGAGAAAAATGAGTTTGAAGTTTACTGTTTTTACATGGGCTCTTATGGAAAACGACACTTTTGGTTATGAAAAATTGAAATTTCGCCGTAAAAGTTCGTTGAATAAATAGTGGCAAATTAATATTTGGAAAGGTAATATATTAAGGCTTCGTTATGCATAGTCAAAACCCTACGTTGCCGATGTAAATAGCCCTAAAAATGGGAAAATATGTGACAAAATCACGACCAAGCGGAAGCCAATCGGGCGTCACGTTCTGCAGGGTTGCCAACTGCGGAGCGTGGGAAATTTAAACGCAGATTTGAATGTTAACCTTTTCTTTCTTGAAACAGATTGGATTGAAAAATCAATGATTTTCATGATCTTAAGTCATTTATCAAGAACTAGTTTTTATAAACACACTATCGTATTTATCATTTATCATTCCTGTGTTTACATTTGAATGCCTCGGACAATGCTGCCAACTGTGTCGACACCATAACCTGGCCCGAGTTATGACACTGGGTGATTGACTAGTCAAGTTGCGAATGAAATTACAAGATTTGTAAAATACGACTATTTGTTTGAGAACCAGATGCATAAAAATTCATAATAAAATATTAAAAACCGTTACAGTCGAATTTCACTTCATAAATTAACAACAAAAAACGGACTGAATTTGACTAGCGTCAACGACGACCGAACTACTTTAAACAGGGTTAATAAGGATATTTAGATAAATTTTGTGTTTCAAAAATAATGAAATTATCTCAACGCGTTCACGTTTTATACGTATTTTAGCGTTCTCATTGGATTTGAGCGTTTCAGCTTGAAATACGTGTTTTTAACATAATTTGATGTTTTGACGATTTCTAGTGGTTTGCGGACTTAGAAATTTTTTTTAAATTCTTATTTTTTGGTTTTTATGTTATTACTAGAGTCCGGATTTTAGGCAAAAAACCTATTGCTTATTTAAAAAGGCATTTAAATTTGAATTAGATATAAATTTGTTTCACAAGTTTTCAAACACTTTGACGCATCGTTTATTTTGCCTATTTTCCCTAAAATGAGACATTTTGCATTTTATGCCTATTTAACTGTTATCTTGCCTATATTCGGCCTATTCTTGCGATAAAACCTATAACTTAAACATATTTTAGATTTTTTTAAAATTATTTTGTCAATTTAATTAAGTATTTCAAATAAAAAGTTTGTGATATTTTTGGTTTGAATACATTAATTTGGAAAATATCTAAATTATTTAAAAAAATGACATAAAGATGGAATATGCTTTAATACAACTGATGGTAGTGTTGTATTCGGCAAATATTGTGATCAAACGGTAAAATTTAAATAGTCTAACCTTTACAGTTTAATAGTGTGCTTATCTGCTAATATTTGCAATATTTTTCATCTGCTAGTGTTTATTTTGTTTATTAAAATATTTATTTAAGTAAATATAAATAGCCTACATAATTTGAATACTATTCTTTAAAAAAATACTTAAAACCGTATTGAATTTAAATGCCTAATTTGACTTATTAATGCCAATTTTAATTTATAAATGCCTATTTCGGCCTATTTTGACCATTTTCTTTGCCTATTTGCCTACCTATTTATCGAACTTTTTAGCGCCTAAAATCCGGACTCTAGTTATTACATTACATTCCATAAAAAAATTTTAAATTTAATTTTCTTGAAATTTTGCGAAATAATTGATAATTTATTTATGAAATATCAAAATACCAGATAATTCAAATATCATTATTTTTGAAAATTTTCTTTTGTATGTTGTTTAGACTACTTTTACATGATTTATCGTAAAATTTACAAAATTCTATCTGCACGGGTTGAAAAGTTACAGAACGATATAAGATGAATTTTTAGAATTTCATATTTACCTAATTCCTCTAATTTTCACATTTTTTAAAAATTTCTTTAACAGTGTTAATAAGGATATTTAGATAAATTTTGTGGTCCAAAAATCATGAAAATATCTCAACGCGTTCACGTTTTATACGTATTTTAGCGTTCTCATCGGATTTGAGCGTTTCAGCTTGAAATACGTGTTTTTAACATAATTTGATGTTTTGACGATTTCTAGTGGTTTGCGGACTTAGAAAATTTTTTTAAATTCTTATTTTTTGGTTTTTATGTTATTACATTACATTACATTAAAAAAAATTTATTAAATTTTCTTGAAATTTTGCGAAATAATTGATAATTTATTTATGAAATATCAAAATACCAGATAATTCAAATATCATTATTTTTGAAAATTTTCTTTTGTATGTTGTTTTACTACTTTTACATGATTTATCGTGAAATTTACAAAATTCTATCTGCACGGGTTGAAAAGTTACAGAACGATAAAAAATGAATTTTTAGAATTTCATATTTACCTAATTCCTTTAATTTTAACATTTTTTAAAAATTTCTTGAACAGGGTTAATAAGGATATTTAGATAAATTTTGTGGTCCAAAAATCATGAAAATATTTCAACGCGTTCACGTTTTATACGTATTTTAGCGTTCTCATCGGATTTGAGCGTTTTTTCTTGAAATACGTGTTTTTAACATAATTTGATGTTTTGACGATTTCTAGTGGTTTGCGGACTTAGAAAATTTTTTTAAATTCATATTTTTTGGTTTTTATGTTATTACATTCCATTACATAAAAAAAAATTTATTTAATTTTCTAGAAATTTTTACGAAATAAATGATAATTTATTTATGAAATATCATAATACCAGATAATTCAAATATTATTATTTTTAAAAATTTTCTTTTGTATGTTGTTAAGACTACTTTTACATGATTTATCGTGAAATTTACAAAATTTTATCTGCACTGGTTGAAAACTTACAGAGCGATAAAATATGAATTTTTATAATTTTATATTTACCTAATTCCTCTAATTTTCACATTTTTTAAAAATTTCTTAAACAGGGTTAATAAGGATATTTTGATAAATTTTGTGTTTTAAAAATCATGAAAATATCTCAACGCGTTCACGTTTTATACGTATTTTAGCGTTCTCATCGGATTTGAGCGTTTCATATTGAAATACGTGTTTTTAACATAATTTGATGTTTTGACGATTTCTAGTGGTTTGCGGACTTAGAAATTTATTTTAAATTCTTATTTTTTGGTTTTTATGTTATTACATTACATTCCATAAAAAAATTTAAATTTAATTTTCTTGAAATTTTGCGACATAATTATTAATTTATTTATGAAATATCAAAATACCAGATAATTCAAATATCATTATTTTTGAAAATTTTCTTTTGTATGTTGTTTTACTACTTTTACATGATTTATCGTGAAATTTACAAAATTTTATCTGCACGGGTTGAAAAGTTACAGAGCGATAAAATATGAATTTTTAGAATTTCATATTTACCTAATTCCTCTAATTTTCACATTTTTAAAAAATTTCTTGAACAGGGTTAATAAGGATATTTAGATAAATTTTATGTTTTAAAAATCATGAAAATATCTCAACGCGTTCACGTTTTATACGTATTTTAGCTTTCTCATCGGATTTGAGCGTTTCAGCTTGAAATACGTGTTTTTAACATAATTTGATGTTTTGACGATTTCTAGTGGTTTGCGGACTTAGAAATTTTTTTAAAATTCTTATTTTTTGGTTTTTATGTTATTACATTACATTCCATAAAAAAAATTAAATTTCATTTTCTTGAAATTTTGCGAAATAATTGATAATTTATTTATGAAATATCAAAATACCAGATAATTCAAATATCATTATTTTTGAAAATTTTCTTTTGTATGTTGTTTAGACTACTTTTACATTATTTATCGTGAAATTTACAAAATTTTATCTGCACGGGTTGAAAAGTTACAGAGCGATAAAATATGAATTTTTAGAATTTCATATTTACCTAATTCCTCTAATTTTAACATTTTTTAAAAATTTCTTAAACAGGGTTAATAATAAATTAATAATAAATAAATTTTGTGTTTCAAAAATCATGAAAATATCTCAACGCGTTCACGTTTTATACGTATTTTAGCGTTCTCATCGGATTTGAGCGTTTCAGCTTGAAATACGTGTTTTTAACATAATTTGATGTTTTGACGATTTCTAGTGGTTTGCGGACTTAGAAATTTTTTTAAAATTCTTATTTTTTGGTTTTTATGTTATAACATTACATTCCATAAAAAAAATTTAAATTTAATTTTCTTGAAATTTTGCGAAATAATTGATAATTTATTTATGAAATATCAAAATACCAGATAATTCAAATATCATTATTTTTGAAAATTTTCTTTTGTATGTTGTTTAGACTACTTTTACATGATTTATCGTGAAATTTACAAAATTTTATCTGCACTGGTTGAAAAGTTACAGAGCGATAAAATATGAATTTTTAGAATTTCATATTTACCTAATTCCTCTAATTTTCACATTTTTTAAAAATTTCTTGAACAGGGTTAATAAGGATATTTAGATAAATTTTATGTTTTAAAAATCATGAAAATATCTGAACGCGTTCACGTTTTATACGTATTTTAGCTTTCTCATCGGATTTGAGCGTTTCAGCTTGAAATACGTGTTTTTAACATAATTTGATGTTTTGACGATTTCTAGTGGTTTGCGGACTTAGAAATTTTTTTAAAATTCTTATTTTTTGGTTTTTATGTTATTACATTACATTCCATAAAAAAAATTTAAATTTAATTTTCTTGAAATTTTGCGAAATAATTGATAATTTATTTATGAAATATCAAAATACCAGATAATTCAAATATCATTATTTTTGAAAATTTTCTTTTATATGTTGTTTAGACTACTTTTATATTATTTATCGTGAAATTTACAAAATTTTATCTGCACGGGTTGAAAAGTTACAGAGCGATAAAATTTGAATTTTTAGAATTTCATATTTACCTAATTCCTCTAATTTTAACATTTTTTAAAAATTTCTTAAAGTAGTTCGGTCGTCAATTGAAGTCTTTGATTTTGTATTGAAAATGGTCTGGTTGAATAGAAAATTTAATATTATTTTCAAAAGTGCCAAGAAAACATGCCCTTGCGGAACTCGTTTTTAAGAAAAATGAGTTTGAAGTTCACTGTTTTTACATGGGCTCTTATGGAAAACGACACTTTTGGTTATGAAAAATTGAAATTTCGCCGTAAAAGTTCGTTGAATAAATAGTGGCAAATTAATATTTGGAAAGGTAATATATTAAGGCTTCGTTATGCATAGTCAAAACCCTACGTTGCCGATGTAAATAGCCCTAAAAATGGGAAAATATGTGACAAAATCACGACCAAGCGGAAGCCAATCGGGCGTCACGTTCTGCAGGGTTGCCAACTGCGGAGCGTGGGAAATTTAAACGCAGATTTGAATGTTAACCTTTTCTTTCTTGAAACAGATTGGATTGAAAAATCAATGATTTTCATGATTTTAAGTCATTTATCAAGAACTAGTTTTTATAAACACACTATCGTATTTATCATTTATCATTCCTGTGTTTACATTTGAATGCCTCGGACAATGCTGCCAACTGTGTCGACACCATAACCTGGCCCGAGTTATGACACTGGGTGATTGACTAGTCAAGTTGCGAATGAAATTACAAGATTTGTAAAATACGACTATTTGTTTGAGAACCAGATGCATAAAAATTCATAATAAAATATTAAAAACCGTTACAGTCGAATTTCACTTCATAAATTAACAACAAAAAACGGACTGAATTTGACTAGCGTCAACGACGACCGAACTACTTTAAACAGGGTTAATAAGGATATTTAGATAAATTTTGTGTTTCAAAAATAATGAAATTATCTCAACGCGTTCACGTTTTATACGTATTTTAGCGTTCTCATTGGATTTGAGCGTTTCAGCTTGAAATACGTGTTTTTAACATAATTTGATGTTTTGACGATTTCTAGTGGTTTGCGGACTTAGAAATTTTTTTTAAATTCTTATTTTTTTGTTTTTATGTTATTACATTACATTCCATAAAAAAATTTTAAATTTAATTTTCTTGAAATTTTGCGAAATAATTGATAATTTATTTATGATATATCAAAATACCAGATAATTCAAATATCATTATTTTTGAAAATTTTCTTTTGTATGTTGTTTAGACTACTTTTACATGATTTATCGTGAAACTTACAAAATTTTATCTGCACTGGTTGAAAAGTTACAGAGCGATAAAATATGAATTTTTAGAATTTCATATTTACCTAATTCCTTTAATTTTAACATTTTTTTAAAATTTCTTGAACAGGGTTAATAAGGATATTTAGATAAATTTTGTGGTCCAAAAATCATGAAAATTTCTCAACGCGTTCACGTTTTATACGTATTTTAGCGTTCTCATCGGATTTGAGCGTTTTTTCTTGAAATACGTGTTTTTAACATAGTTTGATGTTTTGACGATTTCTAGTGGTTTGCGGACTTAGAAAATTTTTTTAAATTCATATTTTTTGGTTTTTATGTTATTACATTACATTCCATAAAAAAAATTTAAATTTAATTTTCTTGAAATTTTGCGAAATAATTGATAATTTATTTATGAAATATCAAAATACCAGATAATTCAAATATCATTATTTTTGAAAATTTTCTTTTGTATGTTGTTTAGACTACTTTTATATTATTTATCGTGAAATTTACAAAATTTTATCTGCACGGGTTGAAAAGTTACAGAGCGATAAAATTTGAATTTTTAGAATTTCATATTTACCTAATTCCTCTAATTTTAACATTTTTTAAAAATTTCTTAACGTAGTTCGGTCGTCAATTGAAGTCTTTGATTTTGTATTGAAAATGGTCTGGTTGAATAGAAAATTTAATATTATTTTCAAAAGTGCCAAGAAAACATGCCCTTGCGGTACTCGTTTTTAAGAAAAATGAGTTTGAAGTTCACTGTTTTTACATGGGCTCTTATGGAAAACGACACTTTTGGTTATGAAAAATTGAAATTTCGCCGTAAAAGTTCGTTGAATAAATAGTGGCAAATTAATATTTGGAAAGGTAATATATTAAGGCTTCGTTATGCATAGTCAAAACCCTACGTTGCCGATGTAAATAGCCCTAAAAATGGGAAAATATGTGACAAAATCACGACCAAGCGGAAGCCAATCGGGCGTCACGTTCTGCAGGGTTGCCAACTGCGGAGCGTGGGAAATTTAAACGCAGATTTGAATGTTAACCTTTTCTTTCTTGAAACAGATTGGATTGAAAAATCAATGATTTTCATGATTTTAAGTCATTTATCAAGAACTAGTTTTTATAAACACACTATCGTATTTATCATTTATCATTCCTGTGTTTACATTTGAATGCCTCGGACAATGCTGCCAACTGTGTCGACACCATAACCTGGCCCGAGTTATGACACTGAGTGATTGACTAGTCAAGTTGCGAATGAAATTACAAGATTTGTAAAATACGACTATTTGTTTGAGAACCAGATGCATAAAAATTCATAATAAAATATTAAAAACCGTTACAGTCGAATTTCACTTCATAAATTAACAACAAAAAACGGACTGAATTTGACTAGCGTCAACGACGACCGAACTACTTTAAACAGGGTTAATAAGGATATTTAGATAAATTTTGTGTTTCAAAAATAATGAAATTATCTCAACGCGTTCACGTTTTATACGTATTTTAGCGTTCTCATTGGATTTGAGCGTTTCAGCTTGAAATACGTGTTTTTAACATAATTTGATGTTTTGACGATTTCTAGTGGTTTGCGGACTTAGAAATTTTTTTTAAATTCTTATTTTTTGGTTTTTATGTTATTACATTACATTCCATAAAAAAATTTTAAATTTAATTTTCTTGAAATTTTGCGAAATAATTGATAATTTATTTATGATATATCAAAATACCAGATAATTCAAATATCATTATTTTTGAAAATTTTCTTTTGTATGTTGTTTAGACTACTTTTACATGATTTATCGTGAAACTTACAAAATTTTATCTGCACTGGTTGAAAAGTTACAGAGCGATAAAATATGAATTTTTAGAATTTCATATTTACCTAATTCCTCTAATTTTCACATTTTTTAAAAATTTCTTGAACAGGGTTAATAAGGATATTTAGATAAATTTTATGTTTTAAAAATCATGAAAATATCTCAACGCGTTCACGTTTTATACGTATTTTAGCTTTCTCATCGGATTTGAGCGTTTCAGCTTGAAATACGTGTTTTTAACATAATTTGATGTTTTGACGATTTCTAGTGGTTTGCGGACTTAGAAATTTTTTTTAAATTCTTATTTTTTGGTTTTTATGTTATTACATTACATTCCATAAAAAAATTTTAAATTTAATTTTCTTGAAATTTTGCGAAATAATTGATAATTTATTTATGAAATATCAAAATACCAGATAATTCAAATATCATTATTTTTGAAAATTTTCTTTTGTATGTTGTTTTACTACTTTTACATGATTTATCGTGAAATTTACAAAATTCTATCTGCACGGGTTGAAAAGTTACAGAACGATAAAAAATGAATTTTTAGAATTTCATATTTACCTAATTCCTTTAATTTTAACATTTTTTTAAAATTTCTTGAACAGGGTTAATAAGGATATTTAGATAAATTTTGTGGTCCAAAAATCATGAAAATATCTCAACGCGTTCACGTTTTATACGTATTTTAGCGTTCTCATCGGATTTGAGCGTTTTTTCTTGAAATACGTGTTTTTAACATAATTTGATGTTTTGACGATTTCTAGTGGTTTGCGGACTTAGAAAATTTTTTTAAATTCATATTTTTTGGTTTTTATGTTATTACATTCCATTACATAAAAAAAAATTTATTTAATTTTCTAGAAATTTTTACGAAATAAATGATAATTTATTTATGAAATATCATAATACCAGATAATTCAAATATTATTATTTTTGAAAATTTTCTTTTGTATGTTGTTAAGACTACTTTTACATGATTTATCGTGAAATTTACAAAATTTTATCTGCACTGGTTGAAAACTTACACAGCGATAAAATATGAATTTTTAGAATTTTATATTTACCTAATTCCTCTAATTTTCACATTTTTTAAAAATTTCTTAAACAGGGTTAATAAGGATATTTTGATAAATTTTGTGTTTTAAAAATCATGAAAATATCTCAACGCGTTCACGTTTTATACGTATTTTAGCGTTCTCATCGGATTTGAGCGTTTCATATTGAAATACGTGTTTTTAACATAATTTGATGTTTTGACGATTTCTAGTGGTTTGCGGACTTAGAAATTTATTTTAAATTCTTATTTTTTTGTTTTTATGTTATTACATTACATTCCATAAAAAATTTTAAATTTAATTTTCTTGAAATTTTGCGACATAATTATTAATTTATTTATAAAATATCAAAATACCAGATAATTCAAATATCATTATTTTTGAAAATTTTCTTTTGTATGTTGTTTTACTACTTTTACATGATTTATCGTGAAATTTACAAAATTTTATCTGCACGGGTTGAAAAGTTACAGAGCGATAAAATATGAATTTTTAGAATTTCATATTTACCTAATTCCTCTAATTTTCACATTTTTTAAAAATTTCTTGAACAGGGTTAATAAGGATATTTAGATAAATTTTATGTTTTAAAAATCATGAAAATATCTCAACGCGTTCACGTTTTATACGTATTTTAGCTTTCTCATCGGATTTGAGCGTTTCAGCTTGAAATACGTGTTTTTAACATAATTTGATGTTTTGACGATTTCTAGTGGTTTGCGGACTTAGAAATTTTTTTAAAATTCTTATTTTTTGGTTTTTATATTATTACATTACATTCCATAAAAAAAAATTAAATTTCATTTTCTTGAAATTTTGCGAAATAATTGATAATTTATTTATGAAATATCAAAATACCAGATAATTCAAATATTATTATTTTTGAAAATTTTCTTTTGTATGTTGTTTAGACTACTTTTACATTATTTATCGTGAAATTTACAAAATTTTATCTGCACGGGTTGAAAAGTTACAGAGCGATAAAATATGAATTTTTAGAATTTCATATTTACCTAATTCCTCTAATTTTAACATTTTTTAAAAATTTCTTAAACAGGGTTAATAAGGATATTTAAATAAATTTTGTGTTTCAAAAATCATGAAAATATCTCAACGCGTTCACGTTTTATACGTATTTTAGCGTTCTCATCGGATTTGAGCGTTTCAGCTTGAAATACGTGTTTTTAACATAATTTGATGTTTTGACGATTTCTAGTGGTTTGCGGACTTAGAAAATTTTTTAAATTCTTATTTTTTGGTTTTTATGTTATTACATTACATTACATAAAAAAAATTTATTTAATTTTCTTGAAATTTTGCTAAATAATTGATAATTTATTTATGAAATATCAAAATACCAGATAATTCAAATATCATTATTTTTGAAAATTTTCTTTTGTATGTTGTTTAGACTACTTTTACATGATTTATCGTGAAATTTACAAAATTCTATCTGCAATGGTTGAAAAGTTATAGAACGATAAAAAATGAATTTTTAGAATTTCATATTTACCTAATTCCTCTAATTTTAACATTTTCTTAAAAATTTCTTAAACAGGGTTAATAAGGATATTTAGATAAATGTTGTGGTCTAAAAATCATGAAAATATCTCAACGCGTTCACGTTTTATACGTATTTTAGCGTTCTCATCGGATTTGAGCGTTTCAGCTTGAAATACGTGTTTTTAACATAATTTGATGTTTTGACGATTTCTAGTGATTTGCGGACTTTAATTTTTTTTTTAAATTCTTATTTTTTGGTTTTTATGTTATTACATTACATTACATAAAAAAAATTTATTTAATTTTCTAGAAATTTTTGCGAAATAAATGATAATTTATTTATGAAATATCATAATACCAGATAATTCAAATATCATTATTTTTGAAAATTTTCTTTTGTATGTTGTTTAGACTACTTTTACATGATTTATCGTGAAATTTACAAAATTCTATCTGCACGGGTTGAAAAGTTACAGAACGATAAAATATGAATTTTTAGAATTTCATATTTACATAATTCCTCTAATTTTAACATTTTAAAAAATGTCTTTAATAGGGTTAATGAGGATATTAGATAAATTTTGTGGTCCAAAAATCATGAAAATATCTCAACGCGTTCACGTTTTATACGTATTTTGGCGTTCTCATCGGATTTGAGCGTTTCAGCTTGAAATACGTGTTTTTAACATAATTTAAACGACGATTTCTAGTGGTTTGCGGACTTAGAAAATTTTTTAAATTCTTATTTTTTGGTTTTTATGTTATTACATTACATTACATAAAAAAAATTTATTTAATTTTCTTGAAATTTTGCGAAATAATTGATTTTTTTTTTCAATTCTTATTTTTTGGTTTTTTTGTTATTACATTACATTACATAAAAAAAAGTTTATTTAATTTTCTTGAAATTTTGCGAAATAATTGATAATTTATTTATGAAATATCAAAATACCAGATAATTCAAATATCATTATTTTTGAAAATTTTCCTTTGTATGTTGTTTAGACTACTTTTACATGATTTATCGTGAAATTTACAAAATTCTATCTGCACAGGTTGAAAAGTTACAGAACGATAAAAAATGAATTTTTAGAATTTCATATTTACCTAATTCCTCTAATTTTAACATTTTTTAAAAATGTCTTTAATAGGGTTAATGAGGATATTAGATAAATTTTGTGGTCCAAAAATCATGAAAACATCTCAACGCGTTTACGTTTTATACGTATTTTAGCGTTCTCATCGGATTTGAGCGTTTCAGCTTGAAATACGTGTTTTTAACATAATTTGATGTTTTGACGATTTCTAGTGGTTTGCGGACTTTAAATTTTTTTTCAATTCTTATTTTTTGGTTTTTATGTTATTACATTACATTACATAAAAAAAAAATTTTATTTAATTTTCTTCAAATTTTGCGAAATAACTGATAATTTATTTATGAAATATCAAAATACCAGATAATTCAAATATCATTATTTTTTAAAATTTTATTTTGCATGTTGTTTAGACTACTTTTACATGATTTATCGTGAAATTTACAAAATTCTATCTGCACGGGTTGAAAAGTAACAGAACGATATAAAATGAATTTTTAGAACTTCATATTTACCTAATTCCTCTAATTTTAACATTTTTTAAAAATTTCTTAAATAGGATTAATAAAGATATTTAGATAAATTTTGTGGTCCAAAAATCATGAAAATATCTCTACGCGTTCACGTTTTATACGTATTTTAGCGTTCTCATCGGATTTGAGCGTTTCAGCTTGAAATACGTGTTTTTAACATAATTTGATGTTTTGACGATTTCTAGTGGTTTGCGGACTTAAATTTTTTTTTCAATTCTTATTTTTTTGTTTTTATGTTATTACATTACATTACATAAAAAAAATTTTTAATTAATTTTCTTGAAATTTTGCGAAATAATTGATAATTTATTTATGAAATATCATAATACAAGATAATTCAAATATCATTATTTTAGAAAATTTTCTTTTGTATGTTGTTTAGACTACTTTTACATGATTTATCGTGAAATTTACAAAATTCTATCTGCACGGGTTGAAAAGTTACAGAACGATAAAAAATGAATTTTTAGAATTTCATATTTACCTAATTCCTCTAATTTTAACATTTTTAAAAATGTTTTTAATAGGGTTAATGAGGATATTAGATAAATTTTGTGGTCCAAAAATCATGAAAATATCTCAACGCGTTTATGTTTTATACGTATTTTAGCGTTCTCATCGGATTTGAGCGTTTCAGCTTGAAATACGTGTTTTTAACATAATTTAATGTTTGACGATTTCTAGTGGTTTGCGGACTTAAATTTTTTTTCAATTCTTATTTTTTTGTTTTTATGTTATTACATTACATTACATAAAAAAAATTTATTTAATTTTCTTGAAATTTTGCTAAATAATTGATAATTTATTTATGAAATATCAAAATACCAGATAATTCAAATATCATTATTTTTGAAAATTTTCTTTTATATATTGTTTAGACTACTTTTACATGATTTATCGTGAAATTTAATAAATTCTAACTGCACGGGTTGAAAAGTTATAGAACGATAAATAATGAATTTTTAGAATTTCATATTTACCTAATTCCTCTAATTTTACATTTTTTTAAAATTTCTTAAACAGGGTTAATAAGGATAATTAGATAAATGTTGTGGTCTAAAAATCATGAAAATATCTCAACGCGTTCACGTTTTTACCAGATAATTCAAATATCATTATTTTTGAAAATTTTCTTTTATATATTGTTTAGACTACTTTTACATGATTTATCGTGAAATTTACAAAATTCTATCTGCACGGGTTGAAAAGTTACAGAACGATAAAAAATGAATTTTTAGAATTTCATATTTACCTAATTTCTTTAATTTTAACATTTTTTAAAAATTTCTTAAACAGGGTTAATAAGGATATTTAGATAAATTTTGTGGTCCAAAAATCATGAAAATATCTCAACGCGTTCACGTTTTATACGTATTTTAGCGTTGTCATCGGATTTGAGCGTTTTAGCTTGAAATACGTGTTTTTAACATAATTTGATGTTTTGACGATTTCTAGTGGTTTGCGGACTTAGAAATTTTTTTTAAATTCTTATTTTTTGGTTTTTATGTTATTACATTACATTACATAAAAAAAATTATTTAATTTTCTTGAAATTTTGCGAAATAATTGATAATTTATTTATGAAATATCAAAATACCAGATAATTCAAATATCATTAGTTTTGAAAATTTTCTTTTGTATGTTGTTTAGACTACTTTTACATGATTTATCGTGAAATTTACAAAATTCTATCTGCAATGGTTGAAAAGTTATAGAACGATAAAAAATTAATTTTTAGAATTTCATATTTACCTAATTCCTCTAATTTTAACATTTTCTTAAAAATTTCTTAAACAGGGTTAATAAGGATATTTAGATAAATGTTGTGGTCTAAAAATCATGAATATATCTCAACGCGTTCACGTTTTATACGTATTTTAGCGTTCTCATCGGATTTGAGCGTTTCAGCTTGAAATACGTGTTTTTAACATAATTTGATGTTTTGACGATTTCTAGTGATTTGCGGACTAAAATTTTTTTTTTAATTCTTATTTTTTGGTTTTTATGTTATTACATTACATTACATAAAAAAAATTTATTTAATTTTCTAGAAATTTTTGCGAAATAAATGATAATTTATTTATGAAATATCATAATACCAGATAATTCAAATATCATTATTTTTGAAAATTTTCTTTTGTATGTTGTTTACACTACTTTTACATGATTTATCGTGAAATTTACAAAATTCTATCTGCACGGGTTGAAAAGTTACAGAACGATAAAAAATGAATTTTTAGAATTTCATATTTACCTAATTCCTCTAATTTTAACATTTTTTAAAAATGTCTTTAATAGGGTTAATGAGGATATTAAATAAATTTTGTGGTCCAAAAATCATGAAAATATCTCAACGCGTTCACGTTTTATACGTATTTTAGCGTTCTCATCGGATTTGAGCGTTTCAGCTTGAAATACGTGTTTTTAACATAATTTGATGTTTTGACGATTTCTAGTGGTTTGCGGACTTTAATTTTTTTTTCAATTCTTATTTTTTGGTTTTTATGTTATTACATTACATTACATAAAAAAAAAATTTATTTAATTTTCTTGAAATTTTGCGAAATAATTGATAATTTATTTATGAAATATCAAAATATCAGATAATTCAAATATAATTATTTTTGAAAATTTTCTGTTGTATGTTTTTTTACTACTTTTACATGATTTATCGTGAAATTTACAAAATTCTATCTGCACGGGTTGAAAAGTTACAGAACGATAAAAAAAAATTATTTAATTTTCTAAAAATTTTGCGAAATAATTAATAATTTATTTATGAAATATCAAAATACAAGATAATTCAAATATCATTAGTTTTGAAAATTTTCTTTTGTATGTTGTTTAGACTACTTTTACATGATTTATCGTGAAATTTACAAAATTCTATCTACACGGGTTGAAAAGTTACAGAACGATAAAAAAAGAATTTTTAGAATTTAATTTTTACTTAATTTCTCTAATTTTAACATTTTTTAAAATTTCTTTTACATTGTTAATAAGAATATAAGATAAATTTTGTGGTCCAAAAATTATGAAAATATCTCAACGCGTTCACGTTTTATACGTATTTTAGCGTTCTCATCGGATTTGAGCGTTTCAGCTTTAAATACGTGTTTTTAACATAATATGATGTTTTGACGATTTCTAGTGGTTTGCGACTTAGAATTTTTTTTGAATTCTTATTTTTTGGTTTTTACATTTTTACATTACATAAAAAAAAATTTCATTTAATTTTCTTGAAATTTTGCGAAATAATTGATAATTTATTTATGAAATATCAAAATACCAGATAATTCAAATATCATTATTTTTGAAAATTTTCTTTTGTATGTTGTTGAGACTACTTTTACATAATTTATCGTGAAATTTACAAAATTCTATCTGCACGGGTTGAAAAGTTATAGAACGATAAATAATGAATTTTTAGAATTTCATATTAAACTAATTCCTCTAATTTTAACATTTTTTAAAAATTTCTTAAACAGGGTTAATAAGGATATTTAGATAAGTTTTGTGGTCCAAAAATCATAAAAATATCTCAACGCGTTTACGTTTTATACGTATTTTAGCTTTCTCATCGGATTTGAGCGTATCAGCTTGAAATACGTGTTTTTAACATAATTTGATGTTTTGAGAATTTCTAGTGATTTGCGGACTTAGAATTTTTTTTCAATTCTTATTTTTTGGTTTTTTTGTTATTACATTACATTACATAAAAAAAAATTTATTTAATTTTCTTGAAATTTTGCGAAATAATTGATAATTTATTTATGAAATATCAAAATACCAGATAATTCAAATATCATTATTTTTGAAAATTTTCCTTTGTATGTTGTTGAGACTACTTTTACATAATTTATCGTGAAATTTACAAAATTCTATCTGCACGGGTTGAAAAGTTACAGAACGATAAAAAATGAATTTTTAGAATTTCATATTTACCTAATTCCTCTAATTTTAACATTTTTAAAAATGTCTTTAATAGGGTTAATGAGGATATTAGATAAATTTTGTGGTCCAAAAATCATGAAAATATCTCAACGCGTTCACGTTTTATACGTATTTTAGCGTTCTCATCGGATTTGAGCGTTTCAGCTTGAAATTCGTGTTTTTAACATAATTTAATGTTTGACGATTTCTAGTGGTTTGCGGACTTAGAAAATTTTTTAAATTCTTATTTTTTGGTTTTTATGTTATTACATTACATTACATAAAAAAAATTTATTTAATTTTCTTGAAATTTTGCTAAATAATTGATAATTTATTTATGAAATATCAAAATACCAGATAATTCAAATATCATTATTTTTGAAAATTTTCTTTTATATATTGTTTAGACTACTTTTACATGATTTATCGTGAAATTTAATAAATTCTAACTGCACGGGTTAATAAGGATATTTAGATAAATTTTGTGGTTCAAAAATCATGAAAATATCTCAACGCGTTCTCGTTTTATACGTATTTTAGCGTTCTCATCGGATTTGAGCGTTTCAGCTTGAAATACGTGTTTTTAACATAATTTGATGTTTTGACGATTTCTAGTGGTTTGCGGACTTTAAATTTTTTTTTAATTCTTATTTTTTGGTTTTTATGTTATTACATTACATTACATTAAAAAAAATCTGACGTGGACACCACATGACTTCCTTGTACGCCTTGTGTGTTCATACTTTTCTTAATAACTAAAATGTAGAATAATATAAAAAATTCTTTTAACATATTATACTAGTATACTCACAAATATATTTTAGTCATTTTATTTAAACTGCAGAAGAAGATATAAAGCATATTTTACTATTGTCACTGTCATGTCATAATCATTTAAATTTTACGTAGTAACAAATGTTAATCGATCATGGACTACAAGATAAAGAAATACTAAATAAAAAATATATACTTTAATTATTCCTAAATGATACCAGATACAAAAATATTTATAAAATACCGATTTTGGGTAATAATCACATAATCTTTCATTTAAAATAAAAAAAATTGTGTTAAATTAAATATTTATCGAAATATTTTTAAAAAGTACTACTTCCGGTTTATAGATTGAAACCAAAAATAGGAGGTGCACAACTAGATGCTATAACAGTCCTAAATACAAAATTTCAACTTTCTACGTCTAACCGTATTTGAGTTATGCGACACACATACGTCCGTCCGTCCGTCCGTACGTACGTACGTACGTACAGACGTCACGTCGAAACTAGTCATAATGGATTCAGAAAAGGTCAAAACGGATATTTCCGTCAAAATCTGAGAACCGAAATTTTTCGCGATTACAATACTTCCTTACTTCGTACAAGGAAGTAAAAATTTTATTTAATTTTCTTGAAATTTTGCGAAATAATTGATAATTTATTTATGAAATATCAAAATACCAGATAATTCAAATACCATTATTTTTTAAAATTTTATTTTGCATGTTGTTTAGACTACTTTTACATGATTTATCGTGAAATTTACAAAATTCTATCTGCACGGGTTAAAAAGTTACAGAACGATAAAAAAAAATTTATTTAATTTTCTTAAAATTTTGCGAAATAATTAATAATTTATTTATGAAATATCAAAATACCAGATAATTCAAATATCATTAGTTTTGAAAATTTTCTTTTGTATGTTGTTTAGACTACTTTTACATGATTTATCGTGAAATTTACAAAATTATATCTGCACGGGTTGAAAAGTTCATTACATTTTTACATTACATAAAAAAAAAATTGTATTTAATTTTCTCGAAATTTTGCGAAATAATTGATAATTTATTTATGAAATATCAAAATACCAGATAATTCAAATATCATTATTTTTGAAAATTTTATTTTGCATGTTGTTTAGACTACTTTACATGATTTATCGTGAAATTTACAAAATTCTATCTGCAAGGGTTGGAAAGTTACAGAACGATAAAAAATGAATTTTTAGAGTTTCATATTTACCTAATTCCTCTAATTTTAACATTTTTTAAAAATTTCTTAAACAGGGTTAATAAGGATATTTAGATAAATTTTGTGGTCCAAAAATCATGAAAATATCTCAACGCGTTCACGTTTTATACGTATTTTAGCGTTCTCATCGGATTTGAGCGTTTCAGCTTGAAATACGTGTTTTTAACATAATTTGATGTTTTGACGATTTCTAGTGGTTTGCGGACTTAAATTTTTTTTTCAATTCTTATTTTTTGGTTTTTATGTTATTACATTACATTACATTAAAAAAAAAATTATTTAATTTTCTTGAAATTTTGCGAAATAATTGATAATTTATTTATGAAATATCAAAATACCAGATAATTCAAATATCATTATTTTTTAAAATTTTATTTTGCATGTTGTTTAGACTACTTTTACATGATTTATCGTGAAATTTACAAAATTCTATCTGCACGGGTTGAAAAGTTACAGAACGATAAAAAATGAATTTTTAGAATTTAATTTTTACCTAATTCCTCTAATTTTAACATTTTTGAAAATTTCTTTAACAGGGTTAATAAGGATATTAGATAAATTTTGTGGTCCAAAAATTATGAAAATATCTCAACGCGTTCACGTTTTATACGTATTTTAGCGTTCTCATCGGATTTGAGCGTTTTAGCTTTAAATACGTGTTTTTAACATAATATGATGTTTTGACGATTTCTAGTGGTTTGCGGATTTAGAATTTTTTTTCAATTCTTATTTTTCGGTTTTTATGTTATTACATTACATTTTTCATTACATAAAAAAATTTCATTTAATTTTCTTGAAATTTTGCGAAATAATTGATAATTTATTTATGAAATATCAAAATACCAGATAATTCAAATATCATTATTTTTGAAAATTTTCTTTTGTCTGTTGTTTTACTACTTTTACATGATTTATCGTGAAATTTACAAAATTCTATCTGCACGGGTTGAAAAGTTACAGAACGATAAAAAATGAATTTTTAGAATTTCATATTTACCTAATTCCTTTAATTTTAACATTTTTTAAAAATTTCTTAAACAGGGTTAATAAGGATATTTAGATAAATTTTGTGGTCCAAAAATCATAAAAATATCTCAACGCGTTCACGTATTATACTTATTTTAGCGATCTCATCGGATTTCAGCGTTTCAGCTTGAAATACGTGTTTTTAACATAATTTAATGTTTAGACGATTTCTAGTGGTTTGCGGACTTCTTTTTTGGTTTTTATGTTATTACATTACATTACATTAAAAAAATTTGTATTTAATTTTCTTGAAATTTTGCGAAATAATTGATAATTTATTTATGAAATATCAAAATACCAGATAATTCAAATATCATTAGTTTTGAAAATTTTCTTTTGTATGTTGTTTAGACTACTTTTACATGATTTTTCGTGAAATTTACAAAATTCTATCTGCACGGGTTGAAAAGTTACAGAACGATAAAAAATGAATTTTTAGAATTTAATTTTTACCTAATTCCTTTAATTTTAACATTTTTAAAAAATTTCTTAAACAGGGTTATTAAGGATATTTAGATAAATTTTGTGGTCCAAAAATCATGAAAATATCTCAACGCGTTCACGTTTTATACGTATATTAGCGTTCTCATCGGATTTGAGCGTTTCAGCTTGAAATACGTGTTTTTAACATAATTTGATGTTTTGACGATTTCTAGTGGTTTGTGGACTTATTTTTTGGTTTTTATGTTATTACATTACATTACATTAAAAAAAATTGTATTTAATTTTCTTGAAATTTTGCGAAATAATTGATAATTTATTTATGAAATATCAAAATACCAGATAATTCAAATATCATTAGTTTTGAAAATTTTCTTTTGTATGTTGTTTAGACTACTTTTACATGATTTATCGTGAAATTTACAAAATTCTATCTGCACGGGTTGAAAAGTTACATTACATTTTTACATTACATAAAAAAAAATTTCATTTAATTTTCTTGAAATTTTGCGAAATAATTGATAATTTATTTATGAAATATCAAAATACCAGATAATTCAAATATCATTATTTTTGAAAATTTTCTTTTGTATGTTGTTTAGACTACTTTTACTTGATTTATCGTGAAATTAACAAAATTCTATCTGCACGGGTTGAAAAGTTACAGAACGATATAAAATGAATTTTTAGAATTTCATATTTACCTTATTCCTCTAATTTTAACATTTTTTAAAAATTTCTTAAACAGGATTAATAAGGATATTTAGATAAATTTTGTGGTCCAAAAATCAGGAAAATATCTTTACGCGTTCACGTTTTATACGTATTTTAGCGTTCTCATCGGACTTGAGCGTTTCAGCTTGAAATATGTGTTTTTAACATAATTTGATGTTTTGACGATTTCTAGTGGTTTGCGGACTTATTTTTTGGTTTTTATGTTATTGCATTACATTACATTAAAAAAATTTGTATTTAATTTTCTTGAAATTTTGCGAAATAATTGATAATTTATTTATGAAATATCAAAATACCAGATAATTCAAATATCATTAGTTTTGAAAATTTTCTTTTGTATGTTGTTTAGACTACTTTTACATGATTTTTCGTGAAATTTACAAAATTCTATCTGCACGGGTTGAAAAGTTACAGAACGATAAAAAATGAATTTTTAGAATTTCATTTTTACCTAATTCCTTTAATTTTAACATTTTTAAAAAATTTCTTAAACAGGGTTATTAAGGATATTTAGATAAATTTTGTTGTCCAAAAATCATGAAAATATCTCAACGCGTTCACGTTTTATACGTATATTAGCGTTCTCATCGGATTTGAGCGTTTCAGCTTGAAATACGTGTTTTTAACATAATTTGATGTTTTGACGATTTCTAGTGGTTTGTGTACTTAGAAATTTTTTTTAAATTCTTATTTTTTGGTTTTTATGTTATTACATTACATTCCATAAAAAAATTTTAAATTTAATTTTCTTGAAATTTTGCGAAATAATTGATAATTTATTTATGAAATATCAAAATACCAGATAATTCAAATATCATTATTTTTGAAAATTTTCTTTTGTATGTTGTTTAGACTACTTTTACATGATTTATCGTGAAATTTACAAAATTTTATCTGCACAGGTTGAAAAGTTACAGAGCGATAAAATATGAATTTTTAGAATTTCATATTTACCTAATTCCTATAATTTTAACATTTTTTAAAAATTTCTTAAACAAGGTTAATAAGGATATTTAGATAAATTTTGTGTTTCAAAAATCATGAAAATGTCTCAACGCGTTCACGTTTTATACGTATTTTAGCGTTCTCATCGGATTTGAGCGTTTCAGCTTGAAATACATATTTTGATGTTTTGACGATTTCTAGTGGTTTGCGGACTTGGAAATTTTTTTTAAATTCTTATTTTTTGGTTTTTATGTTATTACATTACATTCCATACAAAAATTTTAAATTTAATTTTCTTGAAATTTTGCGAAATAATTGATAATTTATTTATAAAATATCAAAATACCAGATAATTCAAATATCATTATTTTTGAAAATTTTCTTTTGTATGTTGTTTAGACTACTTTTACTTGATTTATCGTGAAATTTACAAAATTCTATCTGCACGGGTTGAAAAGTTACAGAACGATATAAAATGAATTTTTAGAATTTCATATTTACCTTATTCCACTAATTTTAACAATTTTTAAAAATTTCTTAAACAGGATTAATAAGAATATTTAGATAAATTTTGTGGTCCAAAAATCAGGAAAATATCTCTACGCGTTCACGTTTTATACGTATTTTAGCGTTCTCATCGGATTTGAGCGTTTCAGCTTGAAATACGTGTTTTTAACATAATTTGATGTTTTGACGATTTCTAGTGGTTTGCGGACTTATTTTTTGGTTTTTATGTTATTACATTACATTACATTAAAAAAATTTGTATTTAATCTTCTTGAAATTTTGCGAAATAATTGATAATTTATTTATGAAATATCAAAATGCCAGATAATTCAAATATCATTATTTTTGAAAATTTTCTTTTGTATGTTGTTTAGACTACTTTTACATGATTTATCGTGAAATTTACAAAATTTTATCTGCACGGGTTGAAAAGTTACAGAGCGATAAAATTTGAATTTTTAGAATTTCATATTTACCTAATTCCTCTAATTATAACATTTTTTAAAAATTTCTTAAACAGGGTTAATAAGGATATTTAGATAAATTTTGTCTTTCAAAAATCATGAAAATATCTCAACGCGTTCACGTTTTATACGTATTTTAGCGTTCTCATCGGATTTGAGCGTTTCAGCTTGAAATACGTGTTTTTAACATAATTTGATGTTTTGACGATTCCTAGTGGTTTGCGGACTTGGAAATTTTTTTTAAATTCTTATTTTTTGGTTTTTATGTTATTACATTACATTCCATAAAAAATTTTAAATTTAATTTTCTTGAAATTTTGCGAAATAATTGATAATTTATTTATAAAATATCAAAATACCAGATATTTCAAATATCATTATTTTTGAAAATTTTCTTTTGTATGTTGTTTAGACTACTTTTACATGATTTATCGTGAAATTTACAAAATTTTATCTGCACAGGTTGAAAAGTTACAGAGCGATAAAATATGAATTTTTAGAATTTCATATTTACCTTATTCCTCTAATTTTAACATTTTTTAAAAATTTCTTAAGCAGGGTTAATAAGGATATTTAGATAAATTTTGTCTTTCAAAAATCATGAAAATATCTCAACGCGTTCACGTTTTATACGTATTTTAGCGTTCTCATCGGATTTGAGCGTTTCAGCTTGAAATACGTGTTTTTAACATAATTTGATGTTTTGACGATTTCTAGTGGTTTGCGGACTTAGAAATTTTTTTTAAATTCTTATTTTTTGGTTTTTATGTTATTACATTACATTCCATAAAAAATTTTAAATTTAATTTTCTTGAAATTTTGCGAAATAATTGATAATTTATTTATAAAATATCAAAATACCAGATATTTCAAATATCATTATTTTTGAAAATTTTCTTTTGTATGTTGTTTAGACTACTTTTACATGATTTATCGTGAAATTTACAAAATTTTATCTGCACAGGTTGAAAAGTTACAGAGCGATAAAATATGAATTTTTAGAATTTCATATTTACCTAATTCCCATAATTTTAACATTTTTTAAAAATTTCTTAAACAAGGTTAATAAGGATATTTAGATAAATTTTGTGTTTCAAAAATCATGAAAATGTCTCAACGCGTTCACGTTTTATACGTATTTTAGCGTTCTCATCGGATTTGAGCGTTTCAGCTTGAAATACATATTTTGATGTTTTGACGATTTCTAGTGGTTTGCGGACTTGGAAATTTTTTTTAAATTCTTATTTTTTGGTTTTTATGTTATTACATTACATTCCATACAAAAATTTTAAATTTAATTTTCTTGAAATTTTGCGAAATAATTGATAATTTATTTATAAAATATCAAAATACCAGATAATTCAAATATCATTATTTTTGAAAATTTTTTTTTGTATGTTGTTTAGACTACTTTTACTTGATTTATCGTGAAATTTACAAAATTCTATCTGCACGGGTTGAAAAGTTACAGAACGATATAAAATGAATTTTTAGAATTTCATATTTACCTTATTCCTCTAATTTTAACAATTTTTAAAAATTTCTTAAACAGGATTAATAAGGATATTTAGATAAATTTTGTGGTCCAAAAATCAGGAAAATATCTCTACGCGTTCACGTTTTATACGTATTTTAGCGTTCTCATCGGATTTGAGCGTTTCAGCTTGAAATACGTGTTTTTAACATAATTTGATGTTTTGACGATTTCTAGTGGTTTGCGGACTTATTTTTTGGTTTTTATGTTATTACATTACATTACATTAAAAAAATTTGTATTTAATCTTCTTGAAATTTTGCGAAATAATTGATAATTTATTTATGAAATATCAAAATACCAGATAATTCAAATATCATTATTTTTGAAAATTTTCTTTTGTATGTTGTTTAGACTACTTTTACATGATTTATCGTGAAATTTACAAAATTTTATCTGCACGGGTTGAAAAGTTACAGAGCGATAAAATTTGAATTTTTAGAATTTCATATTTACCTAATTCCTCTAATTATAACATTTTTTAAAAATTTCTTAAACAGGGTTAATAAGGATATTTAGATAAATTTTGTCTTTCAAAAATCATGAAAATATCTCAACGCGTTCACGTTTTATACGTATTTTAGCGTTCTCATCGGATTTGAGCGTTTCAGCTTGAAATACGTGTTTTTAACATAATTTGATGTTTTGACGATTCCTAGTGGTTTGCGGACTTGGAAATTTTTTTTAAATTCTTATTTTTTGGTTTTTATGTTATTACATTACATTCCATAAAAAATTTTAAATTTAATTTTCTTGAAATTTTGCGAAATAATTGATAATTTATTTATAAAATATCAAAATACCAGATATTTCAAATATCATTATTTTTGAAAATTTTCTTTTGTATGTTGTTTAGACTACTTTTACATGATTTATCGTGAAATTTACAAAATTTTATCTGCACAGGTTGAAAAGTTACAGAGCGATAAAATATGAATTTTTAGAATTTCATATTTACCTTATTCCTCTAATTTTAACAATTTTTAAAAATTTCTTAAACAGGATTAATAAGGATATTTAGATAAATTTTGTGGTCCAAAAATCAGGAAAATATCTCTACGCGTTCACGTTTTATACGTATTTTAGCGTTCTCATCGGATTTGAGCGTTTCAGCTTGAAATACGTGTTTTTAACATAATTTGATGTTTTGACGATTTCTAGTGGTTTGCGGACTTATTTTTTGGTTTTTATGTTATTACATTACATTACATTAAAAAAATTTGTATTTAATCTTCTTGAAATTTTGCGAAATAATTGATAATTTATTTATGAAATATCAAAATACCAGATAATTCAAATATCATTATTTTTGAAAATTTTCTTTTGTATGTTGTTTAGACTACTTTTACATGATTTATCGTGAAATTTACAAAATTTTATCTGCACGGGTTGAAAAGTTACAGAGCGATAAAATTAGAATTTTTAGAATTTCATATTTACCTAATTCCTCTAATTATAACATTTTTTAAAAATTTCTTAAGCAGGGTTAATAAGGATATTTAGATAAATTTTGTCTTTCAAAAATCATGAAAATATCTCAACGCGTTCACGTTTTATACGTATTTTAGCGTTCTCATCGGATTTGAGCGTTTCAGCTTGAAATACGTGTTTTTAACATAATTTGATGTTTTGACGATTTCTAGTGGTTTGCGGACTTAGAAATTTTTTTTAAATTCTTATTTTTTGGTTTTTATGTTATTACATTACATTCCATAAAAAAATTTAAATTTAATTTTCTTGAAATTTTGCGAAATAATTGATAATTTATTTATAAAATATCAAAATACCAGATATTTCAAATATCATTATTTTTGAAAATTTTCTTTTGTATGTTGTTTAGACTACTTTTACATGATTTATCGTGAAATTTACAAAATTTTATCTGCACAGGTTGAAAAGTTACAGAGCGATAAAATATGAATTTTTAGAATTTCATATTTACCTAATTCCCATAATTTTAACATTTTTTAAAAATTTCTTAAACAAGGTTAATAAGGATATTTAGATAAATTTTGTGTTTCAAAAATCATGAAAATGTCTCAACGCGTTCACGTTTTATACGTATTTTAGCGTTCTCATCGGATTTGAGCGTTTCAGCTTGAAATACATATTTTGATGTTTTGACGATTTCTAGTGGTTTGCGGACTTGGAAATTTTTTTTAAATTCTTATTTTTTGGTTTTTATGTTATTACATTACATTCCATACAAAAATTTTAAATTTAATTTTCTTGAAATTTTGCGAAATAATTGATAATTTATTTATAAAATATCAAAATACCAGATAATTCAAATATCATTATTTTTGAAAATTTTTTTTTGTATGTTGTTTAGACTACTTTTACTTGATTTATCGTGAAATTTACAAAATTCTATCTGCACGGGTTGAAAAGTTACAGAACGATATAAAATGAATTTTTAGAATTTCATATTTACCTTATTCCTCTAATTTTAACAATTTTTAAAAATTTCTTAAACAGGATTAATAAGGATATTTAGATAAATTTTGTGGTCCAAAAATCAGGAAAATATCTCTACGCGTTCACGTTTTATACGTATTTTAGCGTTCTCATCGGATTTGAGCGTTTCAGCTTGAAATACGTGTTTTTAACATAATTTGATGTTTTGACGATTTCTAGTGGTTTGCGGACTTATTTTTTGGTTTTTATGTTATTACATTACATTACATTAAAAAAATTTGTATTTAATCTTCTTGAAATTTTGCGAAATAATTGATAATTTATTTATGAAATATCAAAATACCAGATAATTCAAATATCATTATTTTTGAAAATTTTCTTTTGTATGTTGTTTAGACTACTTTTACATGATTTATCGTGAAATTTACAAAATTTTATCTGCACGGGTTGAAAAGTTACAGAGCGATAAAATTTGAATTTTTAGAATTTCATATTTACCTAATTCCTCTAATTATAACATTTTTTAAAAATTTCTTAAACAGGGTTAATAAGGATATTTAGATAAATTTTGTCTTTCAAAAATCATGAAAATATCTCAACGCGTTCACGTTTTATACGTATTTTAGCGTTCTCATCGGATTTGAGCGTTTCAGCTTGAAATACGTGTTTTTAACATAATTTGATGTTTTGACGATTTCTAGTGATTTGCGGACTTGGAAATTTTTTTTAAATTCTTATTTTTTGGTTTTTATGTTATTACATTACATTCCATAAAAAATTTTAAATTTAATTTTCTTGAAATTTTGCGAAATAATTGATAATTTATTTATAAAATATCAAAATACCAGATATTTCAAATATCATTATTTTTGAAAATTTTCTTTTGTATGTTGTTTAGACTACTTTTACATGATTTATCGTGAAATTTACAAAATTTTATCTGCACAGGTTGAAAAGTTACAGAGCGATAAAATATGAATTTTTAGAATTTCATATTTACCTTATTCCTCTAATTTTAACAATTTTTAAAAATTTCTTAAACAGGATTAATAAGGATATTTAGATAAATTTTGTGGTCCAAAAATCAGGAAAATATCTCTACGCGTTCACGTTTTATACGTATTTTAGCGTTCTCATCGGATTTGAGCGTTTCAGCTTGAAATACGTGTTTTTAACATAATTTGATGTTTTGACGATTTCTAGTGGTTTGCGGACTTATTTTTTGGTTTTTATGTTATTACATTACATTACATTAAAAAAATTTGTATTTAATCTTCTTGAAATTTTGCGAAATAATTGATAATTTATTTATGAAATATCAAAATACCAGATAATTCAAATATCATTATTTTTGAAAATTTTCTTTTGTATGTTGTTTAGACTACTTTTACATGATTTATCGTGAAATTTACAAAATTTTATCTGCACGGGTTGAAAAGTTACAGAGCGATAAAATTTGAATTTTTAGAATTTCATATTTACCTAATTCCTCTAATTATAACATTTTTTAAAAATTTCTTAAACAGGGTTAATAAGGATATTTAGATAAATTTTGTCTTTCAAAAATCATGAAAATATCTCAACGCGTTCACGTTTTATACGTATTTTAGCGTTCTCATCGGATTTGAGCGTTTCAGCTTGAAATACGTGTTTTTAACATAATTTGATGTTTTGACGATTCCTAGTGGTTTGCGGACTTGGAAATTTTTTTTAAATTCTTATTTTTTGGTTTTTATGTTATTACATTACATTCCATAAAAAATTTTAAATTTAATTTTCTTGAAATTTTGCGAAATAATTGATAATTTATTTATAAAATATCAAAATACCAGATATTTCAAATATCATTATTTTTGAAAATTTTCTTTTGTATGTTGTTTAGACTACTTTTACATGATTTATCGTGAAATTTACAAAATTTTATCTGCACAGGTTGAAAAGTTACAGAGCGATAAAATATGAATTTTTAGAATTTCATATTTACCTTATTCCTCTAATTTTAACAATTTTTAAAAATTTCTTAAACAGGATTAATAAGGATATTTAGATAAATTTTGTGGTCCAAAAATCAGGAAAATATCTCTACGCGTTCACGTTTTATACGTATTTTAGCGTTCTCATCGGATTTGAGCGTTTCAGCTTGAAATACGTGTTTTTAACATAATTTGATGTTTTGACGATTTCTAGTGGTTTGCGGACTTATTTTTTGGTTTTTATGTTATTACATTACATTACATTAAAAAAATTTGTATTTAATCTTCTTGAAATTTTGCGAAATAATTGATAATTTATTTATGAAATATCAAAATACCAGATAATTCAAATATCATTATTTTTGAAAATTTTCTTTTGTATGTTGTTTAGACTACTTTTACATGATTTATCGTGAAATTTACAAAATTTTATCTGCACGGGTTGAAAAGTTACAGAGCGATAAAATTAGAATTTTTAGAATTTCATATTTACCTAATTCCTCTAATTATAACATTTTTTAAAAATTTCTTAAGCAGGGTTAATAAGGATATTTAGATAAATTTTGTCTTTCAAAAATCATGAAAATATCTCAACGCGTTCACGTTTTATACGTATTTTAGCGTTCTCATCGGATTTGAGCGTTTCAGCTTGAAATACGTGTTTTTAACATAATTTGATGTTTTGACGATTTCTAGTGGTTTGCGGACTTAGAAATTTTTTTTAAATTCTTATTTTTTGGTTTTTATGTTATTACATTACATTCCATAAAAAATTTTAAATTTAATTTTCTTGAAATTTTGCGAAATAATTGATAATTTATTTATAAAATATCAAAATACCAGATATTTCAAATATCATTATTTTTGAAAATTTTCTTTTGTATGTTGTTTAGACTACTTTTACATGATTTATCGTGAAATTTACAAAATTTTATCTGCACAGGTTGAAAAGTTACAGAGCGATAAAATATGAATTTTTAGAATTTCATATTTACCTAATTCCCATAATTTTAACATTTTTTAAAAATTTCTTAAACAAGGTTAATAAGGATATTTAGATAAATTTTGTGTTTCAAAAATCATGAAAATGTCTCAACGCGTTCACGTTTTATACGTATTTTAGCGTTCTCATCGGATTTGAGCGTTTCAGCTTGAAATACATATTTTGATGTTTTGACGATTTCTAGTGGTTTGCGGACTTGGAAATTTTTTTTAAATTCTTATTTTTTGGTTTTTATGTTATTACATTACATTCCATACAAAAATTTTAAATTTAATTTTCTTGAAATTTTGCGAAATAATTGATAATTTATTTATAAAATATCAAAATACCAGATAATTCAAATATCATTATTTTTGAAAATTTTTTTTTGTATGTTGTTTAGACTACTTTTACTTGATTTATCGTGAAATTTACAAAATTCTATCTGCACGGGTTGAAAAGTTACAGAACGATATAAAATGAATTTTTAGAATTTCATATTTACCTTATTCCTCTAATTTTAACAATTTTTAAAAATTTCTTAAACAGGATTAATAAGGATATTTAGATAAATTTTGTGGTCCAAAAATCAGGAAAATATCTCTACGCGTTCACGTTTTATACGTATTTTAGCGTTCTCATCGGATTTGAGCGTTTCAGCTTGAAATACGTGTTTTTAACATAATTTGATGTTTTGACGATTTCTAGTGGTTTGCGGACTTATTTTTTGGTTTTTATGTTATTACATTACATTACATTAAAAAAATTTGTATTTAATCTTCTTGAAATTTTGCGAAATAATTGATAATTTATTTATGAAATATCAAAATACCAGATAATTCAAATATCATTATTTTTGAAAATTTTCTTTTGTATGTTGTTTAGACTACTTTTACATGATTTATCGTGAAATTTACAAAATTTTATCTGCACGGGTTGAAAAGTTACAGAGCGATAAAATTTGAATTTTTAGAATTTCATATTTACCTAATTCCTCTAATTATAACATTTTTTAAAAATTTCTTAAACAGGGTTAATAAGGATATTTAGATAAATTTTGTCTTTCAAAAATCATGAAAATATCTCAACGCGTTCACGTTTTATACGTATTTTAGCGTTCTCATCGGATTTGAGCGTTTCAGCTTGAAATACGTGTTTTTAACATAATTTGATGTTTTGACGATTTCTAGTGGTTTGCGGACTTGGAAATTTTTTTTAAATTCTTATTTTTTTGTTTTTATGTTATTACATTACATTCCATAAAAAATTTTAAATTTAATTTTCTTGAAATTTTGCGAAATAATTGATAATTTATTTATAAAATATCAAAATACCAGATATTTCAAATATCATTATTTTTGAAAATTTTCTTTTGTATGTTGTTTAGACTACTTTTACATGATTTATCGTGAAATTTACAAAATTTTATCTGCACAGGTTGAAAAGTTACAGAGCGATAAAATATGAATTTTTAGAATTTCATATTTACCTTATTCCTCTAATTTTAACAATTTTTAAAAATTTCTTAAACAGGATTAATAAGGATATTTAGATAAATTTTGTGGTCTAAAAATCAGGAAAATATCTCTACGCGTTCACGTTTTATACGTATTTTAGCGTTCTCATCGGATTTGAGCGTTTCAGCTTGAAATACGTGTTTTTAACATAATTTGATGTTTTGACGATTTCTAGTGGTTTGCGGACTTATTTTTTGGTTTTTATGTTATTACATTACATTACATTAAAAAAATTTGTATTTAATCTTCTTGAAATTTTGCGAAATAATTGATAATTTATTTATGAAATATCAAAATACCAGATAATTCAAATATCATTATTTTTGAAAATTTTCTTTTGTATGTTGTTTAGACTACTTTTACATGATTTATCGTGAAATTTACAAAATTTTATCTGCACGGGTTGAAAAGTTACAGAGCGATAAAATTTGAATTTTTAGAATTTCATATTTACCTAATTCCTCTAATTATAACATTTTTTAAAAATTTCTTAAACAGGGTTAATAAGGATATTTAGATAAATTTTGTCTTTCAAAAATCATGAAAATATCTCAACGCGTTCACGTTTTATACGTATTTTAGCGTTCTCATCGGATTTGAGCGTTTCAGCTTGAAATACGTGTTTTTAACATAATTTGATGTTTTGACGATTTCTAGTGGTTTGCGGATTTAGAAATTTTTTTTAAATTCTTATTTTTTGGTTTTTATGTTATTACATTACATTTCATAAAAAATTTTAAATTTAATTTTCTTGAAATTTTGCGAAATAATTGATAATTTATTTATAAAATATCAAAATACCAGATATTTCAAATATCATTATTTTTGAAAATTTTCTTTTGTATGTTGTTTAGACTACTTTTACATGATTTATCGTGAAATTTACAAAATTTTATCTGCACAGGTTGAAAAGTTACAGAGCGATAAAATATGAATTTTTAGAATTTCATATTTACCTAATTCCTATAATTTTAACATTTTTTAAAAATTTCTTAAACAAGGTTAATAAGGATATTTAGATAAATTTTGTGTTTCAAAAATCATGAAAATATCTCAACGCGTTCACGTGTTATACGTATTTTAGCGTTCTCATCGGATTTGAGCGTTTCAGCTTGAAATACATATTTTGATGTTTTGACGATTTTTAGTGGTTTGCGGACTTGGAAATTTTTTTTAAATTCTTATTTTTTGGTTTTTATGTTATTACATTACATTCCATACAAAAATTTTAAATTTAATTTTCTTGAAATTTTGCGAAATAATTGATAATTTATTTATAAAATATCAAAATACCAGATAATTCAAATATCATTATTTTTGAAAATTTTCTTTTGTATGTTGTTTAGAGTACTTTTACATGATTTATCGTGAAATTTACAAAATTTTATCTGCACGGGTTGAAAAGTTACAGAGCGATAAAATATGAATTTTTAGAATTTCATTATTACCTAATTCCTCTAATTTTCACATTTTTTAAAAATTTCTTAAACAGGGTTAATAAGGATATTTAGATAAATTTTGTGTTTCAAAAATCATGAAAATATCTCAACGCGTTCACGTTTTATACATATTTTAGCGTCCTCATCATTAGTTTTCGTTTTTATTAATATAGTTAATCGTTTTACTACCGTGTTGTGTTTTATTATATTATTATATATTCCTTTCTAGTGATGGGTCTTTCGTTCATTTTTAGTGAGTCAGTTCATTTCGCTCCGCTCAGTAAAGTGAGTCGTTCACACTGAGTCGTTCATTTGAACGACTCTGTAAAACAGCACTGTGCGTTTCAAATGACACCGTGCTACCGTGCTAGTGTGCTGCTCAGCTGAGCTGCTTTGCTCATGTGCTCATGCTCACAGCACTGTGCGCTCGCCTTGTGTGCATGTGCGATGCGCAGCGATGTGGCATGTGCCAAACTACATGAACCTAGCATTTTAGTTAGTTGATAGTTGTGTTCTCGTCTTGATTACTCGTTGCTGCAAACAATAAATTATTGAACGTTGCTTATTGTAGTTGTATATGTATATTGACAATGGAAAATAAACAAAATAAAAATTCTGCAAAAAGGAGTACCTATTGTCTGGCAACATTTTGAAGAATGTTCAACAAATTTAGCACAATGTTACTATTACTTTTACATTAATGTATTTTTTGCATTTACTTTCCAGTCCTACATTGTTTCCACTTCCCATATTGTTGATTATTTTCATTGTTGTCCGTACAACAGAAACGCCACGCTTCTCAGAATACACAGCACTCAGCACCGTGCGCTGTATGTATGTTTCGTTCGTTTCGTTCATTCCACTCGCACTCGTTCGTCTTTCTGCGTTCAGCGAGCGGAGCGGTGAGCGGAGGCTAAATAGTAGCACGGAGCTAGTGTGAACTGGTGTGCCGTGCTGAACGAAGTAAAGAGTCGTTCATTCACGGCACACTCAAATGAGTCGTTCATTTTGAACGACTCGTTCATGAACGACCCATCACTATTCCTTTCATTCTCATTTATAAAGCATCACCCAAGTGTTATAATACCGTTTGGCTTACGATATCGTGGAGGTTGTTCGATAATAAGTAATACTGTCTTAGCGTTACAATTTATCGAGCAAAGATCTAATCATTAAAAACGTTAGATCCCCCCTCCCACAATCGTGAAATTTACAAAATTCTATCAGCACGGGTTAAAAAGTTACAGAACGATAAAAATTGAATTTTAAGAATTTCATATATTTATTCCTCTAATTTTAACATTTTTAAAAAAATTCTTAACCTGGGTAATAAGCATATTTAGATAAATTTATGGCCCAAAAATCATTAAAACAACTCAACGCGTTCACGTTTTATACTAATTTTGAGGTCCGTGAAGTTGGCGTATACATTAAAAGATATTGGATAAACAAATAGTTATATTAAATTTGCTCATTTTTTGCTAAAAATTGCTAATAGTTTTACATTTTTTGCTCTGCCCGTTTTAAAGTTATTTCCCATTTAACCTATATACGCTAACTTCACGTGGCGTATACATGAAGAAAAATTTCAAATTTGTTAACACTATCTTTTTTTGCTCATTTTTTGCTATTTATTGCCGTATTGATGACATTTTTTGCTGTTGTCCTTCATTAGTTATAAACAAAAAACCTTTGTATACGCTAACTTCACGTTGCGTATACATAGCGTAAAATTAAGATTTTTTCTATACTATAATAATTTGCTCATTTTTTGCTATTTATTGCTGTATTGATCAAATTTTTTGCTGGTGTCCTTTGTTTGTTATAAACAAAAATCCATTGTATACGCTAACTTCACGTTGCGTATACATAGTGTAAAATTAAAACTTTTTTAACGCTATAATATTTTGCTCATTTTTTGCTATTTTAATGACATTTTTTGCTGTTCTCATTTATTTGTTATAAATTAAATTAGCTATTGTATATGCTTTTTCTCGGTTCTCATATGCATAAATTAAATACACAGATAGTATAAAATTAAAACTATCTTAATGCTATATTTTGCTCATTTGATTTGCTAATTGCTATTGCTATATTCATGAAAAGTTTGGATGTTCTCATTTATTTGTTATAAATTAAAATATAGGTAGTGCAAGTAACGGTTTTCTACCGCGTTCTCTAAAGATATGTATTCTCATTATTTATTAGTTAAGTACCTATAATTATAATTTTAAATATAATTCTTTATTATTTTATAACATTTTGCTCATTTTTGCTATTCTCATTAATTTTTTATAAAATAAAATATCCATTGTACGCGTTTTCTCCGTACTGTAAGTAGCTATGCAAAATGCACGCAGCCATAGTGTAAAATTAATACATTACTAATATTAACGTTAAACATCACTCCTATTGGCGTGAGTTCAAGCATACATTGGAGCAGTTATACTTTACCTATTTTAAACCTGTAAATTATGTACGAAATTGGATTTTTGTGTTACTATTATAAAAATGATAGTATTAGCTTTATATAAAAGATATAACTTTTGACAATATCTCTAAAATTATGAAACTATGAACAAATTAAGTATTTTTTTACAATTTTTATTAATTACTTACTTAAAAACCAAAGCAACGATTTTCTTTATATTTTCATATCTTATATAGATGTATCTTGCCTGTTTGCACAAAAATATGAATTCATAAGACAACTATATTTTCAAGTTATAGGTAAAATACTTTAATTTTTTAAATCTAAATTACGATGAAAAATTATATTTTACCTATATTAACTTGAAAGTATAGTGGTCTTATGAATTCATAGTTTTTATGCAAACAGACAAGATACGTCTACATGAGATATGAAAATATAAAGAAAATCGTTGCTTTGGTTTTTAAGTAATTAATAAAAGTTTTAAAAAAATATTTAATTTGTTCATAGTTTCATAATTTTAGAGATATTGTTAAAAGTTATATCTTCTATATAAAGCTAATATTATCATTTTTACTTCCCCGACCTATGTAATAGAGGGAAGTATTTTAATCGCGATTTTTTGACAGTTCGAGATTTTGGTGAATCTTCACGTTTTAGACCCTACTGAAGCCAAAAAACATAATTTTAAAAAAAGTCGGTTTGTTAGTCTGTCGGTCTGTCTGGATGTTGCATAACATAAAAACGCGCTGGAATTTTGGACTGAAATTTTATATTTAAGATCTTGAGCCAAAATCTGACTTTAAGTTCGTTACTGAGCTTTACTCAATCAGTGATACCAACTTTATAAACATAACTTTTTTATTTTTTCAAAGTACCTACTATCGTGTGTGGTATCAAATTAATGCTCTCGGGAAAAGAATTCTAGTAGAAAAACAAAAATAAAATTTAACTCATCGTCAATTTTTTTATTATACATTATTCAAATTACCTATACCGAGTTTGGTGACAATTTAAAGCTCTCGGGGAGAGTTTAGTAAAAATGTAAAAAATGACATTTATACGATAATAAATTATTGTTTCTCAAAAAATTATTAAAATTTGTTCAAGTGTATTGTCAAATTAAAGTTCTTTGGGAAAAAAAATTAGTCGAAGAATGAATAACAAGTTTTAAACAATGGTCAATTGTTTTTACTTCCCGCCATTATATGCTATAAGGGTATAAGGTATTGTGACGGGTTAACATTTTCGAGTGTGAGTTTTAAGTGAATAAAGTATCAGATTTTTTTACATGGTATTTAAATTATGCCGAAGTTGGTATCAACTTAAATAGTTTGGGAAAAGAAAGATAAATTTATTTAAATTAAAATTAACGGCGTTACGAAAGTAAGTTATTAAAACTTATAGTCGGGGAAGTACTGTGGTGGACACAGCAGATTTTTTTATTATACATTATTCAATTTATACCGAGTTTGGTGTCATTTTTAGGGTCTCGGGGAAATAAGTTTAGTAAAAATGTAAAAAGGACATTTATGCGATATTCAATTTTTTCTCAAAAAATTATTTAAATTTTTTCAAGTGTATTAGCAATAATAATATATCAAGGGATCATTATTTTGCTGGTAAAATTTATTTCAAAAGATTGTTGCTTGGTAACATTTCGAGACAAATGACATGATCAAAATTCCGAGCTGAAGGCGAGGGATTTTATCATTCAATAATTTGTCGAGGAATGTTACCTATAAGCAACAATCTTAAGAAATAATTTTACCTGCAAAATAATGAGATCCGAGATATATTTTGTTAGACTATTTCCCAAATAAACAGACATAAAATATGAACTAATAAATTTACGTTGAACTGTCCTAATATTTTTATTATTAAATGTTTTTTAATGCCGGAGTAAGCAAAATTTGACACTGCCGCAGACCGATTAGAATAATTGTTCGTGGTTTTTCGTGTTTTTAAATAAAGACTAATTTTTTGTGCCGAAACGGTTGTTTATTTTGACATTTAATATTTTTCTAACCTTTGAGTGTCAAAATTATAAATTTTAGTTTCTTTCGTTTCACAAGTTCATTATTAATTGCTTCCAAACTAAGGTTTTTGACGTAACTGTATTTTTGGCGTTATATTTGATATATTTTTATTTCATCGTAAGAAGTTGTCGCAAAAAGGTTCATTTGACACTTTTAATTTCAATTAAAAACAATACTAAATCAACAAAATTGTCATACATGACCATGTAACGGGTAAATTGTCACTTGAACAATCCCTAGGGAATTTTTTCAATTTTTGCCGATATATTTTGTACGTCATTGGTCAGAATTTAAAAAATTGAAGCAAATGATTGGTTTAATTAATATGTGGGAAATAGTCAAAATTAAAGTTCTCTGGGAAAAAAATTAGTCGAAAAATCAATAACAACATTTAAACGATGGTCAGTTGTTTTTACCTCCCGCATTATATTCTATAAGGGGAGGTATTGTGACGAGTTAAAATTTTCGAGTGTGAGTTTTTAGTGAATAAGCACGATTTACGATCCATAGAATACGAATAAAGTATTTTCGAGGAGTGCATGTTCCTGCGCCAAATTGCAGTAATGTCAAATACCCGCTGTGTCCAATTGCCGCAATGTCAAATTGCCACTGTGCCAAAACGCATCCCCACCACTTACATACTTGTAATAACGTATGTCGAGAGACTACTGGCAATCGGGCATAGGTTTTGGTATTTACTACACTAACAAAGCTAACAAAACCGTACTAGAGCCCCACAAACTCGGTTTTGGTATTTACTACATTAACAAAGCTAACAAAACCGTACTAGAGCCCCACAAACTCGTCAAATTGCCTCTGTGTCGAAATAAATTTGCAGTAGTCTCTCGACATACGTTATTACAAGTTAGTACGTTAGTGTTAGTAAGTGGTGGGAATTCGTTTTGGCACAGTGGCAATTTGACACTGCGGCAATTGGACACAGCGGGTATTTGACATTATGGCAATTTGACGCAGTAGCGTGTTCCCTTTTCGCGATGATGTCTGTGCGCGTGCGCGCGCGTGTGTCCAAAATTCCAGCGCGTTTTTATGTTATGCAACATCCAAACAGACCGACAGACTAACAAACCGACTTTTTTAAAATTATGTTTTTCGCCAACCGGACGTATTTGATGCAATTGTGTCATTGTTTTTTGTAAAAAAGGACGCCATTTGGGGATTGTTTATGAATTATGATCACCATAGCAATTGTACCAAAAAGTAATCTATTCTTCCTAATACAAAAAAACATTGTTGTTGTCATGGTTATACATTTTAATTTTAATTGTTGCGTAATATGAGTATATGTCAATTTAAATGAAATTATAAAATTACATCTATTTAAGCGACTAGCGAAAAATATTATGTTTCATTCATACAAAAAATGCTATTTTGGGACTCGTAAGATCGCCGAACTCCGCTGCGCGTCGCTCGGCAACCATCTTACTCGTCCCAAAACCATGCATTTTTTGTATTAATGAAACAAATAACTATTTTTGGCTTCAGTAGGGTCTAAATCGTGAAGATTCCCCAAAATCTCGAACTGTCAAAAAATCACGATTACAATACTTCCTTCTATTACATAGATCGGGGAAGTAAAAATGACCTTAATATTAGTAATGTATTAATTTTACACTATGGCTGCGTGCATTTTGCATAGCTACTTACAGTACGGAGAAAACGCGTACAATGGATATTTTATTTTATAAAAAATTAATGAGAATAGCAAAAATGAGCCAAATGTTATAAAATAATAAAGAATTATATTTAAAATTATAATCATAGGTACTTAACTAATAAATAATGAGAATACATATCTTTAGAGAACGCGGTAGAAAACCGTTACTTGCACTACCTATTTTAATTTATAACAAATAAATGAGAACATCCAAACTTTTCATGAATATAGCAATAGCAAATCAAATGAGCAAAATATAGCATTAAGATAGTTTTAATTTTATACTATCTGTGTATTTAATTTATGCATATGAGAACCGAGAAAAAGCATATACAACAGCTAATTTAATTTATAACAAATAAATGAGAACAGCAAAAAATGTCATTAATATAGCAATAAATAGCAAAAAATGAGCAAAATATTATAGCGTTAAAAAAGTTTTAATTTTACACTATGTATACGCAACGTGAAGTTAGCGTATACAATGGATTTTTGTTTATAACAAACGAAGGACACCAGCAAAAAATTTCATCAATACAGCAATAAATAGCAAAAAATGAGCAAATTATTATAGTATAGAAAAAATAATAATTTTACGCTATGTATACGCAACGTGAAGTTAGCGTATACAAAGGTTTTTTGTTTATAACTAATGAAGGACAACAGCAAAAAATGTCATCAATACGGCAATAAATAGCAAAAAATGAGCAAAAAAAGATAGTGTTAACAAATTTGAAATTTTACCCCATGTATACGCCACGTGAAGTTAGCGTATATAGGTTAAATGGGAAATATCTTTAAAACGGACAGAGCAAAAAATGTAAAACTATTAGCAATTTTTAGCAAAAAATGAGCAAATTTAATATAACTATTTGTTTATCCAATATCTTTTAATGTATACGCCAACTTCACGGACCTCTAATTTTGGCGATCTCATCGGATTTGAGCGTTTCAGCTTGAAATACGTGTATTTAAACAAATTTGATTTATTGACGATTTCTAGAAGTTTGCGGACTTAGAAATTTTTTTTAAATTCTTATTTTTTGATTTTAATTTATTACATAACATTACATAAAAATAATTTAATACAATTTTCTTGAAATTTTACGAAATGATTGAGAATTTATTTATGAAATATCAAAATACCAACTATTACAAATATCATTATTTTTGAAAATTTTGTTTTGTATGATGTTAAGACTACTTTTATATGATTTCTCGTGAAATTTACAAAATTCTGTCTGCAAGGCTTAAAAAGTTACAGAACGATAAAAATTGAATTTTAAGAATTTCATATTAACCTATTTCCTCTAATTTTAACATTTTTTAAAAATATCTTAAAATGGGTTAATAAGCATATTCTTATTTTTTGGATTTTATTTTATTACATTACATTACATTAAAAAAATTAATAAAATTTTATATGATTTTCGTGAAATTTACAAAATTCCATCTGCATGGGTTGAAAAGTTACAGAACGATAAAAATTGAATTTTAAGAATTTCATATTTACTTATTTCCTCTTATTTTAACATTTAAAAAAAATGTATACTGGGTTAATAAGCATATTTAGATAAATTTATGAAATATCAAAATACCAACTATTACAAATATCATTATTTTTGAAAATTTTGTTTTGTATGATGTAAGACTACTTTTATATGATTTCTCGTGAAATTTACAAAATTCTGTCTGCACGGCTTAAAAAGTTACAGAACGATAAAAATTGAATTTTAAGTATTTCATATTAACCTATTTCCTCTAATTTTAACATTTTTTAAATATATCTTAAAATGGGTTAATAAGCATATTCTTATTTTTTGGATTTTATTTTATTACATTACATTACATTAAAAAAATTAATAAAATTTTATATGATTTTCGTGAAATTTACAAAATTCCATCTGCATGGGTTGAAAAGTTACAGAACGATAAAAATTGAATTTTAAGAATTTCATATTTACTTATTTCCTCTTATTTTAACATTTAAAAAAAAATGTATACTGGGTTAATAATCATATTTAGATAAATTTATGGCCCACAAATCATGAAATTATCTCAACGCGTTCAGGTTTTATACTTATTTTGCCGTTCTCATCGGATTTGAGCGTTTCAGCTTTTTTGGCGATTTCGAGGGGTTTGCCTACTTAGAAATTTTTTTTAAATTCTTATTTTTTGGATTTTATTTTATTACATAACATTACACATAAAAAAAGTTTAATAAAATTTTCTTGAAATTTTGCGAAATAATTGAGAAATTATTTATGAAATATCAAAATACCAACTATTTAAAATATCATTATTTTTGAAAATTTTCTATTGTATGATGTTTAGATTACTTTTATATGATTTCTCGTGAAATTTACAAAATTCTATCTGCACGGGTTTGAAAAGTTACAGAACGATAAAAATTTAATTTTAAGAATTTCATATTTTCCTATTTCATGTAATTTTAACATTTTTTAAAAATTTCTTATACTGGGTTAATAGGCATATTTAGATAAATTTATGGCCCAAAAATCATGAAATATCTCAACGCGTTCACGTTTTATACTAATTTTGGCGATCTCATCGGATTTGAGCGTTTCAGCTTGAAATACGTATATTTAAACAAATTTGATATTTTGACGATTTCTAGGGGATAAATATTGAATTTTAAGAATTTCATATTTACCTATTTCCTCTAATTTTAACATTTTTAAAAATTTCTTAAACTGGGTTTATAAGCATATTTAGATAAATTTACTAGCGTCAGGCCCCGCTACGCGGGCCTTTGGCTAGGTCGCGCTGCCGCGCGACAAGGGGTATTCGCCCGCTTCGCGGGCTCAAGCTCCGCGGACCCTGAATGTGAGACGATTCGGCACCTCGTGCCTCAATTATAACAATTTTGACATTTAGACTCTACCGAAAAAAATTGTATGATGAAATTATAATTATTTAAAATTATTCTTCTTCCTTCTTCAATATAAATTTTAGTTAAGCTATAAAAATTTTAGTATAGAACTACGCGGGCCGTCAGCTAGGTCGCGCTGCCGCGCAACAAGGGGGATTCGCCCGCTTCGCGAGCTCAAGCTCCGCGAACTCTGAATTCTGAATATGGAAGGATTTGGCACTTCGTGCCTCAATTATAACGATTTTAACATTTAGACTCTACCGAAAAAAAATGTATCTAACGTCATCTTGAACAATATTGTAGGTACCTTATCAAAACCTTTAATTTGATATATCAAACTTGAAATGATTTTATTATTTTGAAAGGAAAAAAACCGAATCTAATCACCCACTATCATATTTATCACTTATATTGTATATCATTCCTCATCATCAAGATCTTCAAAACCTTTACTTTGATATTAAAATCAATATGATTTTAACAATTTTAAAATATAAACAAATGACGATCGTCGGTCTCCATTTTGAACAATCTTGTATCAGCTCTTTTATCAAGATATTTAATTTGATATTATATTCAATAGGTATGATTCTAACATTTTTTTTTAAACAAAAGACAATCGTCGGCCACCATTTTAAATAATTTTATTAATTAGCCCTCATCTAGCTCTTTAATTTGACATAAACTTGATATTGTTTTTTTTAAATAAAAACAAATGTCAATCGTTGCCATCTTTTTAAATAATTTTATTAATAAGGTAGCCTTTATTTTTTAACCCTTTATTTAAACTCTTTAATTTTTAATCAAATTCGATTTGATTTAATAATTTTTTGATTTAAACAAATGACAATCGGTCGCCATTTTCAACAATTTTATAAAGTAGTGCTTACCTGACCCCGTCTGACCGTTTTAAATTATTTTATTAATTAGGTAGCCCATGTCCAGCCCTTTAATTTGATATCAAACTTATATAATGCTATATTGTTTTTGATAAAAATAAATGACAATCGTCGGCCACCATTTTAAATAATTTTATTAATTAGGTAGCCCTTATCCAGCCCTTGAATTTGATATCAAACTCGATATGATTTTTTGATAGAAACAAATGACAATCGTTGGTCGCCATTTTCAACAATTTTATAAAGTTAGTGCTCCCCTAATCGATTTATATTATATTATTAATTAGGTAGCTCATTTTCAACCCTTTAATTTGATATCAAACTTGATATAATTTTATATTGTTTTAAAAAAATAAATGACAAACGCCGGCTACCATTTTAAATAATTTTATTAATTAGGTAGCCCTTATCCAGCCCTTGAATTTGATATACTCGATATGATTTTTTGATAATATAACAAATGACAATCGTTGGTCGCCATTTTCAACAATTTTATAAAATAGTGCTCACCTGATCGATTTAAATTATTTGATATCAAACTTGATATAATTCTATATTGTTTAAAAAAAAAAAATGACAAACGTCGGCCACCATTTTAAATAATTTTATTAATTAGGTAGCCCTTATCCAGCCCCTGAATTTGATAATATCAAACTCGATATAATTTTTTAATAAAAACAAATGACAATTATTGTTGGTCGCCATTTTCAACAATTTTATAAAGTTAGTGCTTACTTGGTATGACTCTTCGACCATGACCATTTATGGTCGAAGATAGGACTGTACTTGATATGACTGTCAAAATAAAATAAAATTTTAAAAAACACTAATATTGATAAAAATACAAAAAAATGATTCTTTCGAATATTACTTAATATAATTTACAAATTGCTTCTATTACTAATATAACTTAAGATACATGCATCTGAAATATCGAATTGTAAACTGTAAACGTCAGTTTGACTTTGACAGAACATAGAATTCATAGTTTTTTCCCAAATATGTTAACAATTTTTACCATGAATGTACTAAAACTTCTGACGGCTTTTTCTGTGACTGTACGAAAACTTCTAACGTCTTTTTCTGTGACTGTACTTTGTAATGACTGTCAAAATAAAGTAAATTTTTTAAAAATAGTACTAAAATTGATGAAAATATTAAAAATATTTACGCTCCTTCTATTATAACTCATTATAATTAACAAATTTCTTCTATTAATTATATTAATTAAGAAAAGGGCATTTGAAATCTCGAATTGTAAACGTAAGTTTGACACAATGTAGCATTGTTTTTTATTCAACAGTCAGTTGTTGAACATTTGAGCGTTCAAAGCTCTGATTCAATGATGAAATTTCAGTTTTTTATTAATAACTAAAAAACTATTCTATCTGGAACATTGAGACCTAGTCGCATGGACTCCCTATTAATCCCTTACTATGTATACCAATTTTTAAATCGATAGATTAAACCATTCATTTGTTATTAACGAAAATCGAAAAGTCAGTTTTTCGCATTTTTCTCAAACAAAAGAAAATCAAAAACAATTGAACTATACAAAGGTTTTTGCGTCTCGACACCCTCTATCACCTCGTAAAAAAATCATGAAAATCGGATAATTCGTTCATAACGTTGTGCAGTTCTAAACGCGTTGCTAGTTTGGCTAAAAATCAACAACTTTAAGCCTTTTAGTATATAACATTAGTATATAAGATTAGTATATAAGATTAGTATATAAGATGGCCCAAAAATCATGAAAATATCTCAACGCGTTTACGTTTTATACTAATTTTGGCGTTCTCATCGGATTTGAGCGTTTCAGCTTGAAATACGTGTATTTAAACAAATTTGTATTTTTGACGATTTCTAAGGGTTTGCGGACTTAGAAATTTTTTTAAATTCTTATTTTTTGGATTTTATTTTATTACATAACATTACATAAAAAAATGTAATAAAATTTTCTTGAAATTTTACGAAATGATTGAGAATTTATTTATGAAATATCAAAATACGAACTATTTAAAATATCATTATTTTTGAAAATTTTCTATTGTATGATGTTTAGACTACTTTTATATGATTTATCGTGAAATTTACAAAATTCTATCTGCACGGGTTGAAAAGTTACAGAACAATAGAAATTGAATTTTAAGAATTTCATATTCACCTATTTTCTCTAATTTTAAAATTTTTTAAAAATTATTTATATTTATACCGTGTTAATAAGCATATTTAGATAAATTTATGGCCCAAAAATAATGAAAATATCTCAACGCGTTCATGTTTTATACTTATTTTGGCGATCTCATCGGATTTGAGCATTTCAGCTTGAAATACGTGTATTTAAACAAATTAGATTTTTTGACGATTTCTAGGGGTAAAAATTGAATTTTAAGAATTTCATATTTACCTATTTCCTCTAATTTTAACATTTTAAAACAATTTCTTACACTGGGTTAATAAGCAGATGTAGATAAATTTATGGCCCAATAATCATGAAAATATCTCAACGCGTTCACATTTTATACTAATTTTGGCGTTCTCATCGAATTTCTCGTGAAATTTACAAAATTCTGTCTGCACGGCTTAAAAAGTTACAGAACGATAAAAATTGAATTTTAAGAATTTCATATTAACCTATTTCCTCTAATTTTAACATTAAAATTTTCTTAAAATTTTACGAAATAATTGAGATTTTATCAATGAAATATCAAAATACCAACTACCTATTTCAAATATCATTATTTTTGAAATTTTTCTTTTATATGAAGTTTAGACTACTTTAAATTTTAAAATGATTTTTCGTGAAATTAACAAAATTCTACCTGCACGGGTTGAAAAGTTACAAAACGATAAAAATTGAATTTTAAGAATTTCATATATTTCCTCTAATTTTAACATTTAAAAAAAACTTCTCAACCTGGGTTAATAAGCATATTTAGATAAATTTATGGCCCAAAAATCATTAAAATAACTCAACGCGTTCACGTTTTATATTAATTTTGGCGATCTCATCGGATTTGAGCGTTTCAGCTTGAAATATGTGTATTTAAACAAATTTGATTTATAGACGATTTCTAGAAGTTTGCGGACTTAGAAATTTTTTTTAATTCTTATTTTTTGGATTTTATTTTATTACATAACATTACATATAAAAAAATTGAATACAATTTTCTTGAAATTTTACGGAATGATTTACAATTTATTTATGAAATATCAAAATACCAACTATTTCAAATATCATTATTTTTGAAAATTTTCTATTGTATGATGTTTAGACTACTTTTATATGATTTATCGTGAAATTTACAAAATTCTATCTGCACGGGTTGAAAAGTTACAGAACAATAGAAATTGAATTTTAAGAATTTCATATTCACCTATTTTCTCTAATTTTAAAATTTTTTAAAAATTATTTATATTTATACCGTGTTAATAAGCATATTTAGATAAATTTATGGCCCAAAAATAATGAAAATATCTCAACGCGTTCATGTTTTATACTTATTTTGGCGATCTCATCGGATTTGAGCATTTCAGCTTGAAATACGTGTATTTAAACAAATTAGATTTTTTGACGATTTCTAGGGGTAAAAATTGAATTTTAAGAATTTCATATTTACCTATTTCCTCTAATTTTAACATTTTAAAACAATTTCTTACACTGGGTTAATAAGCAGATGTAGATAAATTTATGGCCCAATAATCATGAAAATATCTCAACGCGTTCACATTTTATACTAATTTTGGCGTTCTCATCGAATTTCTCGTGAAATTTACAAAATTCTGTCTGCACGGCTTAAAAAGTTACAGAACGATAAAAATTGAATTTTAAGAATTTCATATTAACCTATTTCCTCTAATTTTAACATTAAAATTTTCTTAAAATTTTACGAAATAATTGAGATTTTATCAATGAAATATCAAAATACCAACTACCTATTTCAAATATCATTATTTTTGAAATTTTTCTTTTGTATGAAGTTTAGACTACTTTAAATTTTAAAATGATTTTTCGTGAAATTAACAAAATTCTACCTGCACGGGTTGAAAAGTTACAAAACGATAAAAATTGAATTTTAAGAATTTCATATATTTCCTCTAATTTTAACATTTAAAAAAAACTTCTCAACCTGGGTTAATAAGCATATTTAGATAAATTTATGGCCCAAAAATCATTAAAATAACTCAACGCGTTCACGTTTTATATTAATTTTGGCGATCTCATCGGATTTGAGCGTTTCAGCTTGAAATATGTGTAAATTATGTATCGGAGATATTTAATTAGGTTTTTAAAACACTTTATTTCTCGTAGATACAGTTTTATTATATTGATAGATAATATTACAATTTGATATACAAGCGTACGGAAGCAGATTGACTGACTGACTCCGTCTCTGTAGAAGCGAGCGTATTTATCTCTTTACTTATCGTATGGAAAATTACCAAGGACAAGGATGCTGATGAAACATATATAGGGTGTGATGAAATATGGTGAAATACAGTGTGTGGAGATATATAATTCCTCCCCTTTTAGTTTTCGCCATATTTTACTCTAAAGTTCTTTCTCTATTCAAAGTACATTGTTTTTCTCTACATTTCCTTATTTTAGGTATTATAAACCTTCTTATAATATAATAACTTATTATTATAATTACAATTAAGTATAATATATAAGAGTGATGATTGTTACTTTCTAATTGAATTTCTTTTATTTGAGTAATTTCTGGTTCATTAAGTATAATATTAGAGATGTTATTTAATTTTGTGTTATTTAATTTTAAAGTAATTGAATCTTTTTCAAAATTTTTAAATTCTATTTCTTTATATTTCTGTATAATTTTCTTAAATATGAAATTATTTATTTGACAATCTTTATTAATTTTTATTTTATAAATTCCTTTTATAAATTGGTTTGTTGTTTTATCGTCACAAGATAATTTTATTTCTTGCTTGTTGGGACTAATTATAATTAATTCATTCGTATTTTTAATTAATTCAACAGTATTTCTCTTTTCTATATTATGATACTTACAATCATCATTCTTTTGATTTTTTAAAATATTATTTAGACATTCACTTATTTCTAAATATTGTGTAATACATAAATATTTATTATTAATATAAGTACATTGATTAATATTATAGTATTTTTCCTGTAAATAGTATAATTGTTGAATTTCATTTACAATCAAGAATCTTTGATTTTGAATCATCGGTAACGGTGTGAATTGGTATAATTTATAATTTTCCTGGGAAAATGTGGGAATAGTAAGGATAAAGTATATTTGTCCTTCATGGTATTCACAGTGTGATTCAATTAGTTCGTTTAGATTCCAAATATTTGGGTCTTGTGTTATTTGCTTCAAATTCTCATAAGAAATTATACTAGTGTCTAATTTGTGTAATGAACAAAATGTGAGACTATTTTGAATTTGTTTAGACAACTCATTCAGATTTTCTATGATTAATATTAATTTTTGAAATTTATTTTCTATATCTATATAGATTTTCCAATCAAAGTTACCTCTTAAAGCACTAATTATTGTGTTTATTTGGTTTTTCAGTTCCTGTTCGTTATGTATTATGTTTTGTAATTGTGAGTTGAATTTGTCTGTCATTTCTTTATTATTTTTAACTATTTGATTATTTTGCGTTTGTAGAATCTTTTGATTTGTTTTTAATTGGTCAAACATTTTTTCGTATTTTTCTCCATCAGTTGAATCTAAATTTCCAGATATTGATTTTATAATTGAGCCTATTCCATTTATGAGTCCACGTTTCTGTCTTTTATTAAATAGTTTTTGAATTTGATTAGTTAAGTCTTGGAAGTTATAATCTAATATGTTAATATAGGTTTTGAAAGAGTTTTGCCTATTTCCTAGGTTTTTAATAAGAATTTCTCTATTTATACTAATTTTGGAAAATTCTTCATAAATAGGGGTTATGTTATAATTAAAATAAATGAGTTGCTCTCCTGTTTTTATGTTACAGTCTCCCAATTCGGCGAGGTGGAATCCATTATTGTTGGATATATCTTGAATTTGTCCATAGCATCTGTAATTATTATTTAATTTTTAATTGATTGATTCTAATATTTTTATCTCTATTTTTCTTATCTAATATTTGAATTTTTCCTAATAAAGGATTATAGTTCTTTACTGAATATTTCCTAAATAAGGGTTTTTTTATTTTGTGAATAATTCGCGGGTTTTGTTTTACGTAAACTTCATTTTTAATTTCTAATGGGTTGTCATTTTCGATATATCTTTTAATTTTTTCTTTCTCAATTTTGTCCGATATTTGTTGTCTAATTTCGGTTTGTTTTGTCATGTGGTTATCTATTATGTTATCTGTTTCTTCTTTATTAAAAATGTTTTCATTTGAGATGCCGAAAAGTATTTCGTTTGGGCTTAATTGTGTTATGCTATGTTTTGTGTTATTATAGGCTAGTATAGCCATTTGAACTTTTTCTGATATAGACTTGTCTTTAATATGTTGTTTTGAATGTAATATTCTAATTTGTTCGATTATTGTAGAATGAAATCTTTCTACAGCGTTGCTTTTAGGATTATTTACGCATATGATATGAATTTTTATTTTATTTCTAATTAATAAGTCTTTAATTAAATTATTATTGAATTCCGTTCCGTTGTCCATTATTATTTCTTTTGGAATTTTATAAGTTTCAAAATAAGTTTGTAATTTCTTTACTACAGTCTTTGCGCTTTTATCTTCTACTTTTAATATTTGTTCGTGTTTAGAGAATTGGTCGAAAATAGTTAAGTACGGTTCTTTATCTAATGATAATAAGTCTATGTTTATTATTTCGAACGGAGTCTTTGGTGTGGGTGTAAGATTGTCGGTGGTCTTTATCGGTTTTCTTTCATACTTGTTACATCTGCATATTTCGCAGTTATTAATGTAATCTAGAATGTCCTTGTTCATTCGAGGCCAATAATATTTTTCTTTTAACTCTCTGATAGTGGCTAGAATTCCTCTATGATTTGTTATACCCGTATGAAAATCATAAATTATTTCTAATTGTTCTTCTTCGTTTTCTATGTTTTCTACTAATTTTGTACAGGCTATAATATTTATAGAATTTGCTTGAAATTTATTTTGTAAGATCTTTGAAACTTCTTTATCTAGAGATTTTTGAAAGAGTGCTAAATATCTGATTTTTGGTATCAAATAGGTTTTTATAAATTCAGTAACGTCTTGTTCAAAAGTGTTTTCGTTAAATTTACAAATAAATCTTTGTTTTTTGTTATTAAAGTATTTTTCAATTTTGATGTTTGTGTCATCGGGTACTTTATAAAATATGATTTGATTATCTGCAATGTTTATTCTGTCGTCTGAGTATTTTATGCCTGCGACTGGGTTTTCATCAGAGCTATGAATTGTTTGTTGATCTTCGTTTTCATCAACATTATTTTGTTCGCTATCATTAGTGATTTCGTGTTTGTTTACACACGGCAATGAATAAACGTTTATATTTATATTAGTGTCTTCAAATATCTTATTTAATTTTGCTTTTACTTTTTCCCATTCTAAGTTGTCTAAGCCACAACCTAATTTTGGAATATTAATAATTTCTAAATCATTTTTTATCATGTAATCTCTTAATTCTTTTAAAGGTTTGTCTAAATTTTTGTATGAAGGAGTATCATAATGGTTTATTTTTGTAATTAAATGGAATATGAGTTTTTCATCTGAATTTTGAATAATTAAACTTTTGTTATTTTGTGTTTTACAGTAATTTTTACTTTGATATTTTTCATTGACTATTTTAGCTAATCCTTTAGACATTTTACAGTCTTGTGATATACAATGACCAAAAGGGTTTTGTTCTAATACATCTCCAATCTTTTCAATTAATTTATACTTAGGTTTTTGTCTTGATAAAAGGTCTGCGATTACGTTATCTTTTCCTTTCAGATAATTTATATCGAAATTATATTCGCTAAGTTCAATTTTCCATCTTATGAGTTTCTGATTGGGATTTTTCATATTAAATAGCCAAATAAGTGGTTTGTGATCAGTTTTTATAATAAATTTTCTACCGTAAATGTAGGGTTTGAAATTTCTTACTGCCCAGACTATAGCTTTTAATTCTTTCTCAATTGTACTGTAATTTTGTTCTGCTTTGTTTAATGTTTTTGAAGCATAGCAGATAGGTAATTCTTTATTATCATGTTCTTGTGTCAAAACAGCTCCAATCGCAAAATCGCTTGCGTCAGAAGTGATAATAAAATCTTTGTCAAAATTGGGATTTTGTAATATTGGTGATTCAGTTAGTATGTTTCTACATTTGGTAAATGCTTTTTTATATTCGTCATTGTCTATGTCGATTTTAGTATTTTTCCTTAAACAGTTTGTGAAAGGTTTTGTTAGTTCTGCGTAATTGGGTATGAATCGTCTGTACCATCCTAATGTTCCTAAAAATTGTTTTATTTCCTTTTTTGTTTTTGGTAAATTTAAATTTTGTATTATTTCTACTTTATTTTTGTCTGTTGTTAACCCGTGTTCATTTATTACGTAACCTAAATATTTTACTTCTTTTTGAAAAAATTCCGATTTGTCTAATTGAATTTTTAGTCCTGCTTGTCTTAATTTTTCGAATACTAATTTTAGATTTTGAGTATGTTCATCAAATGTTTTGCCGAAAATAATTATGTCATCCATATAGACTAGACATATTTTATTAATTAGGTCACCTAAGACATTATTAATCATTCGTTGGAATGTGGCAGGTGCATTTTTTAAGCCAAAGGGCATTCGAGTAAATTCGAAATGTCCTAAGTTTGTAGAGAATGCAGTTTTTTCTCTATCTTCTTTACGCATTTTAATTTGGTGGAAACCAGAGTGCAAATCTAGGGTTGTAAAATATTGAGATGGTCCTATGTGATCAAAAAGTGTATCTATATTCGGGATGGGAAATTTATCATCTTTTGTTACAGCGTTCAATTTTCTAAAATCTATAACCATTCTAGTTTTTTGTTTTCCGGATGAATCGAGTTTCTTTGGAACAATCCATATTGGGGAAGACCAGGGTGAAAAAGATTTTTGAATAATTTTATTTTTTAAAAGTGATTTTACATGTTCTTCTACCTCCTTTTCATATATTTGAGGTAATCTGTAGTTTTTAGTATAGACGGGTGTTTCGTCGTTAAGAATTATTTTATGTTCTATTGTACTAGTACACGTTAGATTTTCATTATCTTTGGGAAACAGATCTTCATATTGTTTTATTAATTTATTTAATTTTCCTTTTTCAAATTCGTTCAAATGAGTATCTCTAATTTGAATGTTATTTACTTCAATTTTTATTTTTTCTAATTCTTGTAATTTATAAATATTTTTTCCTACTTGTACTTCATTATTTTGGAAGTTTAATTGAATATTTAATATTTTGAAAGCTTCTATACCTAGAAGTATATTATAATTTTTATGAAAATTGTAGACATAGCATTTTAATGGTTGGCTTTGAATTTTTATTATCGCGTAAGTATCACATGTTGATTTACTATTGACAGTTTTAAATGTTAAATTTTCTTTGTATGTCTTTATTTTATATTGTTTAATTAAATTTGGATGAATAAAGTTAATTGAGGAACCGGTGTCAAAAAGTATTACGTATGGTCCAATTTTTAAAGTAGGTAGATTTTTTGTGATAGAAGACATTACGTAGTTTCCTCGTCCGTTGTCGGTTCTAATTCTAAAAAATCATTCTCGGTATTTTGATTTTCTAATAATTGTTCGTCGTTTTCGTCAATATAATTTTCAGTCTCTGTGTTTGATTCATTACAAAGATAATTTTGTCTTATTGATTGTGTTGACATTGGTTGTGTTAATCTAGTTGTTTGTGACATAGGTGTGTTGTATTGTCTTTTATTTTCTGTGGCATTTCTAATATTTTGTTTTGGAGCGAATTGTTTGTAAGTGGCTCCTTGTTGAGGATTAAATGGTTTTTGAGGGAACATTTGTCCAGGGAATTTTTTAGGTGGAATATTTATTCTTTGGTTAAAATTCTCTTGTGGTTTAGATAAATTTGGAAGATGTGGATTATTAATAAAACTAAATTCATTTTTGAGTAGTTTTTCACACTGTTCCAAAGTTGTAGGATCTTTGACAATAAATGAACTTCTAATTGAAGTTGGTAGTAGTGAAATAAATCGTTTTACAATGAATTTCTGATTTTCGGTTGTAATTGCATTTTTTTGTAATTGAGTATAATTCATTAATAATATTTTTGATTTATAGAGTGAAAATTTTTCCATAATTTTCTTCAATGTGATTTCAGCATTTTTCTGAAATTTAATTTCCATAATCTCTATTATTAACGTTTCTGGAGTACTTTTGTCCATGAAATTTTCTTGTAAAAATGTTTTTAATTCTTCCCAATCGGCAAATTCATTGTTACTTATTATTTCCATTGCTTGATCATTTAATTTTAGTTTTATCATACCAAAAATGAATAATCTTTGATTGTTTGTTAATGCAAACGTATTTAGTAAATTTAAAATTATGTCTGTTTGTTTTATGAAACTTGGTAAAACTTTAATGTTACCATCATAATTTGGAATTGTTTTGAGAAATTGGTCAATTTCTCCAATTGTTGTAAGAGCCATTTTTCTGACTGTTAAGTTACTTGGTTTAAGTTTAAAATTTAAATTGAAATTTGACACTGAGTCTAATTCTGTATCAGAATTTTCACTTATAGTACTTAGTGTACTGTCACTATCGTACATAAATTTTAAAATATTTTGTGTGTTCGGTACTGTGCCGGTACCACGATAGCTTTATTACTAGATCGTGTCTAGAGCTACCCCTTTGTGTAATAATTATTATAAGTACAATTTTTATATTTTAAAAATGTAACTTACAAAGTAAATATGAATACTAGGAAAGTTGTCCACAGTTTTAGGAGCATTCCTAGGGTAGTACTGCTTAGCTTGATATCGTCGTCGTTGTGAAGAACAGCAAGTCTGCTTTAAAGGTGATTTCTCGGGTACAGCAAGTCTTCGTTTTCCGGAGACGTGAACCAGGTGAGACAGCAACAGGAGACGTGATCTTCTTTTAAAGATGGGTCGTGGTTAGACCCTGATGGGCTACAGGTAGAAGCCGTTTATCTTCTTTTGTAGGTGTGTAGGTATGCGGTAAAGAATTTAAAAATTCACCACAATATTGTATTTATTGTGTCGGCACTGTTATCTATCAATCCTACCAAGACTGCGCCAATTATGTATCGGAGATATTTAATTAGGTTTTTAAAACACTTTATTTCTCGTAGATACAGTTTTATTATATTGATAGATAATATTACAATTTGATATACAAGCGTACGGAAGCAGATTGACTGACTGACTCCGTCTCTGTAGAAGCGAGCGTATTTATCTCTTTACTTATCGTATGGAAAATTACCAAGGACAAGGATGCTGATGAAACATATATAGGGTGTGATGAAATATGGTGAAATACAGTGTGTGGAGATATATAATTTGTATTTAAACAAATTTGATTTATAGACGATTTCTAGAAGTTTGCGGACTTAGAAATTTTTTTAAATTCTTATTTTTTGGATTTTATTTTATTACATAACATTACATATAAAAAAATTGAATACAATTTTCTTGAAATTTTACGGAATGATTTACAATTTATTTATGAAATATCAAAATACCAACTATTTCAAATATCATTATTTTTGAAAATTTTCTTTTGTATGATGTTTAGACTACTTTTATATGATTTCTCGTGAAATTTACAAAATTCTATCTGCACTGGTTGAAAAGTTCTAATCGGATTTGAGCGTTTCAGCTTGAAATGCCTGTATTTAAACAAATTAGATTTTTTGACGATTTCTAGGGGTTTGCGAAATTAAAAATTTTTAAAAAATTCTTATTTTTTGGATTTTATTTTATTACATAACATTACATAAAAAAATTTAATACAATTTTCTTGAAATTTTACGAAATGATTGAGAATTTATTTATGAAATATCAAAATACCAACTATTACAAATATCATTATTTTTAAAAATTTTGTTTTGTTTTGACTACTTTTATATGATTTCTCGTGAAATTTACAAAATTCTGTCTGCACGGCTTAAAAAGTTACAGAACGATAAAAATTGAATTTTAAGAATTTCATATTAACCTATTTCCTCTAATTTTAACATTAAAATTTTCTAAAAATTTTGCGAAATAATTGAGATTTTATCAATGAAATATCAAAATATCATTATTTTTGAAATTTTTCTTTTGTATGAAGTTTAGACTACTTTAAATTTTAAAATGATTTTTCGTGAAATTAACAAAATTCTACCTGCACGGGTTGAAAAGTTACAAAACGATAAAAATTGAATTTTAAGAATTTCATATATTTCCTCTAATTTTAACATTTAAAAAAAACTTCTTAACCTGGGTTAATAAGCATATTTAGATAAATTTATGGCCCAAAAATCATTAAAATAACTCAACGCGTTCACGTTTTATATTAATTTTGGCGATCTCATCGGATTTGAGCGTTTCAGCTTGAAATATGTGTATTTAAACAAATTTGATTTATAGACGATCTCTAGAAGTTTGCGGACTTAGAAATTTTTTTAATTTCTTATTTTTTGGATTTTATTTTATTACATAACATTACATATAAAAAAATTGAATACAATTTTCTTGAAATTTTACGGAATGATTTACAATTTATTTATGAAATATCAAAATACCAACTATTTCAAATATCATTATTTTTGAAAATTTTCTTTTGTATGATGTTTAGACTACTTTTATATGATTTCTCGTGAAATTTACAAAATTCTATCTGCACTGGTTGAAAAGTTCTAATCGGATTTGAGCGTTTCAGCTTGAAATGCCTGTATTTAAACAAATTTGATTTTTTGACGATTTCTAGGGGTTTGCGAACTTAAAATTTTTTAAAAAATTCTTATTTTTTGGATTTTATTTTATTACATAACATTACATAAAAAAATTTAATACAATTTTCTTGAAATTTTACGAAATGATTGAGAATTTATTTATGAAATATCAAAATACCAACTATTACAAATATCATTATTTTTGAAAATTTTGTTTTGTATGATGTTAAGACTACTTTTATATGATTTCTCGTGAAATTTACAAAATTCTGTCTGCACGGCTTAAAAAGTTACAGAACGATAAAAATTGAATTTTAAGAATTTCATATTAACCTATTTCCTCTAATTTTAACATTAAAATTTTCTTAAAATTTTACGAAATAATTGAGATTTTATCAATGAAATATCAAAATACCAACTACCTATTTCAAATATCATTATTTTTGAAATTTTTCTTTTGTATGAAGTTTAGACTACTTTAAATTTTAAAATGATTTTTCGTGAAATTAACAAAATTCTACCTGCACGGGTTGAAAAGTTTTAAAACGATAAAAATTGAATTTTAAGAATTTCATATATTTCCTCTAATTTTAACATTTAAAAAAAACTTCTCAACCTGGGTTAATAAGCATATTTAGATAAATTTATGGCCCAAAAATCATTAAAATAACTCAACGCGTTCACGTTTTATATTAATTTTGGCGATCTCATCGGATTTGAGCGTTTCAGCTTAAAATATGTGTAAATTATGTATCGGAGATATTTAATTAGGTTTTTAAAACACTTTATTTCTCGTAGATACAGTTTTATTATATTGATAGATAATATTACAATTTGATATACAAGCGTACGGAAGCAGATTGACTGACTGACTCCGTCTCTGTAGAAGCGAGCGTATTTATCTCTTTACTTATCGTATGGAAAATTACCAAGGACAAGGATGCTGATGAAACATATATAGGGTGTGATGAAATATGGTGAAATACAGTGTGTGGAGATATATAATTCCTCCCCTTTTAGTTTTCGCCATATTTTACTCTAAAGTTCTTTCTCTATTCAAAGTACATTGTTTTTCTCTACATTTCCTTATTTTAGGTATTATAAACCTTCTTATAATATAATAACTTATTATTATAATTACAATTAAGTATAATATATAAGAGTGATGATTGTTACTTTCTAATTGAATTTCTTTTATTTGAGTAATTTCTGGTTCATTAAGTATAATATTAGAGATGTTATTTAATTTTGTGTTATTTAATTTTAAAGTAATTGAATCTTTTTCAAAATTTTTAAATTCTATTTCTTTATATTTCTGTATAATTTTCTTAAATATGAAATTATTTATTTGACAATCTTTATTAATTTTTATTTTATAAATTCCTTTTATAAATTGGTTTGTTGTTTTATCGTCACAAGATAATTTTATTTCTTGCTTGTTGGGACTAATTATAATTAATTCATTCGTATTTTTAATTAATTCAACAGTATTTCTCTTTTCTATATTATGATACTTACAATCATCATTCTTTTGATTTTTTAAAATATTATTTAGACATTCACTTATTTCTAAATATTGTGTAATACATAAATATTTATTATTAATATAAGTACATTGATTAATATTATAGTATTTTTCCTGTAAATAGTATAATTGTTGAATTTCATTTACAATCAAGAATCTTTGATTTTGAATCATCGGTAACGGTGTGAATTGGTATAATTTATAATTTTCCTGGGAAAATGTGGGAATAGTAAGGATAAAGTATATTTGTCCTTCATGGTATTCACAGTGTGATTCAATTAGTTCGTTTAGATTCCAAATATTTGGGTCTTGTGTTATTTGCTTCAAATTCTCATAAGAAATTATACTAGTGTCTAATTTGTGTAATGAACAAAATGTGAGACTATTTTGAATTTGTTTAGACAACTCATTCAGATTTTCTATGATTAATATTAATTTTTGAAATTTATTTTCTATATCTATATAGATTTTCCAATCAAAGTTACCTCTTAAAGCACTAATTATTGTGTTTATTTGGTTTTTCAGTTCCTGTTCGTTATGTATTATGTTTTGTAATTGTGAGTTGAATTTGTCTGTCATTTCTTTATTATTTTTAACTATTTGATTATTTTGCGTTTGTAGAATCTTTTGATTTGTTTTTAATTGGTCAAACATTTTTTCGTATTTTTCTCCATCAGTTGAATCTAAATTTCCAGATATTGATTTTATAATTGAGCCTATTCCATTTATGAGTCCACGTTTCTGTCTTTTATTAAATAGTTTTTGAATTTGATTAGTTAAGTCTTGGAAGTTATAATCTAATATGTTAATATAGGTTTTGAAAGAGTTTTGCCTATTTCCTAGGTTTTTAATAAGAATTTCTCTATTTATACTAATTTTGGAAAATTCTTCATAAATAGGGGTTATGTTATAATTAAAATAAATGAGTTGCTCTCCTGTTTTTATGTTACAGTCTCCCAATTCGGCGAGGTGGAATCCATTATTGTTGGATATATCTTGAATTTGTCCATAGCATCTGTAATTATTATTTAATTTTTAATTGATTGATTCTAATATTTTTATCTCTATTTTTCTTATCTAATATTTGAATTTTTCCTAATAAAGGATTATAGTTCTTTACTGAATATTTCCTAAATAAGGGTTTTTTTATTTTGTGAATAATTCGCGGGTTTTGTTTTACGTAAACTTCATTTTTAATTTCTAATGGGTTGTCATTTTCGATATATCTTTTAATTTTTTCTTTCTCAATTTTGTCCGATATTTGTTGTCTAATTTCGGTTTGTTTTGTCATGTGGTTATCTATTATGTTATCTGTTTCTTCTTTATTAAAAATGTTTTCATTTGAGATGCCGAAAAGTATTTCGTTTGGGCTTAATTGTGTTATGCTATGTTTTGTGTTATTATAGGCTAGTATAGCCATTTGAACTTTTTCTGATATAGACTTGTCTTTAATATGTTGTTTTGAATGTAATATTCTAATTTGTTCGATTATTGTAGAATGAAATCTTTCTACAGCGTTGCTTTTAGGATTATTTACGCATATGATATGAATTTTTATTTTATTTCTAATTAATAAGTCTTTAATTAAATTATTATTGAATTCCGTTCCGTTGTCCATTATTATTTCTTTTGGAATTTTATAAGTTTCAAAATAAGTTTGTAATTTCTTTACTACAGTCTTTGCGCTTTTATCTTCTACTTTTAATATTTGTTCGTGTTTAGAGAATTGGTCGAAAATAGTTAAGTACGGTTCTTTATCTAATGATAATAAGTCTATGTTTATTATTTCGAACGGAGTCTTTGGTGTGGGTGTAAGATTGTCGGTGGTCTTTATCGGTTTTCTTTCATACTTGTTACATCTGCATATTTCGCAGTTATTAATGTAATCTAGAATGTCCTTGTTCATTCGAGGCCAATAATATTTTTCTTTTAACTCTCTGATAGTGGCTAGAATTCCTCTATGATTTGTTATACCCGTATGAAAATCATAAATTATTTCTAATTGTTCTTCTTCGTTTTCTATGTTTTCTACTAATTTTGTACAGGCTATAATATTTATAGAATTTGCTTGAAATTTATTTTGTAAGATCTTTGAAACTTCTTTATCTAGAGATTTTTGAAAGAGTGCTAAATATCTGATTTTTGGTATCAAATAGGTTTTTATAAATTCAGTAACGTCTTGTTCAAAAGTGTTTTCGTTAAATTTACAAATAAATCTTTGTTTTTTGTTATTAAAGTATTTTTCAATTTTGATGTTTGTGTCATCGGGTACTTTATAAAATATGATTTGATTATCTGCAATGTTTATTCTGTCGTCTGAGTATTTTATGCCTGCGACTGGGTTTTCATCAGAGCTATGAATTGTTTGTTGATCTTCGTTTTCATCAACATTATTTTGTTCGCTATCATTAGTGATTTCGTGTTTGTTTACACACGGCAATGAATAAACGTTTATATTTATATTAGTGTCTTCAAATATCTTATTTAATTTTGCTTTTACTTTTTCCCATTCTAAGTTGTCTAAGCCACAACCTAATTTTGGAATATTAATAATTTCTAAATCATTTTTTATCATGTAATCTCTTAATTCTTTTAAAGGTTTGTCTAAATTTTTGTATGAAGGAGTATCATAATGGTTTATTTTTGTAATTAAATGGAATATGAGTTTTTCATCTGAATTTTGAATAATTAAACTTTTGTTATTTTGTGTTTTACAGTAATTTTTACTTTGATATTTTTCATTGACTATTTTAGCTAATCCTTTAGACATTTTACAGTCTTGTGATATACAATGACCAAAAGGGTTTTGTTCTAATACATCTCCAATCTTTTCAATTAATTTATACTTAGGTTTTTGTCTTGATAAAAGGTCTGCGATTACGTTATCTTTTCCTTTCAGATAATTTATATCGAAATTATATTCGCTAAGTTCAATTTTCCATCTTATGAGTTTCTGATTGGGATTTTTCATATTAAATAGCCAAATAAGTGGTTTGTGATCAGTTTTTATAATAAATTTTCTACCGTAAATGTAGGGTTTGAAATTTCTTACTGCCCAGACTATAGCTTTTAATTCTTTCTCAATTGTACTGTAATTTTGTTCTGCTTTGTTTAATGTTTTTGAAGCATAGCAGATAGGTAATTCTTTATTATCATGTTCTTGTGTCAAAACAGCTCCAATCGCAAAATCGCTTGCGTCAGAAGTGATAATAAAATCTTTGTCAAAATTGGGATTTTGTAATATTGGTGATTCAGTTAGTATGTTTCTACATTTGGTAAATGCTTTTTTATATTCGTCATTGTCTATGTCGATTTTAGTATTTTTCCTTAAACAGTTTGTGAAAGGTTTTGTTAGTTCTGCGTAATTGGGTATGAATCGTCTGTACCATCCTAATGTTCCTAAAAATTGTTTTATTTCCTTTTTTGTTTTTGGTAAATTTAAATTTTGTATTATTTCTACTTTATTTTTGTCTGTTGTTAACCCGTGTTCATTTATTACGTAACCTAAATATTTTACTTCTTTTTGAAAAAATTCCGATTTGTCTAATTGAATTTTTAGTCCTGCTTGTCTTAATTTTTCGAATACTAATTTTAGATTTTGAGTATGTTCATCAAATGTTTTGCCGAAAATAATTATGTCATCCATATAGACTAGACATATTTTATTAATTAGGTCACCTAAGACATTATTAATCATTCGTTGGAATGTGGCAGGTGCATTTTTTAAGCCAAAGGGCATTCGAGTAAATTCGAAATGTCCTAAGTTTGTAGAGAATGCAGTTTTTTCTCTATCTTCTTTACGCATTTTAATTTGGTGGAAACCAGAGTGCAAATCTAGGGTTGTAAAATATTGAGATGGTCCTATGTGATCAAAAAGTGTATCTATATTCGGGATGGGAAATTTATCATCTTTTGTTACAGCGTTCAATTTTCTAAAATCTATAACCATTCTAGTTTTTTGTTTTCCGGATGAATCGAGTTTCTTTGGAACAATCCATATTGGGGAAGACCAGGGTGAAAAAGATTTTTGAATAATTTTATTTTTTAAAAGTGATTTTACATGTTCTTCTACCTCCTTTTCATATATTTGAGGTAATCTGTAGTTTTTAGTATAGACGGGTGTTTCGTCGTTAAGAATTATTTTATGTTCTATTGTACTAGTACACGTTAGATTTTCATTATCTTTGGGAAACAGATCTTCATATTGTTTTATTAATTTATTTAATTTTCCTTTTTCAAATTCGTTCAAATGAGTATCTCTAATTTGAATGTTATTTACTTCAATTTTTATTTTTTCTAATTCTTGTAATTTATAAATATTTTTTCCTACTTGTACTTCATTATTTTGGAAGTTTAATTGAATATTTAATATTTTGAAAGCTTCTATACCTAGAAGTATATTATAATTTTTATGAAAATTGTAGACATAGCATTTTAATGGTTGGCTTTGAATTTTTATTATCGCGTAAGTATCACATGTTGATTTACTATTGACAGTTTTAAATGTTAAATTTTCTTTGTATGTCTTTATTTTATATTGTTTAATTAAATTTGGATGAATAAAGTTAATTGAGGAACCGGTGTCAAAAAGTATTACGTATGGTCCAATTTTTAAAGTAGGTAGATTTTTTGTGATAGAAGACATTACGTAGTTTCCTCGTCCGTTGTCGGTTCTAATTCTAAAAAATCATTCTCGGTATTTTGATTTTCTAATAATTGTTCGTCGTTTTCGTCAATATAATTTTCAGTCTCTGTGTTTGATTCATTACAAAGATAATTTTGTCTTATTGATTGTGTTGACATTGGTTGTGTTAATCTAGTTGTTTGTGACATAGGTGTGTTGTATTGTCTTTTATTTTCTGTGGCATTTCTAATATTTTGTTTTGGAGCGAATTGTTTGTAAGTGGCTCCTTGTTGAGGATTAAATGGTTTTTGAGGGAACATTTGTCCAGGGAATTTTTTAGGTGGAATATTTATTCTTTGGTTAAAATTCTCTTGTGGTTTAGATAAATTTGGAAGATGTGGATTATTAATAAAACTAAATTCATTTTTGAGTAGTTTTTCACACTGTTCCAAAGTTGTAGGATCTTTGACAATAAATGAACTTCTAATTGAAGTTGGTAGTAGTGAAATAAATCGTTTTACAATGAATTTCTGATTTTCGGTTGTAATTGCATTTTTTTGTAATTGAGTATAATTCATTAATAATATTTTTGATTTATAGAGTGAAAATTTTTCCATAATTTTCTTCAATGTGATTTCAGCATTTTTCTGAAATTTAATTTCCATAATCTCTATTATTAACGTTTCTGGAGTACTTTTGTCCATGAAATTTTCTTGTAAAAATGTTTTTAATTCTTCCCAATCGGCAAATTCATTGTTACTTATTATTTCCATTGCTTGATCATTTAATTTTAGTTTTATCATACCAAAAATGAATAATCTTTGATTGTTTGTTAATGCAAACGTATTTAGTAAATTTAAAATTATGTCTGTTTGTTTTATGAAACTTGGTAAAACTTTAATGTTACCATCATAATTTGGAATTGTTTTGAGAAATTGGTCAATTTCTCCAATTGTTGTAAGAGCCATTTTTCTGACTGTTAAGTTACTTGGTTTAAGTTTAAAATTTAAATTGAAATTTGACACTGAGTCTAATTCTGTATCAGAATTTTCACTTATAGTACTTAGTGTACTGTCACTATCGTACATAAATTTTAAAATATTTTGTGTGTTCGGTACTGTGCCGGTACCACGATAGCTTTATTACTAGATCGTGTCTAGAGCTACCCCTTTGTGTAATAATTATTATAAGTACAATTTTTATATTTTAAAAATGTAACTTACAAAGTAAATATGAATACTAGGAAAGTTGTCCACAGTTTTAGGAGCATTCCTAGGGTAGTACTGCTTAGCTTGATATCGTCGTCGTTGTGAAGAACAGCAAGTCTGCTTTAAAGGTGATTTCTCGGGTACAGCAAGTCTTCGTTTTCCGGAGACGTGAACCAGGTGAGACAGCAACAGGAGACGTGATCTTCTTTTAAAGATGGGTCGTGGTTAGACCCTGATGGGCTACAGGTAGAAGCCGTTTATCTTCTTTTGTAGGTGTGTAGGTATGCGGTAAAGAATTTAAAAATTCACCACAATATTGTATTTATTGTGTCGGCACTGTTATCTATCAATCCTACCAAGACTGCGCCAATTATGTATCGGAGATATTTAATTAGGTTTTTAAAACACTTTATTTCTCGTAGATACAGTTTTATTATATTGATAGATAATATTACAATTTGATATACAAGCGTACGGAAGCAGATTGACTGACTGACTCCGTCTCTGTAGAAGCGAGCGTATTTATCTCTTTACTTATCGTATGGAAAATTACCAAGGACAAGGATGCTGATGAAACATATATAGGGTGTGATGAAATATGGTGAAATACAGTGTGTGGAGATATATAATTTGTATTTAAACAAATTTGATTTATAGACGATTTCTAGAAGTTTGCGGACTTAGAAATTTTTTTAAATTCTTATTTTTTGGATTTTATTTTATTACATAACATTACATATAAAAAAATTGAATACAATTTTCTTGAAATTTTACGGAATGATTTACAATTTATTTATGAAATATCAAAATACCAACTATTTCAAATATCATTATTTTTGAAAATTTTCTTTTGTATGATGTTTAGACTACTTTTATATGATTTCTCGTGAAATTTACAAAATTCTATCTGCACTGGTTGAAAAGTTCTAATCGGATTTGAGCGTTTCAGCTTGAAATGCCTGTATTTAAACAAATTAGATTTTTTGACGATTTCTAGGGGTTTGCGAAATTAAAAATTTTTAAAAAATTCTTATTTTTTGGATTTTATTTTATTACATAACATTACATAAAAAAATTTAATACAATTTTCTTGAAATTTTACGAAATGATTGAGAATTTATTTATGAAATATCAAAATACCAACTATTACAAATATCATTATTTTTAAAAATTTTGTTTTGTTTTGACTACTTTTATATGATTTCTCGTGAAATTTACAAAATTCTGTCTGCACGGCTTAAAAAGTTACAGAACGATAAAAATTGAATTTTAAGAATTTCATATTAACCTATTTCCTCTAATTTTAACATTAAAATTTTCTAAAAATTTTGCGAAATAATTGAGATTTTATCAATGAAATATCAAAATATCATTATTTTTGAAATTTTTCTTTTGTATGAAGTTTAGACTACTTTAAATTTTAAAATGATTTTTCGTGAAATTAACAAAATTCTACCTGCACGGGTTGAAAAGTTACAAAACGATAAAAATTGAATTTTAAGAATTTCATATATTTCCTCTAATTTTAACATTTAAAAAAAACTTCTTAACCTGGGTTAATAAGCATATTTAGATAAATTTATGGCCCAAAAATCATTAAAATAACTCAACGCGTTCACGTTTTATATTAATTTTGGCGATCTCATCGGATTTGAGCGTTTCAGCTTGAAATATGTGTATTTAAACAAATTTGATTTATAGACGATCTCTAGAAGTTTGCGGACTTAGAAATTTTTTTAATTTCTTATTTTTTGGATTTTATTTTATTACATAACATTACATATAAAAAAATTGAATACAATTTTCTTGAAATTTTACGGAATGATTTACAATTTATTTATGAAATATCAAAATACCAACTATTTCAAATATCATTATTTTTGAAAATTTTCTTTTGTATGATGTTTAGACTACTTTTATATGATTTCTCGTGAAATTTACAAAATTCTATCTGCACTGGTTGAAAAGTTCTAATCGGATTTGAGCGTTTCAGCTTGAAATGCCTGTATTTAAACAAATTTGATTTTTTGACGATTTCTAGGGGTTTGCGAACTTAAAATTTTTTAAAAAATTCTTATTTTTTGGATTTTATTTTATTACATAACATTACATAAAAAAATTTAATACAATTTTCTTGAAATTTTACGAAATGATTGAGAATTTATTTATGAAATATCAAAATACCAACTATTACAAATATCATTATTTTTGAAAATTTTGTTTTGTATGATGTTAAGACTACTTTTATATGATTTCTCGTGAAATTTACAAAATTCTGTCTGCACGGCTTAAAAAGTTACAGAACGATAAAAATTGAATTTTAAGAATTTCATATTAACCTATTTCCTCTAATTTTAACATTAAAATTTTCTTAAAATTTTACGAAATAATTGAGATTTTATCAATGAAATATCAAAATACCAACTACCTATTTCAAATATCATTATTTTTGAAATTTTTCTTTTGTATGAAGTTTAGACTACTTTAAATTTTAAAATGATTTTTCGTGAAATTAACAAAATTCTACCTGCACGGGTTGAAAAGTTTTAAAACGATAAAAATTGAATTTTAAGAATTTCATATATTTCCTCTAATTTTAACATTTAAAAAAAACTTCTCAACCTGGGTTAATAAGCATATTTAGATAAATTTATGGCCCAAAAATCATTAAAATAACTCAACGCGTTCACGTTTTATATTAATTTTGGCGATCTCATCGGATTTGAGCGTTTCAGCTTAAAATATGTGTATTTAAACAAATTTGATTTATAGACGATTTCTAGAAGTTTGCGGACTTAGAAATTTTTTTAAATTCTTATTTTTTGGATTTTATTTTATTACATAACATTACATATAAAAAAATTGAATACAATTTTCTTGAAATTTTACGGAATGATTTACAATTTATTTATGAAATATCAAAATACCAACTATTTCAAATATCATTATTTTTGAAAATTTTCTTTTGTATGATGTTTAGACTACTTTTATATGATTTCTCGTGAAATTTACAAAATTCTATCTGCACTGGTTGAAAAGTTCTAATCGGATTTGAGCGTTTCAGCTTGAAATGCCTGTATTTAAACAAATTTGATTTATAGACGATTTCTAGAAGTTTGCGGACTTAGAAATTTTTTTAAATTCTTATTTTTTGGATTTTATTTTATTACATAACTTTACATATAAAAAAATTGAATACAATTTTCTTGAAATTTTACGGAATGATTTACAATTTATTTATGAAATATCAAAATACCAACTATTTCAAATATCATTATTTTTGAAAATTTTCTTTTGTATGATGTTTAGACTACTTTTATATGATTTCTCGTGAAATTTACAAAATTCTATCTGCACTGGTTGAAAAGTTCTAATCGGATTTGAGCGTTTCAGCTTGAAATGCCTGTATTTAAACAAATTTGATTTTTTGACGATTTCTAGGGGTTTGCGAACTTAAAATTTTTTTAAAAATTCTTATTTTTTGGATTTTATTTTATTACATAAAATTACATAAAAAAATTTAATACAATTTTCTTGAAATTTTACGAAATGATTGAGAATTTATTTATGAAATATCAAAATACCAACTATTACAAATATCATTATTTTTGAAAATTTTGTTTTGTATGATGTTAAGACTACTTTTATATTTCTCGTGAAATTTACAAAATTCTGTCTGCACGGCTTAAAAAGTTACAGAACAATAAAAATTGAATTTTAAGAATTTCATATTAACATATTTCCTCTAATTTTAACATTAAAATTTTCTTAAAATTTTGCGAAATAATTGAGATTTTATCAATGAAATATCAAAATACCAACTACCTATTTCAAATATCATTATTTTTGAAATTTTTCTTTTGTATGAAGTTTAGACTACTTTAAAATGATTTTTTGTGAAATTAACAAAATTCTACCTGCACGGGTTGAAAAGTTACAAAACGATAAAAATTGAATTTTAAGAATTTCATATATTCTAATTTTAACATTTTAAAAAAACTTCTTATACTGGGTTAATAAGCATATTTAGATAAATTTATGGCCCAAAAATCATTAAAATAACTCAACGCGTTCACGTTTTATATTAATTTTGGCGATCTCATCGGATTTAAGCGTTTCAGCTTGAAATATGTGTATTTAAACAAATTTGATTTATAGACGATTTCTAGAAGTTTGCGGACTTAGAAATTTTTTTAAATTCTTATTTTTTGGATTTTATTTTATTACATAACATTACATATAAAAAAATTGAATACAATTTTCTTGAAATTTTACGGAATGATTTACAATTTATTTATGAAATATCAAAATACCAACTATTTCAAATATCATTATTTTTGAAAATTTTCTTTTGTATGATGTTTAGACTACTTTTATATGATTTCTCGTGAAATTTACAAAATTCTATCTGCACTGGTTGAAAAGTTCTAATCGGATTTGAGCGTTTCAGCTTGAAATGCCTGTATTTAAACAAATTTGATTTTTTGACGATTTCTAGGGGTTTGCGAACTTAGAATTTTTTGTAAACATTCTAATTTTTTTGATTTTATTTTATTACATAACATTACATAAAAAAAATTTAATACAATTTTCTTGAAATTTTACGAAATGATTGAGAATTTATTTATGAAATATCAAAATACCAACTATTACAAATATCATTATTTTTAAAAATTTTGTTTTGTTTTGACTACTTTTATATGATTTCTCGTGAAATTTACAAAATTCTGTCTGCACGGCTTAAAAAGTTACAGAACGATAAAAATTGAATTTTAAGAATTTCATATTAACCTATTTCCTCTAATTTTAACATTAAAATTTTCTTAAAATTTTGCGAAATAATTGAGATTTTATCTATGAAATATCAAAATACCAACTACCTAATTCAAATATCATTATTTTTGAAATTTTTATTTTGTATGAAGTTTAGACTACTTTAAATTTTAAAATGATTTTTCGTGAAATTAACAAAATTCTACCTGCACGGGTTGAAAAGTTACAAAACGATAAAAATTGAATTTTAAGAATTTCATATATTTCCTCTAATTTTAACATTTAAAAAAAACTTCTTAACCTGGGTTAATAAGCATATTTAGATAAATTTATGGCCCAAAAATCATTAAAATAACTCAACGCGTTCACGTTTTATACTAATTTTGGCGATCTCATCGGATTTGAGCGTTTCAGCTTGAAATATGTGTATTTAAACAAATTTGATTTATTGACGATTTCTAGAAGTTGCGGACTTAGAAATTTTTTTTAATTCTTATTTTTTGGATTTTATTTTATTACATAACATTACATATAAGAAAATTGAATACAATTTTCTTGAAACTTTACGGAATGATTTACAATTTATTTATGAAATATCAAAATACCAACTATTTCAAATATCATTATTTTTGAAAATTTTCTTTTGTATGATGTTTAGACTACTTTTATATGATTTCTCGTGAAATTTACAAAATTCTATCTGCACGGGTTGAAACGTTCTCATCGGATTTGGGCGTTTCAGCTTGAAATATGTGTATTTAAACAAATTTGATTATTTGACGATTTCTAGTGGTTTGCGGACTTAGAAATTGTTTTAAAATACTTATTTTTTGGATTTATTACATTACATAACATTTAAAAAAATAATAAAATTTTCTTGAGATTTTGCAAAATAAATGAGAATTTATATATGAAATATCAAAATACCAACTATTTCTAATATCATTATTTTTGAAAATTTTCTTTTGTATGATGTTTAGACTACTTTTATATGGTTTCTCGTTAAATTTACAAAATTCTATGTGCACGGGTTGAAAAGTTACTTAACGATAAAAATTGAATTTTAAGAATTTCATATTTACCTATTTCCTCTAATTTCAACATTTTAAAAAAATTCTTAAACCGGGTCAATATGCATATTTAGATAAATTTATGGCTCAAAAACGCGTTCACGTTTTATACTAATTTTGGCGTTCTCGCCGGAGTTGAGATTATTAATACGTGTATTTAAACAAATTTGATTTTTTGACGATTTCTAGGGGTTTGCGGAATTAGAAAAAAAAAATTTAATTTTTTGGATTTTATTTAATTACATTACATTAGGTACATAAAAAAAATATTAAAAATTTTTTTAAATTTTGCGAAATAATTGAGAATTTATTTATGAAATATCAAAATACCAACTATTTCACATATCAATATTTTGAAAATTTTCTTTTGTATGATGTTACGACTACTTTTATATGATTTCTCGTGAAATTTACAAAATTCTATCTGCACGGGTTGAAAAGTTACAGAACGATAAAAATTGAATTTTAAGAATTTCATATTTACCTATTTCCTCTAATTTTAACATTTTTTAAAAATTTGTTACACTGGGTTAATAAGCATACCTATTTAGATAAATTTATGTCCCCAAAATCATGAAAATATCTCAACGCGTTCACGGCTTATACTAATTTTGGCGTTCTCATCGGATTTGAGCGTTTCAGCTTGAAATACGTGTATTTAAACAAATTTGATTTTTTCACGATTTCTAGGGGTTTGCGGACTTTTTTTTAAATTCTTATTTTTTGGATTTTATTTTATTACATTACATTACATGAAAAAAATTAATAAAATTTTCTTGTAATTTTGCTAAATAAATGAGAATTTATTTATGAAATATCAAAATACCAACTATTTCAAATATCATTATTGTAACCACAATTTCAGTAGCACCTACCTTTGTTGCGGCTACACAAAAGTGGCCGGCTGATGTTTGCTCAGAGCAGGTCGAGGGTAAGCGAGCGCCACTGAAAATAAAAATGGAAACAGGGTTCCGTAAACTAGAATCGGAGGGGATGCAGGATAGCACAGAATTAAATAATAAAGCAAAAGAAAACTTAAAGTAATAATGAGAGCTGTGTTTATTTCCAAAAATGTAGTGTACCACAATAATATTTACCAGAATTTAAATTAAATGCAAAACAAATAAAATAAGCTAAAAGTTTACCTGAATATAAATATAGTTGCAAGCAAAAATAAAACACGCGACAGCTTCGAAGATCTAGCTAATCGTCTTCTGCTGCGTTGGCGCACAGTGTGAGAGTGGAAAGGGGGCTCCCTGACTAACGCAGACCTGCGATCAGCACTGCCAGTCTTCGGCTACGATTACGTCCTTTACGATGAGGTATACTGCGTCTCAAGAACGTGCTCTACTGATCTCACTGAAGTAGGGTTTGGAGGACCTTGTTGCAGCATAAGCCTGGGCTTTCCGTGTTGCTGAAGGTCTGACATAATTACTGTTCAAACTGGTGATAGGCGGTGCTATTGCAGGGCAGCTCCATCGCCGAATCCAAACCCACAACACTGCGTCCTAACAGCCTATAGTCCCTCCACTGGCTATTATCCCAAAACACATAAATCAGAGCCAGTGAACTGTTCTTTATATAAACCAAAAATAAATGAACATGAGCTGTCCGTGGCAGTTTAAATGCAATAAAGACAAAAATAGAAATTTAACTCTACACTTTCAATTACTTAAATTACAAAAAAAAATCAGAAATAGCTAAATTTACAATTTACAAATACAAACTAGGCCCAAAAATAATTATCAAAACTAATACAAATTTCAAAAATCTAATGTTACGCAAGCAGTAAGTGTAAAAGTTGATAGCAAAAAGTAGGAATGAAAAAAAGGAATGACGTTATTACGACGCGCAGGCGAGTATATTAAATACTTTTTAACGGCGTGGAATCTGAACAGATGAACGTTTGGCTAGCGTGACATAAACTTAACAAAACTAAAATCACGATCCCAAACGGACTTTACTAAAACTCCAACACTACGCTACACAACAACCTGTTCAGATTCTGCAGCTAAACCAAGGATTACCTTGTCAAAATGTGCACTAAACCACGAGCTCAACTAACGCTGCAAAAACAAAAAGTCCTGATCTGTCAGTAATCACATTCACGCACACTCACTCATTCTACGATGGATGATTTATGGCATGAAACACGATGAAAATGATACGAGTGACCGTTTTCCAATGACACCACCTACGGGACGGCCCTCACAAACACAAGATGCTTATGATTTAAATCCCAAAAATCTTAAACCACCCAAAAATATTAATACAGAATATTACTAACATGTGAAATTTACAAAATTATATTAGTTGGCTGCGACAACTAATCAAGATTACTAAGATAAACGCAAATAACGCAGCAAAAATGCTCAAACGCACGAGCCGCCGGCTGAAGCCTACAAAACTGTAAAATTTAGACTAATTTAAATGAAATAAAAAGGTACTTACATATTGAAACTAAATTTAGTACGCAGATGTATGCTGAGACCCAAAAAATCAAAGTGAAAACAGAATGACTAAACACAAAATCAAAAACTAAGGTTAGAAATCTAATACGTCCACTCTGGTTGACAGCTTGCGCCTGAGAGAGCGATTTCGCATTGTCACACAGCAAACATCTGCTCGTAACGCCGGAAATCATCGCTGTAATAAAATGCAACTTTGGCCGGGAATAATTAAAAACGTTACATTAATTTTGAAAATTTTCTTTTGTATGATGTTTAGACTACTTTTATGATTTCTCGTGAAATTTACAAAATTCTATCTGCACGGGTTGAAAAGTTAAAAACGATAAAAATTGAATATTAAGAATTTCATATTTACCTATTTGCTCTAATTTTAACATTTAAAAAAATTTCTTACTCTCGGTCAATATGCATATTTAGATATATTTATGGCCCAAAAATCATGAAAATATATCAACGCGTTCACGTTATATACTAATTTTGGCGTTCTCAACAACAACCTGTTCAGATTCTGCAGCTAAAAAAATATTTTATGGCCCAAAAATCATGAAATATCTCAACGCGTTCACGTTTTATACTAATTTTGGCGTTCTCAACGGATTTGAGCGTTTCAGCTTGAAATACGTGTATTTAAACAAATTTGATTTTTTGACGATTTTCTAGGGGTTTGCGGAATTAGAAAAAAATTCAATTTTAATTTTTTGATTTTATTTTGCGAAATATAGACCATGAACCACCAATATAAACCCCTCCCCCCGTGGGAATTTATGACTTATACTTTTTTTGTTGTTGGCATTACCTACCAGATTAAGAATTCAGTTGTTTGCCCTTTTTAAATTACAGCATATTCCGGAAAAAAAAGAAAAACTAATGAAAATTGCAAAATTTCAGAGTTTTAAATATTTGTTTGTGTATTTCGGCTTATAAAAAAAACTCTTCAAAAAACCAGTACAATGTATCTTACATAAAAATGTCTGAGGAATCCAATGCCGCAAACCGGAAGTCGATATCTTTATTCGTTTAGAAACTAGAATAACTGATTAAACACAAGAGAATTCTAAAATAAATAAAAATAAGAATTCTAACATTTTATAAGTTTCTCTTGGAGAAAATCATTAAATTTCGTTTTATAAAAGGCTCTTCAAAAAAATAGTATAACGTATCTTACAAACAAATTCCTGAGGAATCCAATGCCGCAAACCGGAAGTCGATATCTTTATCCGTTCAGAAACTAGAATTGATTAAACACAAGGAAATATAAGAATTCTAAAATTTTATATTTTTCTCTTGGATAAAATCATTTAGTTTCGGCTTATCAAACGTCCTTCAAAAAATAGTACAATGTATCTTACATAAAAATACCTGAGGAATCCAATGCCGCAAACCGGAAGTCGATATCTTTATCCGTTCAGAAACAAGAATTGATTAAACACAAAAGAAACTATAATAATTCTAAAATTTAATAATTTTCTCTTGGAAAAAATAATTAAATTTCGGCTTATTAAAGGCACTTTAAAAAAATTAATACTATGTATCTTACATAAAAATGTCTGAGGAATCCAATTCCGAGTCGATATCTTGATCCGTTCAGAAATTAACGTTGATTAAACACAAGAAACTTTTAAAATTCTAAAATTTTACTATTTTCTCTCGGAGGAAATAATTAAATTTTGGATTATTAGAGGTCTTCAAAAAATTGTTTACTATGTATCTTACATAAAATTGTCCAAGGAATCCAATGCTGTAAGCCAGAAGTCGATATCTTTATAAGTTCAGAAAGTAGAGTTGATTAAACACAAAAAATATTTAAAATTCTGAAATTTTGCAATTTCCACTAGAAGATAATAATTAAATTTTGGGTTATCAAAGGCCTTACAAAAAATTTAATATAATGTATCTTACGTAAAATTTAATAAGGAATCCAACGCCGCAAACCGGAAGTCGATATCTTTATCTGTATAGAAATTAGAGTTGATTAAACACACAAAAATTTAAAAATACAAAATTTCTTTGTTTTTTTTTTAACTGTGGCTAAAGTAGGACCATTAAAACGGCGGTAAAACGGTGGTTTGATCCCGCTAGGCAGCGGATTTTCAATGTAAAAAGTGATTCTGTTCTGCTCTACGTAATTTATTTCAATTAAGCGGTTGATTCAATTAACCAGTTATAGTCCGGTCGCCAAGCCATGTAACCTGGAAGTTGGGTACAACAAATATTTTATGATTGATTCTAGTAGTATTTGATATACTGAATCATAATATGACGGGTGCCAGGCCGGCACCCCTGGGCAACTCCTGGAAATTCGAAAAAACCGCCCAAAAAAATGGATTTTTTTGGTTATTTGCCAATAACTACTAAACGGTTAGTTCTACAGTTAAGATTGTCCAGTGCATTTTTGTAGAGAACAAAATTTCAAAAAAAATGAAACTTTGGACAGCTCTCTGCGATTAACCGTTTCTGAGATACACGCGTTCAAATTTTGAAACTTGAATTTTTTTTACTTTTTTCATTATTTTTGTGTTTAATGACCTGTACCTTCTAAACAAATTAAAATTTTGATATTCGCTTTCTTTTATTAAATTCTGCAAACAATTCTCTATAAGATAGATTATTTTAATTTTTTTGAAGGCCTTATTTAAGCCAAAATTTTAAGATTTTCTTCGAGAGAAACATGAATTTTATTACTTTTTTCATAATTTTTGTGTTTAATGACCTGTAACTTCTAAACAAATTAAAATTTTGATATCCGGTTTCTTTTATTAAATTTTGCAAACATATCTCTATAAGATAGATTGTATGAAATTTTTCTTGAAGGCCTTAGTTAAGCCAAAATTTTAAGATTTTCTTCGAGAGAAACTTGAATTTTTTTTACTTTTTTCATAAATTTTGTGTTTAATGACCTGTAACTTCTAAACAAATTAAAATTTTGATATCCAGTTTCTTTTATTAAATTCTGCAAACAATTCTCTATAAGATAGATTATATGAAATTTTTCTTGAAGGCCTTAGTTAAGCCAAAATTTTAAGATTTTCTTCGAGAGAAACTTGAAATTTTTTTACTCTTTTCATAATTTTTGTGTTTAATGACCTGTAACTTCTAAACAAATTAAAATTTTGATATCCGGTTTCTTTTATTAAATTCTGCAAACAAGTCTCTATAAGATAGATTATATGAAATTTTTCTTGAAGGCCTTAGTTAAGCCAAAATTTTAAGATTTTCTTCGAGAGAAACTTGAAATTTTTTTACTCTTTTCATAATTTTTGTGTTTAATGACCTGTAACTTCTAAACAAATTAAAATTTGGATATCCGGTTTCTTTTATTAAATTCTGCAAGCGATTCTCTATAAGATAGATTATTTTAATTTTTTTTGAAGGTGTTAGTTAAGCCAAAATTTTAAGATTTTCTTCGAGAGAAACTTGAATTTTTTTAACTCTTTTCATAATTGTTTTTAAAATTGCAAAATTTCAGAATTTTAAATATTTTTGTGTTTAATCAACTCTACTTTCTGAACGGATAAAGATATCGACTTCCGGTTTGCAGCATTGGATTCCTTTTATGTAAGACACATTTTTTAAAAGGCCTCTAAAGATCCGAGAGCAAATTGTAAAATTTTTGAATTTTAAAAGTTTCTTTTGTTTAATCAACTTTAATTTCTGAACGGTTCAAGATTGGATTCCTCAGACATTTTTATGTAAGATACATAGTATTAATTTTTTTAAAGTGCCTTTAATAAGCCGAAATTTAATTATTTTTTCCAAGAGAAAATTATAAAATTTTAGAATTCTTATAGTTTTTGTGTTTAATCAATTCTAGTTTCTGAACGGATAAAGATATCGACTTCCGGTTTATTTTTTATGAAATCGTACAATAATGACTAACTTTTGCTCCGCTAAATCGTAGTAAAAAGTAAAACTTTAGTTCATAAATTATAAGTCATTAAACAAAAAGTATGAAAAAGCTAAAAAAATTCAATATTCTCTGGAAGATAATCTTAAAATTTTGGCTTAACTAAGGCCTTCAAAAAAAAAATTAAATAATCCATCTTATAGAGAATTGCATGTAGAATTTAATAAAAGAAACCGGATATCAAAATTGTAATTTGTTTAGAAGTTACAGGTCATTAAACACAAAAATTATGAAAAAAGTAAAAAAAATTCAAGTTTCTCTCGAAGAAAATCTTAAAATTTTGGCTTAACTAAGGCCTTCGAGAAAAATTTCATACAATCTATCTTATAGAGAATTGTTTGCAAAATTTAATAAAAGAAACCGGATATCAAAATTTTAATTTGTTTAGAAGTTACAGGTCATTAAACACAAAAATTATAAAAAAAGTAAAAAAATTCATGTATCTCTCGAAGAAAGTCTTAAAATTTTGGCTTTAATACGGCCTTAAAAAAAAATTAAAATAATCTATCTTATATAGAGAATTGTTTGCAGAATTTAATAAAAGAAACCGAATATCAAAATTTTAATTTGTTTAGAAGGTACAGGTCATTAAACACAAAAATAATGAAAAAAGTAAAAAAAATTCAAGTTTCAAAATTTGAACGCGTGTATCTCAGAAACGGTTAATCGCAGAGAGCTGTTCAAAGTTTCATTTTTTTTGAAATTTTGTTCTCTACAAAAATGCACTGGACAATCTTAACTGTAGAACTAACCGTTTAGTAGTTATTGGCAAATAACCAAAAAAATCCATTTTTTTTTGGCGGTTTTTTCGAATTTCCAGGAGTTGCCCAGGGGTGCCGGCCTGGCACCCGTCATATTATGATTCAGTATATCAAATACTACTAGAATCAATCATAAAATATTTGTTGTACCCAACTTCTAGGTTCAAGCCGATTTTCCCATTTGGCGACCGGACTATTATCCCAGAAAGCGGCGGCCACTGTATAGTAGTTTTCATTATTTTTTTGTATTTTTTCCGGGATATGCTGCAATTCGCAAGTGGCAAACACCTAAAACCTTAAAGTAGGTACATGTCAATACAAACACAAAAATGTATGTGTCGAAAATTCCCACGGTGGGGGGATGGGGGGTATACACCAGCCTCCGCTCTAATAATTAAGAATTTATTTATGAAATATCAAAATACCAACTATTTCAAATATCAGTATTTTTGAAAATTTTCTTTTGTATGATGTTTAGACTACTTTTATATGATTTCTCGTGAAATTTACAAAATTCTATCTGCACGGGTTGAAAAGTTACAAAACGATAATGAATTTCATATTTACCTATTGTAAAGAATTGTTTCATAAGTGACAACTACTTCGCTTCCATGACAATAATAATTAATATTGACAGTTCTCGTAAAATATATTTGTTTTGTACATGTTCTTATTCAATAACGTGAGTTTTATTTAACGTGAAACATGGAATCTTTCATATCCATGGTTACGAATTTGACAGCAATGTATTAGAGCGATTCATTTAAAATAGAACATAGGCTGTCATTATCAAGTAAATATTACCTGTCAATTAGGGTTATATTGTTGAAAATAAGGTATACCTACAATTGAAGAAAAATATCTATTAAATGTTTATATTTCTTGCAACTTTTTTCATATCTTAAATGATTAGAAATACATACATATTTCATTTGCTATGTTCTATTTTAAATGAAACGCTCTAATATATTGCTGTCAAATTCGTAACCATGGATATGAAAGATCCCATGTTTCACGTTAAATAAAACTCACGGTATAATAAAACCTAGTAGTAAAGTGTATCGTGTTTATACTAATTAACATTTAAGACATAACTAACAATGGTTATGGGCCCAGATGTGCTATTTGTATGTGCGTAAAAACGTCGTTGAAGTTGATACGAGTGACGCTGAATTTTGAAAACGTAATCTTGTAAGAAAACATGTCGGACAATAAAAATTCGATAGAGAAATTAAACGGGGCAAACTACGCATCATGGTCATATCAAATGAGGATGGTATTGATGGAATGCGACCTTTGGACAATAGTTGATCCCGTAGAAAATGAACCAGATGAAAACGTCACCGCAAAAGTTAAAAGAGTTTATGATTTATGATCAACAACAAATGCACATTCGTCAGTTGACAACTGCAAAACAAGTACCTATGGGATGAACTACAAAGGACTGTAAGTTTCGTACCGTTCAACTTAGGAGAAAATTATATTCATGTAGAATGCGAGATTATGAAACTATAGAAAGTTATCTAGGTGAAATTAACAAAACAGTTGCAGATCTGTCAAATATCGGTGATAAAATAGAAGACAGAGATTTAGCCATGACGATCCTTTGTGGATTATCTGATGATTGGGTAGTAGTCTCCGCGTTATGTAATCTCCCGGAAGAAGAATTCACCAGCGCTACAGTCAAAAGACGTTTGCTTGCAGAGGATGCTCGGCGTAATGGAACATCGTGAATAAACAAGAGTTACTAGTAGCGAAGTATCATGAACAAACGAATGCGAAATACGCACGAAAGGACATTATTTGTTATAATTGCCAAGAAAAAAGTCACATATCAAGATTCTGTCCAAAGAAGAAGAACACCGTAGTGAATTTGAGCGCAACTGTAGAATGGCGAAGATAAACAGCGAAAATTGGATTTTAGATTCTGGTGCTAGTCATCATATGACACCAAATGAAAATTACTTCGTGGAGATTGACAAACACGCAATTATTGATGACGTAACCATGGCAGATGGAAGCACTACACCTGCAACAGGACAAGGCATTGTGAGAGCTAAAATTATAAATAGTGTCAATTCTTTTCAGGAATTTATAGTTAGAAACACTTTGTTGGCGCCGAAAATTAGCCATGGGGTTATCTCTGTACGAGCTCTAACCAAAAACAAAATGAAGATTGTTTTCGATGACAAAGACGGATACATTATGAACGAGAAAGGAGAACTGCTGATCAAAACGGAGAAACAAGGACAATTATACGTCATTAGTGCAAAACCGTGCACGAAACCTGAATTAAACTCGCTTTCTTGCAGAGAAGATTCAGCAAAGTCAATCGATTTATGGCATAAGCGTATGATGCATATCAACCAAAACAAGATAATACAAATGGCAAATGCGAACTCGGTTTTGGGATTGAAGATAAAGGAGAATACTCCAATTCCATGCGACAGCTGTTTAGCAGGGAAATTAACCCGTCAACCTTTTCCGAAGAATCTTGGTGGTGACAATTTGACAGAAGTACTCGAACTTGTCCATGCTGACTTGATGGGACCTGTTAATGTAGCGAGTTGGGGAGGAAATAAATATCTATTTACTATAATAGATGACGCTAGCCGCTATATTTTTGTGCGATTCTTAAAGAAGAAAGGAAAGGCTTTGAAGGAATTCAAGAAGTGGAAAGTCGAAGTGGAGAAACAAACAGGTAAACAACTAAAGCGAATCAGGACAGATAACGGATTTGAATTTTGTTCTGCAAATTGGGCAGATTTCTGTGAAACTAAAGGAATCAATCATGAGACGACAATGGTGTACAGTACACTCCGCAGCAAAATGGCGTGGCAGAACGTCTTAACACAACGCTGCTAGATTTAGTTAGAGCAGAAGTTCAGGAGACTGGCCTTTCAAAGAGTTCTTGGGCAGAACTAACACAAACTGCGGCGTACGTAAGAAATCGTACTACAAATACTCACAAGGAGAAGACTCCGTATGAGTTATGGACAGGGAAGAAACCTAGTGTGAGACACATGAGGGTAATTGGTTGTGAAGTCTTTGTGCATATCCCGAAACAGAAACGTTAGGTACTCAAAATTGTCAGCAAGAGCCGAAAAGGGACTGTTAGCGTATCCAACGCGTTGCACGGCTGCGAATATCGTATCTGGATGCCTGGCACAAAACAGGTTCAGAAGTCACGTGATTTCGTATTCATTGTGGAACGTTCGAAGAATATCTCTACAGCTGAGCACGAAAAATCAGTAACAGAGGACGGGATTGTTAAAAAGGCGGAACCAGAGAAGAAAGATGGTATGATACTTCGCTCTGCAGGATCGAGCTCCACCGATGCACCTCGATCGAACACGGTGAAAGGTACTATTAAATTGAAGTATATACCAACGAACCAGAAACCAGCCGATCTGTTGACGAAGCCGTTGAACCGGAATCTTTACGAAAATCATCGTATCAGAATGTTGCAGCGACCTATCTAAGAGGATAAATTCGTAACGATCATCAGATGGAATTGATCCTTCCGAGAAGGGGATTGTGGAGAATTGTTTCATAAGTGACAACTACTTCGCTTCCATGACAATAATTAATATTGACAGTTCTCGTAAAAATATATTTGTTTTGTACATGTTCTTATTCAATATAATAAAACCTAGTAGTAAAGTGTATCGTGTTTATACTAATCAACATTTAAGACATAACTAACACCTATTTCCTCTAATTTTAACATTTAAAAAAATTTCTTATCCTGGGTTAATAAGCATATTTAGATAAATTTATAGCCCAAAAATCATGAAATATCTCAACGCGTTCACGTTTTATACTAATTTTGGCGATCTCATCGGATTTGAGCGTTTCAGCTTGAAATACCTACGTGTATTTAAACAAATTTGATTTATTGACGATTTCTAGAAGTTTGCGGACTTAGACATTTTTTTCAATTCTTATTTTTTGGATTTTATTTTATTACATTACATTACATAAAAAATATTTAATAAAATTTTCTTGAAATTTTGCGAAATAATTGAGATTTTATTTATGAAATATCAAAATATCAACTATTTCAAATATCATTATTTTTGAAAATTTTGTTTTGTATGATGTTTAGACTACTTTTATATTATGATTTCTCGTGAAATTTACAAAATTCTATCTGCACGGGTTGAAAAGTTACAGAACGATAGAAATTGAATTTTAAGAATTTCATATTAACTTATTTCCTGTAATTTTAACAGTTTTTTCCGTTGATCGTTTATTAATGAGTATCATTAATGTAAAAATATCATACATTTATGACCCCTATAAATGCATGATTTTTTATTAATCAACGATTTATTGGATGCGTTCAATACACGTAATATTGTATTATATAGACCAGCTCTAAGTTTTACCAAATTACAAAACAGAATTAAAAGAAATGATTTTCACACTTCTATGTAATTAATATTTACGTAGAATTGCTTTAAAATGAATATAAAAATAATAACATCATTATAAAAACGAAAAAACCTTGGGATTTAGTACTGCTAATCAATATTAAGTGAACTGACTGCACCCGCTTCTCCCTGAAAACAGTTGATTGTTATTGTTGAGTTGTCCATTGTTGTCGATCCAATTGTGGTGAACATTTAAAGCGGTCCTAATTTGTTATGGAATAAAATACATTTTTTTTCAAATTAAAAAGGTATGACCAACGGAAAAAACTAACTCATGTGTTAATAGGCGATTAATAATCTCAACAATTAACGCGTGAGAGAAGCGAACGCGTTAAAAAGTCTCAATTATTAATCGCCCTCATTAACACACTAGTTTGTTAAATAACTATTAAAAATTTCTTAAACTGGGTTAATAAGCATATTTAGATAAATTTATGGCCCACAAATCATGAAAATATCTCAACGCGTTCACGTTTTATACTAATTTTGCCGTTCTCATCGGATTTGAGCGTTTCAGCGTATTTAAACAAAATTGATTTTTTGACTATTTTTGCGTACTTAGAAATTTTTATTAAATTCTTATTTTTCGGACTTTATTTTATTACATTACATTACATAAAAAAATTTATTAAATTTTTTTTGAAATTTTGCGAAATAATTGAGAATTTATTTATAAAATATCAAAATACCAATTATTTCAAATATCATTATTTTTTAAAATTTTCTTTTGTATGATGTTTAGACTACTTTTATATGATTTCTCGTGAAATTTACTATATTCTATCTGCACGGGTTGAAAAGTTACAGAACGATAAAAATTGAATTTTAAGAATTTCATATTTACCTATTTCCTCTAATTTTAACATTTTTTAAAAATTTCTTATAGTGGGTTAATAAGCATATTTAGATAAATTTATGGCCAACAAATCATGAAAATATCTCAACGCGTACATGTTTTATACTAATTTTGGCGATCTCATCGGATTTGAGCGTTTCAGCTTGAAATACGTGTATTTAAACAAATTTGATTTTTTGACGATTTCTAGGGGATAAATATTGAATTTGAAGAATTTCATATTTACCTATTTCCTCTAATTTTAACATTTTTAAAAAATTACTTATACTGGGTTAAGGCGCTACACTTGTGTCAAAAATATAGTGAAAAAGGGAGCTTGCTATATTATAAACTGAGCTCTTGTTAGTACACCTACTCTGTTCATATTTTATATATATAGATAGTTAAAAGATGACTCTAGAGTACTAAGAAATTATATTTTTTAAATACTTAATGGTATTTTAGTAATAAATTAGTAAAAATAATCAATTTGGCCGAATTTTTACTATTTTTTTCCTCAGATGTGTAATATTTTTGACAAAAAATATTTTCTTAGCACTCTCACGAACAATGCAAGGAATCGACTATTTAAAACAAAATTAATAAATATGCAATAATAAGGCCGTAGTTTGTAATATTGAAATGCATAATTTAATTCTTATTTTCTCTAATTGTTGTCGCAACAATGTATTGTATGAATTTTTCGATCAAATAATGCTTCGTAATTACTTATGGTAAATTTCAGATTTTTATTTTGAGCAATATAGCCAGAATCGTGAATTTTGATTCTATTGCAGCAATATAGCTTTCAACAAGTGTAGAGCCTTAATAAGCATATTTAGTTAAATTTATGGCCCAAAAATCATGAAATATCTAAACGCGTTCACGTTTTATACTAATTTTGGCGATCTCATCGGATTCGAGCGTTTCAGCTTGAAATACGTGTATTTAAACCAATTTGATTTTTTGACGATTTGTAGGGGTTTGCGGATTGGATTTTTTTGATTATATTTTATTATATTACATTACATAAAAAAATTTAATAAAATTTTCTTGAAATTTTACGAAATGATTGAGAATTTATTTATGAAATATCAAAATACCAACTATTTCAAATATCATTATTTTTGAAAATTTTCTTTTGTATGATGTTTAGACTACTTTTATATGATTTATCGTGAAATATACAAAATTCTATCTGCACGGGTTGAAAAGTTACAGAACGATAAAAATTGAATTTGAAGAATTTCATATTTACCTATTTCCTCTAATTTTAACGTTTTTAAAAAATTTCTTATACTGGGTTAATAAGCATATTTAGATAAATTTATGGCCCAAGAATCATGAAATATCTCAACGCGTTCACGTTTTATACTAATTTTGGCGATCTCATCGGATTCGAGCGTTTCAGCTTGAAATACGTGTATTTAAACAAATTTGATTTTTTGACGATTTCTAAGGGTTTGCGGACAGAAATTTTTTTTAAATTCTTATTTTTTGGATTTTATTTTATTACATTACATTACATAAAAAAAACTAATAAAATTTTCTTGAAATTTTGCGTAGTGTTTCGGTCGAGACGAGAAATTTCTCGAATCTCGTCTCGTCTCGTCTCGAAATTTCTCGTCTCGGCGAGACGAGAAAGCTTATTAAAAATGAAGGTCGAGACGAGACTGTTATGTCGAGATTCTCGATTCTCGACATTTGGCTCGAGATTTCTCGACAAAATCGATCATTTTTAAAAACTATTTAAAATCACGTTTTATCAAGAATTTTTTTTTAAATAATTAAACAAAATATTAGCTGTTGGTAACGATTTTTGATTAGCGTTCAATCTTACGTACCTTACACTTTATACAGGTTGGTGGAGGTGAAATGCAAACATAGGGAAATATATGACAATGGAGTTATCATGCTAGGCGTCTTGATATACGTGGAATAAGTACTGTCAATGTCAAAGTACCTGTCATATTATTGAAATAATAATGTATGTGTACGAACAGAACGAGAAAGTTTACATGCACTTTTAGATTTTATTATTATTTCTGTTATTGATTGCTCTTTTTGCCACACAAATTCACATTACTCCGTTTTGTGACACTACTACAAAATATATCAAGATACCTGGCATGAAAGTTCGATTGTCATGTATGTTCCCTATGTTCGCATTTCACCTCCACCAACCTGTATAATAATAATGAGTGTACAACTATGAAGTTGGGTGAATAGCATTGTTTTTCTCATGTGAATAATTTCATGGGGTAGTTTAGTTTGGCTGAAACGCTTGCGTTCTTGCGTATAGGTATCTGGACATTTTTCAAATCGTAATATAGTGTACAGATGGGATCACTAAAATATCAGGTATAATTTTGAATAATAATTACTTAATTTTATCAAAATTAAAAGTATTCACATAACCGCACATATTTTTATATATTCTATAAAAGATAATTAATTCATCTTCTTAATTTATTGTTACTATATAACAAACAATAATTGCAGCACATATTTATAGGTCAGTTACAAAAATATTAACATTTTTACATATAAAAAATAAATATAATATAGGTATTTTAAAAAGTCGAGAAATCTCGACGAGATTCTCGACCGAGACGAGACTTAATTGTTCGAGACGAGAAAAAATCGAGACGATACTTGATTTTTTTTCTTCGAGACGAGACGAGACGAGACAAGGTGATTTCTCGTCTCGTCTCGTCTCGACAGAAACACTAATTTTGCGAAATAATTGGAAATTTATTTATGAAATAACAAAATACCAACTATTTCAAATATAATTATTTTTGAAAATTTTCTTTTATGTGTTGTTTAGACTACTTTTATATGATTTATCGTGAAATTTACCAAAAATCTGCACGGGTTGAAAAATTACAGAACGATAGAAATTGAATTTTAAGAATTTCATATTTACCTAGTTCCTCTAATTTTATGATTTTAACATTTTAAAAATTTTCTTAAACTGGGTTAATAAGCATATTTAGATAAATTTATGGCCCAAAAATCATGAAAATAAATCTCACCGCGTTCACGTTTTATACTTAATTTGGCGATCTCATCGGATTTGAGCGTTTCGGCTTGAAAAACAAATTTGATTTTTTGACGATTTCTAAGGGTTTGCGGACTTAGAAATATTTTTTAATTCTTATTTTTTGGATTTGATTTTATTACACATAAAAAAATTTAATAAAATTTTCTTGAAATTTTGCGAAATAATTAAGAATATATTTATGTAATATCAAAATACCAACTATTTCAAAAATCATTGTTTTTGAAAATTTTCTTTTATGTGTTGTTAAGACTACTTTTATATGATTTATCGTGAAATATACAAAATTCTATCTGCACGGGTTGAAAAGTTACAGAACGATAAAAATTGAATTTGAAGAATTTCATATTTACCTATTTCCTCTAATTTTAACATTTTTAAAAAATTTCTTATACTGGGTTAATAAGCATATTTAGATAAATTTATGGCCCAAAAATCATGAAATATCTCAACGCGGTCACGTTTTAAACTAATTTTGGCGATCTCATCGGATTCGAGCGTTTCAGCTTGAAATACGTGTATTTAAACAAATTTGATTTTTTGACGATTTCTAGGGGTTTGTGGACTTAAAATTTTTTTTAAATTCTTATTTTTTTGATTTGATTTGATTACATTACATTACATAAAAAAAATTAATAAAATTTTCTTGAAATTTTGCGAAATAAATGTGAATTTATTTATGAAATATCAAAATACCAGGTGCGTGAACTTGGCATAACAAGTGCAAGTGCAAATTCTAAAACTTGGCAGATAATTTGCACCCTTTTCGCACCAATTTGCACCCTAATAATTATTACTTTATCTTATTTTGTTTAAGAGTTATTAACAATTACATTATTTTTATGCCAACTTCACACCAGCACAATAAGTAATGCATAATTTAAAAAAATATATGCCAAAAATTTGCACCCAATTTGCACCCACATAAAAATTTATTTATTACTTATAACAAAACCGGTAATAAACATTCAAATTAATAGCCAATCGGACGTAATCTTTCAACCGTTAAAATTACTAATATAAAACCCTACCTCCCATCCTCCAAATCCAGTCACCTGATGATGATCGAAAGATCGAAACGCGTCGTGATCAACCTAGTGTCGAGTCTTGTATCCCAGTTAGTGTTGTGTTTGGTTTTTTGCATTGAATCATACATTTTATCGATCTTTGTATCAAACCTTACACCATACACTAATCTGGATAAATTACTCATTGACGAGTTCATAAACGGAACGATTTTGTTTTATATTATATAATTATTTCATGCCGAAATTAATAATTAATTTAAAAAACTACTACTTACGCGCTATATCAAACATAGAACAAAACTGATTATACCGAAGTTCAACTTGAGAGGTAATTTTATGGGTGCAAATTATAAAATGCGCAAATTCTTATTCTTAGACATGTAAATAAATTTGTACCCCATAAACAATAACAAAATTGCAGTCGGTTGTCAAGTGGTAAATAATTATTTGTGAAACAACTCCAGAAAATCGTATGTGTGTACGAATAAAGTTCAAATTGATTGGTAATTTTATGGGTGCAAATTATGAAATTTGTAAATTCTTATTCTTCGACATGTAAACAAATTTGCACCCTATAAACAATAACAAAATTGCAATCGGTTGTCAGGTGATAAATAATTATTTGTGAAACAATTCCAGAAAATCGTATGTGTGTACGAATAAAGTTCAAATTGATAGGTAATTGTATGGGTGCAAATTATGTAATTTGTAAATTCTTATTCTTAGACATGTAAACAAATTTGCACCCTATAAACAATAAGAAAATTGCAATCGGTTGTCAGGTGGTAAATAATTATTTGTGGATCATCTCCAGAAATTCGTATGTGTGTAAAAATAAAATAAAATACAAATTGCTAGGTAATGTTTTGGGTGCATATTATTATTCTTATACATAATGTATACAAATTGTCACCCTTAAAATAACAAAATTATTGTGAATAAATAAACATTCGTTATTTACAAAAATAATTAAAATTCTGGAGTATGGTATCAAATTAAAGCTCTAGGAAAAAAGAGTCTCGTAATAAAGTCAAAAAGTTAATTAAAAATAAACGATTATTATTAATTGTTTTTTCTGAACATTCCAATATTTTATAATATTTTGTATTTTTGTAATCAACTGATATACTTACTTTGAATTGTAACACAGTTTATTTTATTTGTTGACAACAAACAAGATATTCTTGTCATCAACACAAATAAATAAATTGATTACAACAGTTAACCCAACACAATCATGTTTCACAAATAATTATTCACCATCTGACAGATTGCAATTTTATAATTTTTTATAGGGTGCAAATTTGTTTAAATGTCTAGGAATAAGATATTGCAGATTTCATAATTTGCACCCATAAAATTCCTTATCAATTTGATCGTTATTCTTGCAATCATACGAGTTGTTTCACAAATTATTATGACAATTGATTGCAATTTTGTTACTGTTGTGTTTATAGGGTGCAAATTTGTTTACATGTCGAAGATTAAGAATATACAAATTTTATAATTTGCACCCATAAAATTACCTATCAATTTGAACTTTATTGGTAGGTACATACATACGATTTTCTGGAGTTGTTTCACAAATAATTATTTACCACCTGACAACCAATTGCAATTTTGTTATTGTTTATAGGGGGCAAATTTGTTTACATGTCAAAGATTAAGAATTTACAAATTTCATAATTTGCACCCATAAAATTACCTATCAAATTGAACTTTATTCGTACACACATACGATTTTATGGAGTTGTTTCACAAATAATTATTTACCACCTGACACCTGACAACCGATTGTAATTTTGTTATTGTTTATAGGGTGCAAATTTGTTTACATGTCGAAGAATAAGAATTTACAAATTTCATAATTTGCACCCATAAAATTACCTATCAATTTGAACTTTATTCGTACACACATACGATTTTCTGGAGTTGTTTCACAAATAATTATTTACCACTTGACAACCGACTGCAATTTTGTTATTGTTTATGGGGTGCAAATTTATTTACATGTCTAAGAATAAGAATTTGCGCATTTTATAATTTGCACCCATAAAATTACCTCTCAAGTTGAACTTCGGTATAATCAGTTTTGTTCTATGTTTGATATAGCGCGTAAGTAGTAGATTTTTAAATTAATTATTAATTTTGGCATGAAATAATTATATATAGCAAAATATTTTTAGGGTGCAATTTTGACGTGTTAGGGTGCTAATTTTACGTAAATTTTTTTTTCAATTTGGTCATACTTGTATTGCTGGCAAAAAAATATGTATTTGTTTATAACTTTTTTGTTATAAGTAATAAATAAATTTTTATGTGGGTGCAAATTGGGTGCAAATTTTTGGCATATATTTTTTTAAATTATGCATTACTTATTGTGCTGGTGTGAAGTTGGCATAAAAATAATGTAATTGTTAATAACTCTTAAACAAAATAAGATAAAGTAATAATTATTAGGGTGCAAATTGGTGCGAATTGGGTGCAAATTATCTGCCAAGTTTTAGAATTTGCACTTGCACTTGTTATGCCAAGTTCACGCACCTCAAAATACCAACTATTTCAAATATAATTATTTTTGAAAATTTTCTTTTGTATGATGTTTAGACTACTTTTATATGATTTCTCGTGAAATTTAGAAAATTCTATCTGCACGGGTTGAAAAGTTACAGAACGATAAAAATTGAATTTTAAGAATTTCATATTCAACTATTTTCTCTAATTTTAAAATTTTTAAAAATTTCTTAAACTGCGTTAATATGCATATTTAGATAAATTTATGACCTAAAAATCATGAAAATATCTCAACGCGTTCACGTTTTATGCTAATTTTGGCGTTCTCATCGGATTTGAGCGTTTCAACTCGAACTACGCATATTTAAAAAAAATTGATTTTTTGACGATTTCTAGGGGATAAAAATTGAATTTTAAGAATTTCATATTTACCTATGTCCTCTAATTTTAACATTTTAAAAAAATTTCTTAAACTGGGTTAATAAGCATATTTAGATAAATTTATGGCCCAAAAATCATGAAAATATCTAAACGCGTTCACGTTTTATGCTAATTTTGGCGTTCTCATCGGATTTGAGCGTTTCAACTCGAACTACGCATATTTAAACAAATTTGATTTTTTGACGATTTCTAGGGTTTTCGCGAAATTAGAAAAAAAAATTATTTTTTTGATTTTATTTCATTACTTTACATTACATAATAGATATTTATACACCAAGTGAGATACATGAATGTTTATTCAAGAGAAGAAAGTTTAGCCCCCGAGCCCGAAGGGCGAGTGGGATAATTTCTTCGAGTGAATAAACATTCGTATCTCACGTGGTTTATACAATATTTTATTCAATTTTGACGAAATTATTTCAAATATATGAATTATAAATTTATTTTGACATAATAAAAAAAACTAATCAAAGTAGTCGTTAGTGGCAAGTTGTCATTGTTTTTATGCATTTTTGACGTAATAATAACAGTTTAAAACGTCAGAGTGATTTAAAAATGTGTTGAGTGATTTAAAAAAAATTTAATTCACTTGTGAATAAACTTTTATTTAAAGTTGTTGCTATGGAGTTAATAATAGCAGTTTAAAACGTCAAAATTGAATAAAAAAATTTAATAAAATTTTCTTTAAATTTTGCGAAATAATATTCCAGGCGAACTAGCATCTATCGGCGACAAAATTAAAAGAGAATTTTTTTTTCATAGGAATGTTGTAACTAACATACTAAAAGTCCCCATCGATCCGCCTTGTGCTAAGTCCACCATCTTGAAAAAATGGTGGAACAAGACGACCTTTCTCCTGCTTTTTGCAATTATCTCGAAAATGGGACATCTTAAGCAAAAATGTCAAATACCAAACAGAAAGAGCATAAAATTTCCTTCAAGATAGTCACTTTTGTTTTTACGGTATTCATACAGATTTTGAAAAAATCGTAAATAAATATTTTTATAATTCTAACAATCTAAGCCGATTTGATTAAGACGTGCCAGAAAACAGCCAAAAACATGGATTTCGCGCGCCACTCCACAGCGTTTATTGTTTTGTTAAATATAATAATCTAAAGATATTGTTGAAGATAAAAGTACAATCTACAAAATGGTCGATGCAGAATTTTAAAATTTTGCTTTAAAATCGAAATAATGTTAATTTGAATTTTGACAATTTTTGTTATTTTTTGAACACAAATATCTTCTATTTAAAAACGAATTTAAAAAATTTGATCGGTTGTTTCGTAGATCCAAGCTTTGTTGACCACATATTAAAATTTGAAGTTAATTAATTTATAAATAAAAGCTGTACAGTGGCGCGCGAAAACCTCCTTTTTTAAAAATATTGCAGTTTTTTTACAAATATGGCTCTATAAATAATTTTTTCCCCTCAAACATAAATTACTTGTTATTAATATGTTCAACAAAACCATAAACGCTATAGAATAGCGTGCGGAATCAATGTTTTTGACTGTTTACTGCTAGGGGTAGAGGATCACCTTAAATCATGTTTTTTTTCTCATATTACACAAAAACGACTGTAATTTATTAACGGATAATAATTTTGAATTCGGGATTTCAGTATTCTATGCTTAACATATTTTTCTATAATAATACTTTAATAATAGACATTTTAAGATGACAATTTAGAAAAAACTTAAACATATGTTCAAAATCACAAAAATATATTTTAATCACTTCTTTAAAATTTTGTGTTTAATTTCTGTCTGGATTAAGATATTAACTTCTGGTCTCAGGCACACTAATTTTTAATCATTTTTATACTACGCAAAATTATTTAAAAAATTTCAAGAGCCCTTTGAACTCGAATACAACTTTGAAAATTTTTTGCATTTTGTATATTTCGTATAAGGCATCAGTAGTTTTTAATTTTACCCCATTTTCAACGTAAATATGATATTAATGATATTTTTCGAAGTAGGTAGGCATCATTTGAGTTTATTTTATGACCAACTACACTTCAGTTTACCAGTGTTTTCAAAAGTCAAAAAACATTGTTTTTCAATGTGTACAAACTTCTACTTGCCAGTACAATAAAATAATTTCTCGCTGTATCAAAGTAATTGATTTCCAGTATCCAGTAACCTTATGTGTTGAGATAATTTTGAGACCTAATGTAGTTAATTAGAATTATATTTACCAGAGATATAATTTTTTGTTTAAAGTCGATACTTTTTAGATCAAAATTCGACAACTTTGAACACTGTTTCGAGGACAGTTCAAAGGTGTATTTAAAATTTAAATGACGATTTATTGTTGTTTTAGCAATGAAATACACACTAGTATTATTCTCGTACTGAATTTAAAGTCAAAAGCTATAACTGACCTTTGTTGGCAAAATTACTAAAACAATAGATATAACGATAGTATGTCTTTTTTGTTAGAATATCAGGAAACTCGCCATGTTATTTTTTTTGGCCAAAAATGGCTTTATTAGATCCTGAAATTGATAAGTTACTTTTTACTTTTTGCCAAAAAAAAACAAGAAAAGATATCTTAAATCACTGCATTAAAATGTATTAATTCGATTGAAATATATGCCTATAATTATAAGTATATATCTACTAAAGATGAGACTGAATTGTTATTCAACTTTAAATAGTTCATACTATCTATTTATGCTATTTTTTATACATAATGTTACTTGTTTCTTAATTTATAAGATTTACAACGGTAAAATAAATCATTTCATAATATAAAATGCTGTTTTCTTTGTTAAAAGCCTTAAAAATAGATTCATTCGTGGACGAGTTCGTGGATAACTTTTTTAAAAGAATAACGATGTTCAATGATGTATTTAAAACGAAATAGCTTTGAAAACTTTGTTAAAACATGGGTGTTCAAAGTTGTCCAATTTGAGATCAACTTTGAACACTACACATTTCATTTATTTTTTATTATAAACAAATCAAAATTTATATTTATTTTGTGTCAGAGTCATACTCTATACTGGAGCCCCTATGGCAGTATTTTATATTTCTCTTTATGTGCAGCTGGTTTTGAGATATAACCAATAATATCTGGAAAGTGTTCAATGTTGTATGGTTTTACGGTACACGGGAAAATTACGAAATTTTAGTATTTTTATTATTAAATATGATTAATCACCTGTAATTTCTGAAGTAATTGAGATATCGATTTGCGGTTAGTGGCATTGGATTTTTCGAGTTTTTTTCAATAAATCAAAATGATTTTTAAACTTAAAATGGTTTGAATCATGTCGAATTTTTAAAATTTTAATATATTTTTTAAAAGTTGTACTTAAATAACTGTTTTTCCTGAACGGACAAAGATATTCACATTCAGTTTTCAGCATCATATTTTTGAAACATTTCTTTCTAAGATTTTAAAAGCCGGAAGTCAATATCTTCATCCGGACAGAAATTAAACACAAATTATAAAGAAGTGACTAAAATACATTTTTGTGATTTTGAAAATATGTTTTAATTTTTTCGAAACTGGAGTCTTAAAATGTCTATTATGAAATTATTATTATAAAAAATATGTTAAGAACAATGCTGAAATCCCGAATTCGAAATTATTATCCGTTAATAAATTACAGTCGTTTTTGTGTAATATGAGAAAAAAATCATGATTTAATCAAATCGGCTTAGATTGCTAGAATTATAAAAATATTTTTTTATTTACGATTTTTTCAAAAACTGTATAAATATCTTAAAAACAAATGGAACTATCTTGAAGGAAATTTCATGCTCTTTCTATTTGGTATGAGGGATTTTTGCTTAAAATTACCCATTTTCGGGATAATTGCAAAAAACCGGAGAAAAGTCGTCTTGTTCCACCATTTTTTCAAGATGGTGGACTTAGAACAAGGCGGATCGATAGGGACTTTTAGTATGTTAATTAGGAAGGAATATATGATTTCACGTGAAATTTACAAAATTCTATCTGCACGGGTTGAAAAGTTACAAAAAAATTCTTAAACTGGGTTAAGTAATAAGCATATTTAGAAAATTTATGACCCAAAAATTATGAAAATATCTAAACGCGTTCACGTTTTATGCTAATTTTGGCGTTCTCATCGGATTTGAGCGTTTCATCTTGAAATACGTGTATTTAACCCATTTTTTCCCAGTGTTCCAATATTGGAACAACGAACTTAAACAAGCGTTTTTATATGCCTGAATATCAAAAAGTCATAATATCTATACTTATTTGTTAAGTAATGTTAAAACTATTAAGTGAAATATTCAAATATGCTATTTTTAACTTTTCTATAAAATTATTTAATTTTAAAAATGTGTGTTTTCTACATGTGAATTGGCCGCAAACAAGTAAATATATTTATTAAAAACTACTAATGTTAAAAACAAATATTTTGCATAAAAATGTTCTGTAGTACCTGAAGTGTGCATATGTGATGCAAATTTTCAAACTATATTTGTTGATAACATATTACATACCTTATAATAAAATTGTTCCAATATTGGAACACCGGGCACAAACTGGTACAGGATTTATTTACACGTAATTTCAAAAAAAATTCAACTTAGGGGCTAATTACAGTTTAGAGTAAAAATTCTTTTAAAATACATAAATTTATAAAATATAGAGTGGACAGAGTCAAAGAATGGACAAGATAATAATCTGATTATTGAATTTTTATGCGTTATAAAAATATTTGGTTTGACCATTATTTGCATTTTATATTGTTACTAGTATTCACGTCGCTTGACAAACAAGCCTCAAGTAATAAATTGTTAAAAAGTGTATGAGCTATAACTTTGAAGCAAATAAAGTACAAATATAATAGCGAAAATATGGAAAATCGGTAGGTAAGAAGAGTTTAACGATAATTTGTGAAAAGTGTAAAGATAAATTTCCATGAAATATGTTTCAATCATTTTATATTTGTTATTAATTGTATTTATATGCTCATAATTTATTGAATTTTAAATAAATATATTTTCTTTTGCAAAAATATGGACATATAAATATATACCATCAAATAAAACCTTGCTCCCGTTCATGCCCAGTGTTCCAATAATGGAACAAGCTCTAACTTTTTAAAATAAATATTAAAATTTAAAAAAATATTTTTATTATAGATTTATACACTAAATTAATATTTTAAAATAAAAAAAAATTATATTTTAAGAAATTTAATAATTCGGGCAAAAATGGGTTTTAAACAAATTTGATTTTTTGACGATTTCTAGGGGTTTGCGGAATTAGAAAAAATATTTAATTTTAATTTTATTTTATTACATTACATTACATAAAAAAAAATTCTTGAAATTTCGCATTTTTAAAAATTTCTTAAACTGGGATAATAAGCATATTTAGATAAATTTATAGCCCAAAAATCATGGAAATATCTCAACGCGTTCACGTTTTATACTAATTTTGGCGTTCTCATCGGATTTGGGCGTTTCAGCTTGAAATACTAATTTTGGCGTTCTCATCGGATTTCAGCGTTTCAGCTTAAAATACTTGTATTTAAACAAATTTGATTTTTTGACGATTTCTAGGGGTTTACGGATTTAGAAATTTTTTTTAAATTCATATTTTTTGAATTTTATTTCATTACATTACATTACATTAAAAAAAATTAATAAAATTTTTTTGAAATCTTGTGAAATAATTGAGAATTTATTTATGAAATATCAAAATACCAACTATTTCAAATACCATTATTTCATATTTACCTATTTCCTCTAATTTTAACATTTTATAAAAATTCTTAAACTGGGTTAATAAGCATATTTAGATGAATTTATGGCCCAAAAATTATGAAAATATCTCAACGCGTTTACGTTTTATACTAATTTTGGCGTTCTCATCGGATTTGAGCGTTCCAGCTTGAAAACCTTTATTTAAACAAATTTAAATTTTTGACGATTTCTAGGGATTTGCGGACTTAGAAATTTTTTAATAATTCTTATTTTTTGGATTTTATTTTATAACAATACATTACATAAAAAAAATTAATAAAATTTTCTTGAAATTTTGCGAAATAATTGAAAATTTATTTATGAAATATCAGAATACCAACTATTTCAAATATCATTATTTTTTAAAATTTTCTTTTGTATGATGTTTAGACTACTTTTATATGATTTCTCGTGAAATTTACAAAATTCTATCTGCGCGGGTTGAAAAATTACAGAACGATAAAAATTGAATTTTAAGAATTTCATATTTACCTATTTCAAGTCGTCTTTACCTAAACGACGAGTTTGCTGAAATAGTCATGATATTGCAAACTTTTTTGCCAAATATTTCAGCGCAGTCTACTCTAATATTAATAATGATTTCATACGTAGTAATGAAAATATTAAACTTTGAAAAAATGATATAAACTTCTGCTCTTTGCAAGTATCTGTGGATGAAATTCTTAAAAAATTGGAAATTTAGATGTTCATAAAGGAAATGGTTCTGATGAAGTCCATGCATACTAAAAAAATGTTCATCTTTACTTGTGTATCCGCTCTTTTCATTATTTAATAAATCTTTTCAACTGGGTGTCTTTCCAGACTTCTTAAAGTCCAGTTACGTCGTGCCAATTTTTTAATCTGGCGACAAATGTAACATTGTTATATATTATAGAACAATTTGTATTCAATCACACCCCTTGTAAAAAACATATTAAACCCAAACCAACATGGATTTGTTAAAGGCAAATCTAAAAACTAATTTCTTATGTTTTCATAAATATATTATAGACGCATTTACAGAAAAATGCCAAGTTGATACTGTATACACAGACTTTGGTAAAGCCTTTGACACTGTCAACCACGTAATACTTCTTAAAAAACTATACTCTCTGGGTATTGGTGGCCCTATGTTTGATTGGTTTGCAAGTTACATAAAAAATAGAACTCAAATTGTCAAAGTAAATTCTACATTGTCTAATAGTTTTGAAGATCAGTCAAGAGTTCCGCAAGGATCCCATCTAGGACTTCTGCTTTTTAAAATTTTTATTAACGATATCGGAAAATACCTCAACAATTTCAACTATTTATTGTTTGCTGATGATCTTAAGATATTCTTAAAAATACATTCAATACACGACTGTAGTGTTCTTCAAAATTCATTAGACAATTTGTCACAATGGTGTAATGAAAACCGAATGAACCTTAATATTAACAAATGAAATTATAATACTTTTCATAGAATTAAGAACACAATTCAGTTCACCTATAGTTTACACAACAAATCACTATGTAGACTTACCTCGGTGAAAGATTTGGGTGTTATTCAGAGTCCCGATTTAGGATGTAACAATCATATATTGAATATATGATTCCATGAAAGAACAGAACAATGAAAAAACAGAACACGAAAAAACAGAACATGAAAAAAAACAGAACATGAACAAACAGAACAATGACAAAAGAGAACAATGAAAAAAGAGAACAGTGAAAAAAAGAACACTGAAAAAACAGAACATGAAAAAACAGAACACATAAACTAATCTATGCTAACAAAACCCTTCTTGAGTCCGACAGAACTCCGTTTTTTTGACATAAACTAATCTATGCTAACAAAACCCTTCTTGGGTCCAATAGAACTCCGTTTTTTTGACATAAACTAATCTATGCTAACAAAACCCTTGAGTCCAACAGAACGCCGTTTTTTGACAAACTAATCAATGCTAACAAAACCCTTCTTGAGTTCTGTTTTGTTATTGTTATGTTTTTTCATGTTCTGTTTTATCAATGTTCTGTTTTTTCAGTGTTCTGTTTTTCCACTATTCTCTTTTTTCATTGTTCTGTTTCTTCAGTGTTCTGTTTTTTCATTGTGCTGTTTTTTCACTGTTCTGTTTTTTCATCGTTCTGTTTTATCCGGTCACCATAAGTACAGGCTGTGCATGAATGTTTTAGAACAATTTTTTTTAGAAATATATTTGTATGTTTTTCGTAATTTATTTATAGGATATAAGAGTGCTTACCACTTTTTAGTGTATATGTGGATTGACACATTCAATGAGTGTCGGTTAGTTTTACTAATCTTAGCGTCACCAAAATTACACGACCCACTAGAACTAAAGAGATCATATTAATCCAAGTTACCCCAATTGACGGTATATTTTTAAAATATGACCAGAAAATGTACTCATTTATATTAGTTTTTTTTTAGAAAACTGCTATTAAAATTTTTGATATTGAAGGAATTTGAATTGCTTGTTTCAAAAAATTTATATCATTTACTGATGAAAAATGTATTAAGCAGAAATACTAGTGTCACCGACTGACAGCGTACTTTGATTGTTACGACTAGAGTTCCTATAATACTGAGTGATGACATACGGATCTGGCCGCCATGTTTGTTCCAAATGCAGATTACTGGATTGGCTATTCAAATCATGAAGTCATAAATAGTAAGTTGCAACTGTCAATCGGACATTTGGAAACATTCAATTTAATCCTGATTCTGTGCTAAATGAAGATTGAAACAATGATAAAATAGTAAATTATAAACCGAAATAAAATAACAAAAAAAAAATTGAGATAGTAATAAATAAACCCTAATAAAATCAAACGTTGAACAGTTTGACATTGAAACAAATATGGCGGACTTTATCATCAGTCAATCAAAAGAAAGACCACTCTAGTTACGACAAGTTTATATCTCAAGTAATTCGCACGCCCCCTTAAGAATGTAAAGACAAATAATATATTTTAAGATAATAATACTTACATTTGCATGAAATATGTATGATGTACGAGGGGTCGTTTTTATATTCCCGGACTGGGCTGTTTAGAATTTTGATGCAATTTTTCATTATGCTGTTTTTTAATCACATATGTCTTGGTAACTTGTGTGGCAATTTAAAAAACAATTGCAACATTATTAATTTTATTATCTGTCAGTTTGTGTCGTCGCGCGTTGTATATCTATCGAAATGAATAAAATCGAATACCGGGCTGTTATAAAATTCCTTACAAAACAAGGAAAACCTCCAAAAATTATTCTTGAAGAAATGTTGGCTGTATACGGGGATGATTGCCCTTCTAAGTCAACTATTTGCGAGTGGTCAAAATTGTTTAAACATGGTCGAGAATCACTGGATTAAGATCCCCGTCCAGGGCGCCCTGTTGACGTGATCACTTCAGATGTTGTTGAAAAAACCAAGTGTTTGGTACTGGAGGATGCAAGACTAAAGAAGCGACAATTAGCAGTTAGCAATTAGAGTATTATGCAAACCTGATGCATCGCCTTAGAGATGCTATTAAAGTGAAGAGACGCGGAAAACTGACGCAAGGTGTCTTGTTGCTCCACGACAATGCACCAGTGCACAAGTCCAGACTTTCAAAAGCTGCTGTAGCTGATTGTGGCTTCGAAGAAATTGAACATCCGCCTTATAGTCCAGATCTAGCACCCAGTGACTATTTGTTGTTCCCAAATCTCAAAAAAAAACACTAAGGGGGACAAAATTTAGGGACAATGACGAAATTATAGCAGCTGTTGAGGGCCATTTTGCGGAAAAACCAAATGAATATTTTTATACTGTATTAAAGATGTTATTGAAATGGTGTTATACCTGTATTCAAAAGCAGGGGAACTATATTGAAAAAAAATTTTTTTTGTTGCTCTAGTCTTTTGTTTTCATGCCTAGTCCGGGAATATAAAAACGACCCCTCATATATAGTCCAGCTGTACTTGAACTTTAAAAATAAAATATGTTGTATTTTTTTAAATCAATTTATTGATAATCATGAAATGAACAAAGAAGATACAAAAGAAATATATAAACACACAAATATTTACATAATATAGCATTTTATTTTCTCTTTATTTTATTTTATATTGTAACAATCCCAGGGAAATGAACTTTTTGACATGGTACTGTATATATTATAATGTGTCAAATGTTTTATTTTTGGTGTACAAATAAATACTCATAATAGTTTTAGTCGTAAACTTTAATGAACTTTGCCACTATCAAATAACACGGTAGTGGATATATAAAAGAAACATAGATTTTTACAATATTTCTTTCTTATATACTGAATACAGTTTGTACCCTGACCCAGTACATTCCATGGGCGGATAGTTCGGAGGGGGGGCATAGATATATTCATGTGTAGCAACTACACTACATTTTATTATAATCACAGCGAAATTTGATAGATACATATTAAACAGTATTTAATAATTTATATCGTTTCTTAATGTGGAAACCCAAATAATATTTTTGCTGTAGTGTTTGTGAGACAAAACAAATAGAAACTACAATGATTACAACAAATCATAACGGTAGGTAAGTGATATGACGAATTTTTATTATAAATATATTCAAACTAATGAATATTTTGTTTGTATATATTACAGCAGCCCAAGAAATACCTACACCTTGTCCACATTTTATTGTATTTTTTGATAAATAGCATCACCATAATGTTTGTTGAACGCTTATAATTTCTAAATTTGATAACAGCAATGAGCACTTTTGGTAAAAATATCATCATTGGTTAATATTTAATTATTACAGCACTGCAGTGTAATTCTCATAATACTAACTAGACTAATAATTATTACTATTTGTTTTTCACAATAACTGAAACATTTCGTATAAGTCTACATCATCACGTAACAAAGCAGTTATTTAATGTTCAGTCTAGGCTAAAATATCTTTTACCTAATACGGCAAGAGTTTGTAAAACATGCTGTACAGTACAAAAAAATTGTCCAGAAATATATAATTATAAAAGTCTTTCAACTGATAGAACCAAATAATACAAAATTATATTGTTTATTTGTTATTCTTTACACTCAACACAAACATAAAATGATGCTTTGATTTCTTTACAATAATTATGATAATGAGAATAAAATGATATAATATTCATAGCTAAATTTAACCTACTTGATTTAATTGATCTTGGAACCAGTGTTTTTAATTATGTCTGCAGTATACAGACAAGTCTGTTGTCGTCCACGTTAACAACAATATCAGTACAATTATTTATTTTTTCAGTCATCTATATAATTTATTTATCGTAGAACTTAAATGAAATTTTTATTTGTAAAATATTTAAATATATTTATGACAACAATATAAACCACTAAAAGATAATAAAAGATAGGTACCTATATGACATATGTATTTCTAAGGAACAGAAGAAAATAATTTAACAATGATTATTAAACAAGATATTGTTTTTATTTCTTAATGAATTCATAGCATTTGCAAGCATGACGTTGCTAAAATAACCTAGTATATTATAATTAATTTTATATGGCCTATATAAACAAGTGCTGAATTAGCTAAGTGCTGAGAATGAATACTTTTTATAAATAAATAATTACTATAAAATCGTTAAAGATTATTGAACTAGAAGAATAAAGAACTCTGATAATACTTTGTTTCAACATATTCACAAATAAAACAATAATAACATTTTATAATCTAATGTAGACCATCTCTAGAAATGTACAAACATTTCTATACTTTATTAAGATCACAGCTAACAGTGCCTGGAATATCAATGCACATAAAGATTAAGAATAATTTTACCTTTTATTTGAATATGGATTTGTTTTTAATAAATAAAAATTAATTTTAATTTATAAGCAAATGATTGAAATATATATTTCAATCATTTGCTTATTTATTATTATTATTATTATTATTGTACTTAACTTACAGTTTGTGTATTTGAACCTTTCTAATAAATACCAATCAGTCATTTTACAAACAGTACTGTATAACACAAGAAGGATTGTCAAATCCATATCCAAATAAGCATTAACAAATAATGGTCCTGCCATTGTTAAATCAGTATAAACGTCGGTTATAATTATTTCATTTGTTACATTTAGGCCTAATCACTCATACTCGCTAATCATAGCTAACAAAATACATTTCTCTACTTACATTCTATGTTGCAAGATACAATGCATGAAGTCATCGACTGGTGTAAAAATGCATAGTTTACTGTAGCCTCCTACCTGAAACCTGCGAGGGACTGAGACTCGTTATTCTTTAACAGAACTCGGAACTTGTAATAATATTGCTATTCTGACTTTCAAATTAACAATAAGAATGATAAATAGGGATAGGATTCACGCAACAATTTGTTTTAGACAAGATGCAATTTCTAGTCTAGTGAGTGAAAGTGACAGTGTAGGGTATATAATGTGAATTGCATCGTATCATTTCGGTAGGTATGATAAATGTAATAGTGTTCAATGTAAATGTACGGACGTTAAGTGAAGATATTTCGGTTCCATTTCGTTCAATTCCAAGCTGGTTTCACTCACTAATAGTTATTTGTTATCCTTATATGTATTATTGAGCACCTAATATCTTTAAAGCTAACTTAATTGTATCTAAATATTGCACAATTTCTAGCTTCAAGTGTTAATAATTGGTCTGCGGAAAGTCCACCAGAACAAGATACGCAGATACCAGATGTACGAGTATGATTAAGGTGCGTGTCCATATCACACACGGGTCTTTGCTGTGAGTATTGCTTGTAGACAAGACACTGCGAAGCGGTTAGTATAACGTTAGGTACGTAACGTAGGACGCACGAGCGCTCTAGAGCTGGAACCAGTAGCAAGGATAGTGAAACACATAACATACAGTTTGTGAGCATAGTTCGTTATGGTTAACACTTAGGCCACTTGCATACAGAGCACTAGTGCGTAGAGTGGCGTCATTGGAATGTCGACTCCTTGTGAAACGTGTCTGACTTGTGGAATATGGGCCGACCATTGTGTTCACAGCCTGTGCGATTCAGCGGAATGTCTTGCGACGCAAAGTTGTTTTCCGACTTGGGCCGAGGGAGAGGTGCACGTTGCAAGTTTCTACCCAGCTCTTGTAAAGATCGATCACTGCAACGTAATCTTGCTACACTCTCATCTGACAGGTTCACGTGATCTGCTTCGGCTGCCAACGCGTTCACCACAGCGTTGATTGTTTTACTTTCGCTACCGAGATCTTCTTCCCGGTGCGCTACGAGGTTCGGGTTCTTGCCAATCTTGTTTAACCTATATAACAGTCAAAACAGATGCGCGCATCACTCTAGGTGCCAAACACTTAAATAGAGCTACACAATTGAGTACTAACTATAACCCCTGTCATAAGTTCTCTTAAACATATTACATTTCATATGTGCTATTATTTTAGATAAACATTATAAATAATATTCATTAACATAAGCCAACACAAATGTCATAATTTTCAGTAAAGTATTTTTATCTTTAATTTTCTCGTATTGTCGTTCAGTTTGAGGCCAAGGAATAAAATATTAATTCATTTTTTCATTCTTGGATAGATACGTTTTTTTTCATTTTTGCAAATAAAATGATTAAAAATGTAAACAAATATCTTAGAATCTATGTCATGTAATATTTTATTGATGAGGAACATCATTGTAAATTATTGCCAATTAATAAATAAATACCTACATTTAAACTTTGTGACCAAACATATTATTATTTAATAAATACAATTTTTTTAAACAATTTTAACTTTGCAATCTCTCAAAATAATAAAAATATGCTCCCCTACACCGACCTAAACGAGATAGGACATCAATAATATGTTTGCCGTTCAACATTTTCTTTTTTACACGGACGGGAGTAAACGTCATCTTTTTCTTATTAAAAATCATGATGAAGTGATTCATGTAGTGCCTAGGGAAATAATCACTCCCTAGGGATTTTATATTATTATTATTTATTTGTTTATGTGAGTTGCTATGTATGATTTACGGTACCAACAACAAATAACATACTTGATAATTTATTACTATATTTTTAAAGTAAATTAATTTGGTCCGTGTAAAAAATAGTATATACCCCTCAGGAGAGACTGCAATTATTCCCTCGTTGCTTTGTATCCCTCGGGCTACGCTTCGCTTCGCCCTCTGGCTACAAATTGCACCTCATGAAAAAAACATGCATTTCTCTCCCTCGATGTATAATATACTATTATTTATACCCAAAAAAAATCTCCAAAATTTCCGTTGTGAGTCAAGTTCCAATGAAAGAAAAGATCTAAAATGGCGCTATAATTTTTTTTGTTTCTATCCCGGCGGAAAAAATGAAACACTTGAAATTCGTAAAATTCCGAAAGTTTCAAACCACCATAATTCGAAATATTTTCAATCGATTTCGATGAATCTTTGCGGGCGAAAAACTTTGAAGTGTCTACTTTAAAATCATGCATGCGATCCCCTCTAGTCTAGCAGCCCTGTGAAAAAAAATGCTTTTAATGGAAAAAATGTCCAACTTTGACGATGTGTACGGAGTTGAAATTTTTTTTGACTCGATCCACTAAAAGGGCACAAAGATTCATCGAAATCGATTGAAAATACGCCGAGTTATGGCGGTTTGAAAATGGTCGAAATTTCACGAATTTCAAGTGTTTCATTTTTCTTCCACCAGTGTTTCCTGATCTTACAACGAGTCTTACAACTTTTATTTTAGAATTATTTTTACAGTACTAATTAAAATAAAATTCGGATGTGGCCTACATTGTAATTTTTAATAGTATTTTAAAACTTTTATATGACATTTGATAACTGCCAAAAATTTGTTTATAATCAGAACTTGATTGAATAATCAAGGAAGGCAGATAATCTGAAATTGTAATAAATTTGTAGAATCTTTAATTTCTTGTAATTGTGCTCAAAAAAATCTTCAGTTGTACTAGTATATTGTTATTGTAAAAATTCCCATTAATACATAAATATATTTTAGAAAAAAAACTTTAAATGTGAGTGCTACACCCAAAATGGGTAATACACGTGAAAGATAATATTAGTAGGGTTTCTACAGCTCTAAAAAGGCATGATACTGCACTTTGAGGTAAAAGAAATTTAATTATATGAACTTACGAGTATTAAAAACACCCTCCGGGTACCAACCGCCAAAGTTGCGCAGTGCGCGCGCTCCGACATTATTTATATACGGGGGAATGGTGACAGCTATTGCACAAATTAAAAAACGAAAATATGCACAAAAATAAAATCTTTTACATACCTAGTTTTTTAGTTTTTTACCTCTCGCCTAGAGAGGTATAGGGATCGTGAAAAAATTCGATGTCGAGATTTTTGTCAATAAGCACGTTTTAGCACCTTTAGAACCTATTTTGACTATTTTCACGATGATGTCTGTGTGTGTGTGTGTGTGTCTGTGTGTATGTATGAAAGTCTGTATGTGCGCCTACTATAGCCTTTCGTCCCGGTTCATTATCTCAAATTCTACTGAACATAAAATTCTAATATTTTGCATTATACATTTATATGTGTTAATGAAGAGCTGAAAAGATTTTGGTAAAAATCCACTAACCGGAAATGGTATTTTTCTTGTAGCACTATAACATTTTTTGCAAAAATTGTATAAAATAATGCGATTGTTATAATTTGACATACCACACATAAAAGAAGAAATTACATTGTACAATATTTAATCTTACTTGTTTTTATATCTTTAACAAATAAAGAAATATAATTTTTTTAAATATATAATTTTACCTACCACGATTTGTGAATCCCGAAATAGAAATAAAATTTAAAACAAAAACAAAATTGTCAATGTGACAGATAAACAGATGTCTGTGGCAATGAGGTTTCTCTGTGGTGTAGGGCATGTGTAGAGTGTGGTGTAGAATTTTGAAATGTTGGATATAGTATAGATATTAAATGGACATAGTATTATGTAAATATGGTATTTATAAAATAAAATAATATATTAAACTAAGAGCTGATTAAATTTGTGAAATATATTATTTATTTACCTACATAATTATTATAAGTCCATTATGCATTTTAAAATAATATAATGTATGATTATTTTATATTATTATATCAAATGTTATACGGTGTTGTTGTATTTTATTTAAATTAAAGCTTAATATTTGGTTCAATACGAGGTTAAATAATAATACTTCAATGTCAAGGCGAGAGGTATTGTAACGGCCACGTCAGATTTTTTTATTTCGTGCCCAAAACATTGTTTTTACCTCTCGCCTAGAGAGGTATAGGGATCGTGAAAAAATTCGATGTCGAGATTTTTGTCAATTAGCACGTTTTAGCACCTTTAGAACCTATTTTGACTATTTTCACGATGATGTCTGTGTGTGTGTGTGTGTGTGTGTGTGTGTGTGTGTGTGTGTGTGTGTGTGTGTGTGTGTATGAAAGTCTGTATGTACGCCTACTATAGCCTTTCGTCCCGGTTCATTATCTCAAATTCTACTGAACATAAAATTCTAATATTTTGCATTATACATTTATATATGTTAATGAAGAGCTGAAAAGATTTTGGTAAAAATCCACCAACCGGAAATGGTACTTTTCTTGTAGCACTATAACATTTTTTGCAAAAATTGTATAAAATAATTCGATTGTTACAATTTGACATACCACACATGAAAGAAGAAATTACATTGTACAATATTTAATCTTACTTGTTTCTATATCTTTGACCAATAAAGAAATATCATTTTTTTAAATATATAATTTTACCTACCACGATTTGTGAATCCCGAAATAGAAATAAAATTTAAAACAAAAATAAAATTGTCAATGTGACAGATAAACAGAAATAATATAATGTATGATTATTTTATATTATTATATCAAATGTTATACGGTGTTGTTGTATTTTATTTAAATTAAAGCTTAATATATGGTTAAATACGAGGTTAAATAATAATACTTCAATGTCAAGGCGAGAGGTATTGTAACGGCCACGTCAGATTTTTTCTGATTGTGATAACTAAACTTGAAATATTTATACGGTTAAACTAGTAATTTTTTGAATTAATCTTTAAATAAAAGTTATTAAGAATTTACTTTTGTATTTATATTAAAAATTTCAGCTTTTAATAATGAACCATTACGAACTGGCGATTTTTTAAAACAAAATGCGCGCGTTCCAACCTTGACAGTCGACGATTGAGTGAGGCTGGTAACATCCAAAACACTAGCAAAATCATTACATACTGACATTAATTTATTCTCCAAATTGTTTATTGTTAGTTTAAATCGAGATTTGCGAAAGATTTTTTTTTTAGTTTTTTCAAATTTATTGTTAATTATATGCCTAAAACTTTTTTTGCGGATTGTGATAACTAAACTTGAAATATTTTAATTTCTTGCGGGTAAACTAGTAATTATTTTGAATTAATATTCTATATTCATATTTAAAATTTTAGCTTTAAAAAATTAATCATTACGAAATGGCTATTTATTCAAATAAAGAGTGCGTAGAATTTTTCTTGGTACGGGAGAATTATAGTTGATAAAATGTGCTACGAAAATTAACTTTTTCATAATTTTGTCAACATTTCTGATAATTAAGTATCTGTAATGTTTTATAAAATTAAAAAAAATTAAAAAAATATATTTATTTTAAAGACTCAAGGACTATAAAATCGAACAATAATTGTTTTACATAGATACACGACAGACAAATTTAATAAAATCGTACTTTTTTCAATTGTATGGAACAAAATCAATAAAAATTGCAATTAAAAATCATGGTTAACATAAAATTTAAAATTTAATTCCATGCAACTACCTTTACAATTCTTACACAATAATGTACATGGAAGATTAGATTTCCTACAACTACAAATATAATTTTTGCACTTTGATTTGCAGGAACAGTGTATCAGTTCTTGTACTGCATTTGAAACAACAGGTAATGTTGACCTTGTTGGGTAAAGACATGTAGTCTTATCAGTAATAATTGTCCAGCCCCAGGTATCCATCTTTGGTAAAAGCATTATTTGGGATAATGACTGACCCTCAAATATGCCCACTTTGATTAGCTCTGCGCAATGTGTGTTGCTCAAACACAGATTCTGACGGTAGTATATTAACGATGTTCCTTGATTTACATGTAAATAGTTTCCCAGAGAACTTTAATTTGATAATACACTTGAACAAATTTTAATAATTTTTCGAGAAACAATAATTTATTATAGCATAAATGTCATTTTTTACATTTTTACTAAACTTTAAATTGACACCAATTTGAATAATGTATAATAAAAAAATTGACGATAAGTTACATGTTATTTTTATTTTTCTACTAGAATATTTTCCCCGAAAGCTTTAATTTGATACCACACACGATAGTATTTTAATACCAAACTCGGTATAATTTGAATAATTTATAAAAAAAAAACAATTGATGATCATTTAAATGTTATTTTTGTTTTTCTACTAGAATTATTTTCCCAGGACCTTTAATTTGATACCACACACGATAGTATTTTGATAAAAATAAAAAACGTTTTGTTTATAAAGTTGGTACCACTGGTTGAATAAAGCTCATTAACGAACTTGAAGTCAGATTTTGGCTCAAGATCTTAAATATAAAATTTCAGTTCAAAATTCCAACGCGTTTTTAAGTTATCCAACATCCAGACAGACCGGCTGCGTGAAGTAGGCAGGCCAACATTGAGCAGAAATGTAAATAATTTTACATTCGTTAGTGCTTCGTTAGTGCACTTTACTGCCTTCAAAAATTTTTTTAAAACCGTAAAAGTTTTTGAGAAAATTCTCAAAACTTTTTTACCTGCCTACTTCACGCTAGCAGGCCATATATAGATTTTTAACAAAAATAGAAATATAATTTGTTAGTGCTTCGTTAATGCCCTTTCCTGCTTTTTGTAGTTTTTTAATTCGTTTACTCTAATTGGCAATAAAAAATGTTTTGACCCGGCCTGCTAACTTCACGCCAGCAGGCCACAAACGCGCTTTAAAAAAAATCTATTATGGTTCGTTAGTGCTTCATTAGTGCTCTTTACTGATGTTAATATTTTTCAAATTCAGTTATGCAAATTAGCAATAAAAAATATTTTACTTGGCCTGCCTACTTCACGCTACCCGACCAAGAAAATATTGAAATTTTAAAAATATAAATCATATAGTTCGTTAGAACTTCGTTAGTGCCGTTTACTGCCGTATAAAGTTTTCTAATTCGATTACGCATTTTGCAGAAAAAAATTACCTTTCATAAGTACTGACCAACATTTATGACTTGATACGGATAGGAACAAGATTAGTTGCTTGACTTAAATAAACAATATGAAATCTATATGAAATATCAATATGATTCTTGAACATTGTTAATAAAAATTTAATTAAAAATTTTATATTCAAGTGTAATTTATAATTCGAGAGATAGCGATATCCTTATTTTTATTCAAAATTAAATGAGCTATGATTTTGAATTTAATTGGATGTAGCTTGTACTTTAGCGACTAAAGGCTCATTCCCACTGCTTATCATAGTCATAGTTTTTGTCATAAGTTTCTGTCTTAATCATAAACATGCGCTGACCATTCAAATCACAATATAAATTATGTTTATGACAATGTCATGACAGTTAATTCAATATACCTGTAAATATATTTTATTTATAATTTGTAGCTCAAACTCGGCTTAAACCTATTTTTAAGTAATGAAGAAACATTTTTATTTATATTTACCTTGCTTTAATTTTTCTGTAGCATTATTAATATAATTTCTTGACAAGATCTTAATATAATCTGTTTGACAACAGCATTAAAAAGTGACAGGTATATAAACATATCGCTATCTCATAAAATAATTACTATGATTATAACAAAAATTTGAAGTTTGCATAGTTTTGTGATTGTGTTTATGATAAAGCATAAAAACTAAGACTAAAACAAGCACTGTGAATGTTTACACGTAATTCGGTATACCAAACTGTGTAAGACTATGACAACTAACAAAAACTATGACTATGATAAGCAGTGGGAATGAGCCTTAAGATTTTAAAAACTTCAATTTTTTGTGGTTTATTTTATGATAAATCCACCTAGGTATAAGAAAAAATTGCTGGTGTTGGGGCGAGGGGGAAGGTATGGTTTAATTAGCCAGCAAGTACCTACATAACCTACCTCATTATTTATATCTTCATGATATACGCCATATTTTTAAATATTCCGTTAAATTTTAATCGTCTATAGCCTAGTAACATGAAGAATAGTATGCATGTTCTTTGGCGTAAACTAAAAAATCTGATGTGGCCAACACATAACCACCCGCCATACTCTACTATTTTTATTTATCTAATATACCTAAAACCTAAGTTATGTAGTACTTACTCCCAAATATACCATTGTAGAAGAGAATTCGGGAATTGTAGTTATAATATTATTAATGTTTATCATAAGATCATAACCATAAGGTAAATTATAAATGACATTTCATATTTTCAATTTGTCAAAATGTCAAAAATTTATTTGACAGATAAATCAAAATTGTAACAAATTTGTTGAATTTTAACTTCTTGTAATTGGAAAATGAAGATAGAAACTGGTTGCGCCGGTTTGGCTTCCGCTATCTACGCATAAGATAAGTGCGTGGATCCAACATTTCCAAACCGCTATAAAAAACTATTTGTGGTGTGCTTTTAGTGTAGTTATTAACATTTAGAGTTAGCTACCAATACTAGTGCTTGTGTGTTTGAGCTGGACAGGAAGAACACATTACCAGGACTGGATTACGCCCATCACCAAGGTATGTTCCTTTCTCTACCTTCCTCACAGTGCATGAAGTTCTATCGACGTAGCTATTCTCTTCCGCAAAAAATACAGTCCACTAAATTCGAGAAAACATATAAACCCCGCTGTACTCTAAATAGCCACACCAGAAACGGCTAAGTCAAGTTTGCCCTCCCACTTAAATATAGGTGCGTGAAGTTGGCGAACAAAATATGCATTTATAAAAAAATAATACTGAAACATTTTAGTAGTGTTGCCGCGAGAGTCGAGACTAGTCTCGGTCTCGTCTCGTCTTGTCGAGAAAATCGAGACGAGACCATGAGGCAACTCTCGACTACAAATTCGAACCGAGACGAGACCAGTATCAAGTCTCGCCGAGAGTCTCGTCGAGACTCTCGAGTCTCGTGTTATATAATTGATTAGTAACTATTTGCTTAAAATTAAAATTAACAGAAATATGCTTTTGTGAATATGATAGGATTAAAGAATTACTCTAAAAAATTTTCCACTTCTTGTCCGTGACGCATTTTTAGATGCTAATGATGCTGGTATATCAGGACCAGATCATAAATGGGATATTTCACAAAAAAGTTGTATTTTAAGTAATATTCCCAAGATCAACAAACAATAAATGTATACAAACTTACATGTTTAAAAATAAAATCTTTATTTTGATCTACATAAATCAATTAGATATTTAATAAAAATAATACCTATTCCTAAAATTATGTAACAGTTATTAACAAAATAATAAGTTTAGTAAAGATATAGGTACCTACTAGCGTCAGGCCCCGCTACGCGGGCCTTCGGCTAGGTCGCGCTGCCGCGCGACAAGAGTGATTCGCCCGCTCCGCGGGCTCAAGTTCCACGCACCCTGAATGTGAGACAATTCGGCACTTCGTGCCTCAATTATAACGATTTTAACATTCAGACTCTACCGCTGGGCGCGACAAAGGAAATTCGCCCGCTTCGCGGGCTTAAGCTCCGCGAACCCTGAATGTGGGACAATTTGGCACTTCGTGCTTCAATTATAACGATTTTAACATTCAGACTCTACCGCTGCGCGCGACAAAGGAAATTCGCCCGCTTCGCGGGCTTAAGCTCCGCGGATCCTGAATGTGGGACAATTTGGCACTTCGTGCCTCAATTATAACAATTTTAACATTCAGACTCTACCGCTGCGCGCGACAAGGAGGACTCGCCCGCTTCGCGGGCTTAAGCTCCGCGGACCCTGAATGTGGGACAATTTGCGTGCCTCAATTATAACGATTTTAACATTCAGACTCTACCACTGCGCGCGACAAGGGGGATTCGCCCGCTCCACGGGCTTAAGCTCCGCGGACCCTGAATGTGGGACAATTTGGCACTTCGTGCCTCAATTATAACGATTTTAACATTCAGACTCTACCGCTGCGCGCGACAAGGAGGATTCGCCCGCTTCGCGGGTTTAAGCTCCGCGGACCCTGAATATGGGACAATTTGGCACTTCGTGCCTCAATTATAAAGATTTTAACATTCAGACTCTACCGCTGCGCTCGACAAGGGGGATTCGCCCGCTTCGCGGGCTTAAGCTCCGCGGACCCTGAATGTGGGACAATTTGGCACTTCGTGCCTCAATTATAACGATTTTAACATTTAGACTCTACCGCTGCGCGCGGTAATAAATTATTTTATTAATTAGCCCTTATTTAGAAATTTAATTTGAGGTATGAAATTCGATATGACACTATAATTTTTTTGAAAAAAATTTTGATGTTCGATCCCCATTTTTAACAATTTTATAAAATAGTTATCATCTAGCACTTTAGTTTAAAAAAATATATAAAACTCGACGGATTTGTGATAAATTCCGAGGAAACTATAAAACCGGAAAATTCTAATATAAAATGTTTATAATTTTCACTGTAATATAAGTACTAAATTTTCTGACGTCTTTTGATGTGATTATTGGAATATACCAAGTAGGTACCTAGTCATTAGTGTTTTAAAAAGAAAATAACAAAATTTTGTGAAAACTAAAAAAATGCTTTTTGTCCGACTAAAAACAAAAGCCAAATTGTTGAAAGTCATTTTAATGCATTTTTTGACCTTTAATTTGATATCAATCGCGATATAATTTAAAACATATTCAGAAAAAACAAATGCCGCTCACCGAGTGCAATAATTTATACTTACTAAACAGCCATAATTTTGGGCAACATTAGACGATATGTTTGATACCAATCATGATTATATTAAATTTTTATTGAAAAACAAATGCCGATCATAGAAGGCATATTTTGTACCCCTTGGTGCTAATTATAATACCATACATACTTTTGTAAAAATAGATTTGATACTTGATACAAGTGCAATAATAATCTAGATCATCTCTAGTCCGCGTCGTGTCCCGTGCTTGTCCAGTTGTTAGTTAGTGTGCGTATCTAGGATAAAGATCCCAGTGGGGCGACTTGGGCAGGACAAACTCAAATTCAACCCAAACTCAAGTACAATAGATAAAAATCCCGATTATCGGACGCCATTTTTAGCACGTTTGTTAAATTTGTATATTAATTTGACATTTATAACTTATAGCAAATTACTGAGAAATAGTATTATCCACGGATATTGGATATAGATATAGATACCTAATTTTAATTGAACATTTACACTTGGGTCAAAATATATTACTATAAATTCTACAGTAATAAATAACAATATGATTCAACTTCACAGTGTATTGTAAAATTAAATAAAAATTTTCAAAAAATATATTACAAATTTCTACAAAAGCATGTAAACATAATACGTGCTCCATCTTTAAATACTCAATAAAATTTTCAAAATACTTCTACCTTATCAAATATAAAAGATAAATCCAAATAAAATTTCAAATTGGAAACGTCAAATCTGACAGTAGACAAAAAAATCATTTTTGTCAAAAAGAAAACAAAACATCCATGGCATGCTCCCATTTGCGTTCCGTGCATTTTTCAGTTTTTTCTTAATAACTTTCTTAATATACCCAATATTGGGTTGAAACATGCATAGAAATATAGTCAAATTCATCCTCTACCTATATGTCAAATGAAAAAAACAATCGAATAACGTATAATGCCCGTATCCAAGGAGTGAAAAAAATCACTGTTTTTCAACTCCCCTGCGACTACCACGCCATCTACAATATTCATATACCCAAAAGGCACTACTTCACATGAACCTCTATCAAATAAAAAAAAGTTCATAAAAATCGGTTCACCCGTTTAGGCAGTAGGCGAGTCTAAAAACGGTTGCTAAGCTGCTGAAAATGATCTCAAGCCTTTTAGTATATAAGATGCGAAACATTTTTATTAATTAACAAAAATTAATTTTAATTATAAAAATATAAATTTAGGTAGGTACCAAACTAGTCAAGTTATAGATGAAGTACCGTGGAATAAAATAAACATGTATTAATTAGAGTTAAATATATCACAAAAGAGTTATTTCGTACAAAATACGTATAAGTAATCCCATAAGACTGGACCTAGGCCGCACTAACACTAACAAACTAATACTGACTTGTTTTGCATGTCAAATAAATAAATACCACACAACCCAAGTTGATTCGAGATTTTCGAGACTCTCGACTCCATGTCGAGATTAGTCGAGAAATATCGAGACGAGACGAGAGTGACTTTTATTAGTTTTGGAAATTCCGAGTCGAGACGAGAGTCGGGTGCACTCTCGACTACTCTCGACAAACGGCATCACTACATTTTAGTATTGTGTTAGTATAGTTTTGTAACCAGTATGAAACAATTTGTATTATTTTAGTTTCTGCAAAATATTCATTTTTTATATTGTCCGCCAAATTCACACTTAGAAAGCATTTTACCGAAAGTTATAATTTTTTCTAGCAAATCGTTATTTTATTGTTTGTATTGTTTTGTAAGCATATTAAAAGTAACTAATTATCATTTATTTAGCCGTAATTACAGAATGAAATTCTACCGCTAACATCACGCTTTAAAAGCATATTACCGAAAGTTATAATTTTTTCTAGCAAATCGTTAGTATATTGTTTGTATTGTTTTGTAAGCATATTAAAAGTAACTAATTATCATTTATTTAGCCATAATTACAGAATGAAATTCTACCGCTAACATCACGCTTTGAAAGCATATTACCGAAAGTTATAATTTTTTTCTAGCAAATCGTTAGTATATTGTTTGTATTGTTTTGTAAGCATATTAAAAGTAACTAATTATCATTTATTTAGTCGTAATTACAGAATGAAATTATACCGCTAAAATCACGCTTTGAAAGCATAACACCGAAAGTTATAATTTTTTTCTAGCAAATCGTTAGTATATTGTTTGTATTGTTTTGTAAGCATATTAAAAGTAACTAATAATCATTTATTTAGCCGTAATTACAGAATGAAATTCTACCGCTAACATCACGCTTTGAAAGCATATTACCGAAAGTTATAATTTTTTTCTAGCAAATCGTTAGTATATTGTTTGTATTGTTTTGTAAGCATATTAAAAGTAACTAATTATCATTTATTTAGCCGTAATTACAGAATGAAATTATACTGCTAACATCACGCTTTGATAGCATAATACCGAAAGTTATATATTTTTTTAGCAAATCTTTTGTATATTGTTTGTATTGTTTTGTAAGCATATTACAAGTAATTAATTATCATTGATTTAGATGTATTTACAGAGAAAAGATTAGCCGCTAAATTCACGATTACAAAAACATGCTGCCTGATTCTCCAAATAAGTGTTACTTATTCTAGAAAGTTATTATACGTTACTTTTGTTTTGTGTGTATAAATAATGATTTTTTGGAAAAAATCAAATATCAAGTCAATATCTACAACATTTTAAAATTCAAACAATACACTTTTGTATTTCACTTATTTATTATTTTAGTTTATTTTTAAAATGCACAATTATTTGATTTCTGATTAAACTATTTAATGTTTAAATTATTTATCTATCTATTTATTTTTTATATATCATGACATACTTTTGTAGTTTTTCACGACATATCACGTAAGTTTTTAAAATGTTTCAAAATTTATTCATATCATATTACAATTGTAATACTTTTGGTAGCACCTGAAGATGACTCACGTGGGGCCGAAACCGGTTGTAAATTTTAGATCCATTACCCTGGCCCACCAATATTAAAATTTATTAAAAATAAGTATGCTGGGACAATGTGCTTGCAATGTGCTGGCTCCGTTTTCAATTAATTTCAAAATTTCAAATGGTGGGCCAACTTAACGAGAGCCGACCCAATTAGAAATTTTAAAATTTTCTTGATTGAAAATGAATGTGCTTGCAATATGCTGCAATGTGCTGTGTATGTTATATAAAATGTGATGGTTTCGTTATTCGTTTTTTTTTTAATTCAATATGATGGGCCAAGTTAATGCCGGCCCACCCAACTAGTAATTTTAAAGTTTTTTTTGTCTGAAACTGAATGTGCTTGCAATAAGTATGCTGCAATGTGTTGTATGTTACATAAAATGTGCTTGTTTCGTTTTTGTATTTAAACAAATTAATTATGATGGGCCAAGTTAATGCCCGCATTGCCAGCCCGTCCGACTTGTAAGTTTAAAGTTTTGTTGACTGAAAATGAATGTGCTTGCAATATGCTACAATGTGCTGTATGTTATATAAAATGTGCAGGTTTTCCGTATTTTTAAAAATAAAGTTTTGGTGGGAAACACGAACCATTTCAAACAGTAAATTTAAAAATCAAGCTCCGCGGTGAGATAATTCGGCACTTCGTATCTCACAGAACTGCAATTTTACATATAGTTGGCCCATCATTTGAAATTTTGAAAATAATGGAAAACGGAGCCAGCACATTTAATATATAATATACAGCACATTTCAGCACATTGTCCCAGCATACTTATTTTTAATAAATTTTAATATTGGTGGGTCAGGTTAATGGATCTTTATTTTAATAAATTGACTGCATCCCAGCACTGTGTTTTATTTATAATAATCCTTCAGCCAAGAAGCTTTCATTGTTAAAATTTTATATGTTTTAGCAATCACTTGTAAAGAAAGTAACGTTTTGTGTTATTAAGTAGGTATACCTCTTTCTTTTTCAAAATTTGAGACTTATACTATGTCCATCGAACACATAGAGTAATAAAACTAGTGGGCAGAGCCGAAACTGCGCAGTACAATGTGCGCAGAAGTAGGCTTTACAAGCAACAAATTTTAGAAAGCAGAAAAATTAAATAGTTTTATTTGAAATAAATATGGAAGAATTATATATTTTATCATTTATGTATAACATAAATTTAAAAGAAATATGAAGTACAATTTTTATTTCCGAACGATTTTTTTGATGACCGATCTCAGCAGTTGAGTTTGCCTAGCAGTGTAAAACTGGCTTACCAATAGCAATACCGTATTTCAATTTCGCGCACATTTGTGGAAGGAGCATCTACTCTATCTGTTCGGTGGACATAGTATAGTACTATATCGGAGATCAGCGAGGAGTATTTTTGATAGGTACATTTTTATCAAAAACTCGCTCAAAAAAGTTTAAAAGAATATTTTTAGATTCTTTGAAATGTGCTTTTTGCAACAATATAACGTGCCAATTTAAAAAAAATCGATTTTTTTGTTTTGTTTCTGCCCCTCCTAGGGTTGTGAAATAAGAAAATAAAAATTTGACATTCGGATTATCTACGGCATAAATCAAATACCTACTATTTTATCACGTGTCATAATTTCAATTTTCTATAATTAACTGATTCTCTGTTATAAACGGGACGAATGGACAACGGAGTCTCGCCATAAGGGTTCCTGGTTTTGTAAATCTGAGACAAACTCCTAACAAGAACAAAATAAAACAAAAAATCCTGGTATTTGATTTTTCCAAAAATCATGATTTATAGAATATAATTAACACTGGAAAATTAGGCATAATGTTTTGAAATCGTGAATTTAGCGGGAATTCTTTTCTCTGCAAATACATCTAATAAGTCCAGTAAATTTAGGAAAGTTTTGGAGAAGTACTTTTTTCTTTCATCCTATGTGTTTTTTGGGATGCTGAACACAAATTTCAGGTTTGCCACCTTATAAATTTACTGCTTAAAAAGTTATAACCGCGAAAAACCATGGAAAAACCAGGTTTTCCTCGGGTTTTCCCTTGTATTTGGTAGAAGGTTAAACTTTTTTCAAAAATTATTACACCAAATTAAACTAGAGAAATTTTCCTACATTTTCCATAAAAAAATAATTTATGCTAAAATAGACAATTCTCGAGAAAATCGTTAAAATATAATTGAGCAATTTCTAGTCGTAGTAAAACCGTAATTTTGTTTTTTAAACAAAAACTGCTTTTATTTTTAAATGAATCAAGATATTGACTTACGGTCTTCAACATTCGATTCCTTAGATATTTTTTATTATGTAGATAATTTTCAACATTTCGGGAGCACTAGTTTAGCCACAGATCAAATATAACTTCTTAGAAAAAATAGTGAAATTTTAATACTTTTTGTGTTTCTTGAGTTGGCATTTCTAAACGAATTAAAACATTGACCTGCGGATTTCTGCATTAGATTCTCCAATTAATTCTCTATAAGGTACTTTGTATGAATTGTATTTTAAAGCATTAGTCAAATTGATGTTCAAATATTTTTTCCTCGGAAAAGTAATAAAATTTTAAAATTATTTTTATTTATTGTGTTTGATCAACTGTAGTTTCTGAACGGATCAAAATATTGACTTGAAACTCGATTCGATTCGATAACATTCCGTGAAGATTTTTCTGTATGAAACATGTCAATATTTTGATCCCTAAAATAAATAAAAAATAATAATTTTAAAATTTTACTATTTTTCCGAGAAAAAAATATTTGACATTGATTTGAAAAAGGCTTTAAAATAAAATTAATACAAAGTACCTTATAGAGAATTGTTTGGAGAATCTAATACAGGAATCCGCAGGTCAATATTTTAATGCGTTTAAAAATGCCAACTCAATAAACACAAAAATACTAAAATTTCACTATTTTCTCTAGAAATTATGTTTAATCGATATTTTGATTCATTCAAAAATAAAAGCAGTTTTTGTTTAAAAAACACAAAATTACGGTTTTACTTAAAATGACTAGAAATTGCTCAATTATATTTTAACGATTTTCACAAGAACTAATCATCTTCTTTTTTATAGAAAATGTTGGAAAATTTATCTACTTTAATTTGGTGTAATAATTTTTTCAAAAAAGATTCATCTTCTACCAACAATGGTTTTTCGGTTATAACTTTTTATGCAGAAAAGTTATGAGATGGCAAACCTGAAATTCGTGTTCAGCACCCCAAAAAAATACTTCTCCAAAATTTTCTAGGCGAAGACTTTTTTTGATCTAAATTGACTGGACTATAAATCTATGATAATTAATTACTTGTAATATGCTTACAAAACAAGACAAACAATATACTAAAGATTTGCTAAAAAAAATTATAACTTCCGGTATTATGCTTTCAAAGCGTGATGTTAGCGGTAGAATTTCATTCTGTAATTACGGCTAAATCAATGATAATAAGTTACTTTTAATATGCTTACAAAACAATACAAACAATACACTAACGTTTTGCTAGAAAAAAATTATAACTTTCGGTAATATGCTTTCAAAACGTGATGTTAGCGGTAGAATTTCATTCTGTAATTACGGCTAAATAAATGATAATTAGTTACTTTTAATATGCTTACAAAACAACACAAACAATATACTAACGATTTGCTAGAAAAAAATTATAACTTTCGGTATTATGCTATCAAAGCGTGATGTTAGCGGTATAATTTCATTCTGTAATTACGGCTAAATAAATGATAATTAGTTACTTTTAATATGCTTACAAAACAATACAAACAATATACTAACGATTTAATAGAAAAAAATTATAACTTTCGGTAATATACTTTCAAAGCGTGATGTTAGCGATAGAATTTCATTCTGTATTACGGCTAAATAAATGATAATTAGTTACTTTTAATATGCTTACAAAACAATACAAACAATATACTAACGATTTGCTAGAAAAAAATTATAATTTTCGGTAAAATGCTTTCTAAGTGTGAATTTGGCGGACAATATAAAAAATGAATATTTTGCAGAAACTAAAATAATACAAATTGTTTCATACTGGTTACAAAACTATACTAACACAATACTAAAATGTTTCAGTATTATTTTTTTATAAATACATATTTTGTTCGCTAACTTCACGCAGCCCTTAAATATTTCTATTAAAAAAATGTTAGTCTAGTTTGCGCTCGTATTGCGCTTTATTGCTCCACCAATAATTTTTTTGCGCTGCTCTAATTTTGCCATAATTTAGAGAATAAGTTAGGCAGGGCTATGTTGACACTAGCCCAACCTTTTTGTAAATTTTAAAATTTTAATAATTATTTCATTAGTCGTTCGTTTGCGCTCTATTGCGCCATTAATATAATAAATTGCGCTTGCATATTTTTTATTTTATTAATAATCAAAGTAGGTAAGGCCAACTTGACAACGAAAAAAAAAGTAAGATTGTGTCATATTTTTACCTTCCGCTTACCTGTAAAGGAAGGTATTGGAATCATGCAAAAAATCGGGTAATGAGTTTTTAGTGGATGAGCACGAATTAGGGTCCTTACAACTCACTTTTGATAGTTTCCCGATGATGTCTGTATGTATATGTGTGTGTGTGTATGTATGTGGTCAAGGGGTGTTAGTCACATAACTCAAATACGAATTACCCAAAAATTTTGATATTTGGTATTTTACAATTATTGTATACGAACAGGAAGAGCTCATTAGATTTTGGTACAAACATCTTCACCGGAAGTGATATTTTTTGAAAATTGAAAAGATTAAGTGTAAAAAATTTCTATAAATTTGGATAAATATAGTATTTATTTGTAATAAGAATAAGAGGAAAAGTTATTTGCAATTTACCTTATAAAAAATTGTCTTTATCTGGTAGCATTAAAGAACTGCAGTAAAATTTAAAAAATCTGCTGTGGCCACCACACGACCTCTCGCTTAATTCTGCTTATTGTACTAATCTAATAAATAGTTTTGCTTACATTTTAATAGTTTCATGTTCATGTAATATGTAAACGATAATGTAAACCAATATGCAAGCAAAAGATGTCAACTGTACTGTCACTGTCATGATAATTCAAATTTTATGTAGAAACAAATTTTATATCATGGACAACAAGATACTGGAATTTCAAAAAAATAGAATATTAATTGTACTTTATTTTATTGTTAAATACTTCCAGAATCAGCAATTTGTATTTATAATTAACTGTACACATAGATAATCACAACTTCTTTTATTTTTAATTGCAAAAATTGTCATAAATAAATAATGTACCAATATATTTAAGGAAAACTTTTCCAAACTTCTAAAAGTACTACTTCCGGTTTGCGGATTTCTACCAAAATCTTATCCGGTGTTAAGATACTTATTAAAACCTTAAGTATGAAATTTGGTTATAAACGGTTTGATACTTTTTAAGTTATCGTGGACGAAAAATCGTCGGTTCACACACCCACACACACACACACAAACACACACACACACACACACACACACACACGCACGCACACACACACACGCACACACACGCACACACGCACACGCACACGCTATTCAATAATAAAAACTTTAAAATAGCTCAAAGGGAAGGCTATGTCAATTTGACCCTACCGAACTAATTGTTTTGATTACTGCTGAATTATAGCAGCGCAAAAAATATATTTTCGGAGCAAAAGAGCGCAATGTACACAGAATGAAGTGTGCGCGCTTTTTAAGAAGTTATTTCATTTTAATTTGTATCTAACGTTCAGAGTGATAACATAATTCGATGTGCATTCAAAGTGTTAATCGTGAGAATTACATCAAAATACTCTGCTATTTCTAATAATTCTAATGAACATGGATGGTTTGATGTTGGGTCCTACACGTGGGGGTAGTAATTTGTCTACATTGCTTCGGTAATTCGTGCTTGCAAAACCCGTTGATGTTATTAGCAGGGGAAAATTAGTTTTCGAGACATTAGCCGAGGAAAATTATTTTTTGTGGCTAGTCGGGAAAGAAAATTATTTTTTGACGTATTATAGCCGGAGGAAAATTATTTTTTGAGGTATTAGATGGGGAAAATTATTTTTCGAGGCATTAGCTGAGGAAAATTATTTTTGAAGCATTAGCCGAGAAATATGATTTTTCGAGGCATTAGCCGAGAAAAATTATTTTTTGTCAATAGTCGGGAGAGAAAATTATTTTGTGAAGTATTAGCAGAGGAAAATGATTTTTCAAGACATCAACCGAGGAAAGTTATTTTTTTTCAAGGCATGAACTCGGGAGAAAATTATTTTTTTGAGGTATTAGCCGAGGAAAATTATTTTGTGATGTATTAGCTGGGACAAAATTATTTTTTCGAGGCATTAGCCGAGAAAAATTATTTTTTATAATTAGTCGGGGAAGAAAATTATTTTTTGAGGTATTATCTGGGGAAAATTATTTTTCGAGGTATAAGCCGTGGAAAATTATTTTTCGAGGCATCAGCCGAGAAAAATTATTTTTGTCATTAGTGGGGGAGAAAATTATTTTGTGAAGTATTATAGCCGGGAGAAAATTATTTTTGAAGGCATTAGCCGAGGTAAATTATTTTTTCAAGGCATTAGCCGGAAAAAATTATTTAGCGAGGTATTAGCCGAGGAAAATTATTGCTATATACTATACCCTCATTATACCTTAATTATAACCTAATTATACCCTCATTATACCTTAATTATACCCTCATACCTTAATTATACTCTCATTATACCCTCATTATACCCTCACTATACCATTATTAATTGTTTTGTCTGACTTGTTTTGCTGGTTTAGTTACCGGTATACAGGATGTCTATTTAACTCGGGCCACTATTGGTAATTCCTAAACTAGAACAGATACGACTTCGGTTAAATTAGACAAAAGTTACCTTATCAGAAGGCCATTCCAGTGATATATTTGTTTATCCAAAAATATGCACAGGTAACTAGATAGAGCAAAAACTTTTATTTTTTTAAATGGCAATCACAGTTAGCTATAGCATCATTAAAAGGAGTATTTTTTTCTCTTTTCAACTGTATGTAATTTTCATTATTTATTTTTTAAATTAATGTTTTATTTACACAAAACCAAATACACTTAATTCTAATGGCACTTATTAAAGTAGGCCTTGATAAAAACAATTTAATATGACAACAGTACTAAAAACTACTTTTAACAATATAAAAACTGACAGCAATACGAGAAAAATATTTAAAACAATATAAATCGTTTTAAAGAATCATATTATAAAAATGTTGGTCAGTACTTATGCAAGGTAATTTTTTTCTGCAAAATATATATATATATATATATATATATATATATATATATATATATATATATATATATATATATATAAGTGACGCACCATTGCTAACTCGAGAAAGAAAAAAAAATTTAGACCAGTGGTTCTCAAACTACAGGGTGCAACTTTCTTATTTCAAATCGGGACCTATTTTTTTATTTGCTTATTCGATTCAGTATTTTTTTCTGAATTCAACGAGATATTAGTTTTATACCCTTGCATAACAAAAACATATGAAAAACGCTATTGAAAATTATAATAATTTAATTAAAATCTGATTGTTAGTTATGGTGGGTTTATGCAGACAATTAAATTAAGAAATTACATTATAAAATTAAATTAAGAAAGTAGACCTCACTGATTTGCACACAAACGTTTATGCAACTAAATTAATAAACTAAACTATTGTCACTAAACTAAAAAGTTGGTTATTTTCAACTTCGTAGTTTAATTTCTTAATTTTATAATGCTATTTTGACGTTTAACTAACCTTAATGTGACATTTTTGAGACTGACAGTCAAAATACAATTATTTTTAAAATGGAAAATATAATTAATGATACTACGAATGAAATGTTGATAAACCTTATCCAAAATTTTGAATTTCTGTATAACAAAAAAGTAGGTAGTAAATTTAAAGATAAAATTGCAAACGAAAACGGCTAGAATAGTATTGGTTCAGTATTAGGTGAATCAGGTGAGTATAATAAAATAGTTTATAGTGCATATCAACAACTTATGCAGTAATAATATTTCCTCTAGAGTCATATTTGATAAATAAAATATAATTCAAAGTTGCTAACGTCAAATTTAAATCTCAAGTGAGCACAATGCACAGCACATGACAAGCGTAATGCAAACATAACCACGAATTTGAAGTTTGAAGGGGTCTAATTGTTATTATACACACGCGCCAATTGTGCATTCCTATTGGTTTATTTTTTAATTTAGTTTTGAGCATAAACACTGCATTTATAATTTAATTTTCTAGTTTAGTGGCCTAATTTAATTTCATAATTTAGTTGCTGCATAAACCCACCATTAGTGTTATGGAAGAAAACAATTGAATATTTTGTTTCATATTAATTGTTAGTGAAAAAGATTCCAGTATACTACACTGATCAGACCAAATAAGGTCGAAACACGTGTCCGTAGTTACCGCCACCTTATATACCCTACTGAGTACTTAGTACCTTCAACTCATAAATTCAGTAGCGGTCCTGATCTATTGATTAAAATCAAATAATCTTTTTCATTATCAAATAACAATTAATATGAAACAAAATATTCACTTGTTTTCTTCCAAAACACTAACTATCAGATTTTAATTAAATTATCATATTTTTCAATTGCGTTTTTCTCATGTTTTTGTTATACCAGGATATGAAACTAATATCTCGTTGAATTCAGAAAAAAATACTGAATCGCATAAGCAAATAAAAAAATCAGTCTCCATTTGAAATAAGAAAGTTGCACCCCGTAGTTTGACAACCACTGGCCTAAAAAATTTTTTGTTTCGTAGTCATATAAAATAGAAATTGTTTGCTAATTTAACCAACTTCGTAGCTCTTATAGTTCTCGAGTTAGCAATGGTGCGTCACTTAAAATGAACACTCTGATATATATATATATATATATATATATATATATATATATATATATATATATATATATATATATATATATATAGTAGTGGGTGTGACAGTCAGTAAATTGGCCAAAAAATTAAAGTAGACTCTTTAAAATTTGTCAAGCTTTCGATTTTATTTTAAATCTTCATCAGGACACTGTAACAATATTGATATTATAATACAAATTTTACACAATTTATAGTGTAACATCAGACTTACATAGTGTTGAGGTTAGTTTAAGACTAGCATCTTATGATTAGGACAAATTGTCGTCAACGTTTTTAAACTACACAATAATGTGAAAAATAAAGCAATATTATATAATAGTTTAGATCAAACATAATAATTTTTGAGGTATTTTGACACAAAAATGGTCGAACAGTAACAGCGTGGTTAGATGTTTGATTATTGAAACATTGTTGTCAAGTAATGGCTACCAGTTATTTGCCGCGCTTTAACTAGAAAAACACTTATTCTTGATATATAGACAAAAAAGAAAACGAAGTTGCAGAAACTGTCACTAGATGGACAAGGAACAGTTTAGAATAAAATTTTGAAATTAAAACCGCCAAAAAGCAACCTTAACCACCTACACCCTGTATGTGTGAAAATAATTTTAAGCTATGCTTGAGTAGACAAAAAATTCTGTTAATAAATTTATGCTGTATTTTTAACGACAAGGGAGATATCGACGACGGGCATTTCGATGACTCACCTGTATATACCGGGTGTATATTGAAAAGTGGAACATAGGCGTTTAACATGGTAAATCAGTTTTTCTGACATTGACGTTTAAAGCGTTACGCATTTGTTCATCTCCTGTTTTTAATTCCATGGCTGTTACTATTAATTCGCTATTCCGTGTATTTTCAAATTTGATTTCTGCAGTTATAAAGCAACCAAAATAAATTTTATTTACTGATCCGGATGTAGAATTTTATGCTCAACAACATTTATTTGAAACATTTTTGTCTAAAATAATTAGGGAAGCAATGCGAACGGAAAAACTGATTTACCATGTTAAACGCCTATGTTTCACTTTTCAATATACACCCGGTATATATATATATATATATATATATATATATATATATATATATATATATATATATATATATATATATCTGTAGAAATGGGTTTCTCAGAGTCCTCTAGTGGTGCGACCGAGAGTAAGTGAGCGAGAGAGAAAAAACAAGAGTGAGACGCGAGACGCGAATAAGACGTGAAGACGTGAGTAAAACGTGTGTATACTTAAAGACGGTAAATGAAAAATACTTACTATTATACTAATTATTCAATTTATACAATCTTATCTGTGTAATCAATAATACAAATTATACTTTGTTTAAATATTAACTCAAAGTGTTTTATTTTAACAAAGAATAACCCTACAAATTGGGGGCTCGTCCGGGATTAACTCGAAGTGAATGTTTGTTCGTGTATTTGTTAATAACAAATAACAATAAACTGTACCTAAAAGTGATACTTAACTAAAAACATATTCCTAGACAAAGAGTACAAAGTGACATTCAAGCGTACAGCTGACAGCCGAGCCATTGTTGTGTGTGTCAAACGGTGTGAAGTTAGGAACTCAGTGGCGTATCAACTTAAATTTCATTTTTCGTTTAAAAAGAAATAACGATAAAAATACTTAAAACATGACAACGTTAAGTGACATTGAAACCGTAAACTATAACATTACAAATGGTAAATCTAAATCAGTGAAAGTACTGTATACAATCGTGTTCGGTGATGCATTAGCGCGATTAAATAGAAGTAAATTAAAAAAGTTCAGTGGATTTAGTTTTGGTGTGGGTACGGAAGAGTACAATTTAAAAATAGACGAAATAAAAAATAACGCAAACATTGCAGACTTAATATCAGCGTGTCATGTGCTAAATATTTGTTATGAAGGCAACAAAGACGATATTGCACAAAGGATTTTGTTCTTTTTGTGCAACATAGAAGAAGAGAAAGAAGAAGACGTTGAAGAAGAAGACGAAGAGCAGGACGACGACGAAGAAGACGGGAATGAAGATGAAGACGAACGAGACGATGACGAAGATGATGTAAGAAGTACTAGAAGTCAATGCAAAAAAAATAAAAAAGACAACTAGAGCCATGGAACGGATGAATTTAAATTTTCGAGATGTAGAAGATTCTATTCGGCGTTTTAATGGAAAAGATGGATATCCGATTGGAAAGTGGCTGGAAGAATTTGAGGAAATTGCAGAATTGATGAGTTGGAACGATTTGCAAAGATTAATATTTGCAAAAAAAATCATTAGATGGATTAGCAAAATTATTAGTCCAAGGTGAAAAAGGTATTACGTCTTGGTTAAAATTAAAGACGCTTCTAAGAAAAGAATTTGAAGTCAAAGTCAGTAGCGCCGATATTCATAAACTCTTAATGAATAGAAGAAAAAATAAAGAAGAATCTGTCCAAGAGTATGTATTGGTTATGAGGGAAATAGGCAGTCGCGCAAATATTGAAACAGAAGTGATTATCCAATACATAATAGATGGGATAACTGATGATCAAAATAATAAAATAATACTCTATGGGGCGAGAAACTTTGAAGAGTTTAAAGGAAAAGTCAAACTGTATGAATCAATTAAAACTAAAACCAAAGTCGAAATGAAGTACGAAAAGAAAGATTCCCAAGGAACGAAGAACAAGTTTAAACCTAATACACCTAAGACGAATGAAGAAAAGAATCAAAATGTAGAAGTACGTTGCTATTCGTGTGGGGAAAAAGGTCATAGATCTAGAGAGTGTCCTTCCAAAGGAAAAGGTGTAAAGTGCTTCAAATGTAATGGTTTTGGGCACATTGCTTCAAAATGTACAACAAATACTTTATCTGAGCCTAAAAAAGAAAATACTACGCAAATAATTCATACGACACCAGAACTTAGTATGATCGTACAAGAACCTGAAGACAGGATGCATAAGAAGATAGAAATAGCAAATGAAATCATATTATGTTTGGTTGATACAGGAAGTGACCTAAATATCATAACCAAAAATTGTTTTGAACGTCTGAATATCGCAAAAGTTAATCAGTGTACCAAAACAATACGAGGGTTAGGACTACAGAAGATAACAACATTAGGATGTTTTGAAACCAAAATAAACATCGATGATGAAGAATTTTACACAACTGTACACATAGTGGCTAATAATGTTATTCCATTCAATTTCATTATTGGTAGAGAATTATTAGATAATGCGGACGTTATAATCAATGCAGATGGCGTAAAGATAAAACGAAACAAGAAGAATCAAGATGAAAGCTTTTTGATGGCAATTCAGTGCGATAACGAAGAAGAATTTGACAACCTGCCAGAAGACGTAAAAGAATTAGTAAATAAATATCATCCAAAAGCAACAAAATCTACGAACATTGAAACAAAAATCATCTTAAGCGATGAGATGCCAATATACCAACATCCCCGAAGATTGTCCCAACCTGAGCAAAAGGAAGTAGATAGACAGATACAAGAATGGTTAGATAGCGGCATAATAAGACCTAGTTCATCAGATTTTGCTAGTTCCATAGTACTAGTAAAAAAGAAAAATGGCGACACTAGAATTTGCATAGACTTTAAAATTGTAACTGACTGCTCTGCCTTTGAAATGACAATGAAGAAAAAAGATTTAACAACAAGAGTTGCAAGATGGGCTCTTTTGCTGGAAGACTTTAATTACAAGATAGAGCATCGTTCAGGTGAGAGGATGCGGCACACAGACGCATTAAGCAGAAGTCCAATTTCATTAATAATCAAGGCTGAAGTTACAAACAGGATCAAGAATTTACAAGAAGAAGATGAAGAGATTAAAGTATTAATAGAGCTGTTGAAAACAACCCCCTATGACACCTACGTAATTGAACATGGATTACTACATAAAGAATATGAAGGAAGATCTTTATTAGTTGTTCCTAAGAAAATGCAAAATGAAATTATTAAAGTAGCACATGAAAATGGTCATTTTGGTATGAAGAAAACAGAAGAGATAATACTTCGAGAATACTGGATACCCAAATTAAAAGACAAAATAAGTAGTTTAATAAAAAGCTGCATACCATGCATACTTGCCGAAAAGAAGAGAGGAAGACAAGAAGGTTATCTACATCCACTTGATAAAGGTGACCTTCCTCTAGATACATACCACATAGATCATCTAGGACCTTTACCCTCAACCAGTAAAGGATACAAGTATGTTTTAGCTGTAATAGACGCTTTTACTAAATTCGTATGGTTATACGCTACTAAATCAACTACGACGCAAGAGACAATAGATAAATTAGAAATTCAAAGCGCAATATTTGGAAATCCCAGAAGACTTATTTCCGATAGAGGAACTACCTTCACATCCAATCTTTTTGAAGAATACTGTGAAGAAAGAAACATTAAACACATCTTAATTACAACTGGAGTACCTAGAAGTAATGGGCAAGTAGAGCGAATAAATCAAATCATTATACCAGCTCTAACTAAGTTGTCCATTGATAAAGCAGAAAACTGGTACAAGCATTTAAACAAGCTTCAAGTAAGCTTAAATAATTCCTTTCAACGTAGTATTAATAAAACTCCGTTTGAGATTTTAATAGGAGTGAAAATGAGAACAAAACAAGAAGTAAAGCTTAAAGAAATAATAGATGAAGAATGTCTTAAGCTATTCGAAGAAGAACGAAACGAAAACAGACAAGAAGCGAAAAGGTGCATAATAAAAGTCCAAGAAGAAAATAAGAAAACTTTTAATAAAAAAAGAAAACTTGCAATCAAATATAAAATTGGTGATTGGGTTGCCATCAAGCGAACTCAATTTGCTACAAACGCTAAAATCAAATCAAAGTTCCTCGGGCCATATGAAGTTGTAAAAGTATCCGGTTTCGACCGGTACGTCGTCCACAAGGTTGGCAACGCAGAAGGACCGAAGAAGACTACCAGTTGTGCTGACCAGATGAAACCTTGGTGTCCTTACGAAGACATCGTTGAAGAAACGTCCGAGGCGGACGACAGTCAGGATAGCCGATCTGTAGAAATGGGTTTCTCAGAGTCCTCTAGTGGTGCGACCGAGAGTAAGTGAGCGAGAGAGAAAAAACAAGAGTGAGACGCGAGACGCGAATAAGACGTGAAGACGTGAGTAAAACGTGTGTATACTTAAAGACGGTAAATGAAAAATACTTACTATTATACTAATTATTCAATTTATACAATCTTATCTGTGTAATCAATAATACAAATTATACTTTGTTTAAATATTAACTCAAAGTGTTTTATTTTAACAAAGAATAACCCTACAAATATATATATATATATATATATATATATATATATATATATATATATATATATATATATATATATATACAGGATGTCCCAGAGCACCCGTCCACCTCTTTTAAAATTCCGCGGATGAATATGAAAAAAAATTACTAATGTTCATGTGCTCTATCTAATGACATATCACTCGAACCCTCCCTGCCCCCTTGTAGAGGTGGCGGGGGACAACTTCAAATTTTCAAATGGCAATTCCCATTTTTTATTGCAGATTTGAATTGACAATTTAAAAGTATGAAAATTTTATTCGGAACATTTTTTGTACGAGCAATAGGTGGCGCTACAATCGCAAAAAACTTCTTTTTTCTACATTTTTTCTAGGATTTTAGGACCGTACGATAGTGAATGATTAATTACAATTAGTTGTTGGGGTTCGAGTGATATGTCATTAGAAAGAGCACATGAACAATAGTAATATCCCTCATCGTATTTTTTTAAAATATTCATCCGCGGAATTTTAAAAGGGGTGGATGGGTGCTCTGGGACACCCGTGTATATATAACTTTAATTTGTTTAGAAGTTACAGGTCATTAAACACAAAACTTATGAAAAAATCTGACGTGGCCATCACACAACCTTCCGCGATATCTAGACTTTAAACAGAAATATATACGTACAATCCGGTGCCCATTTAAAATATACAAATAAAAATCTAAAATATTCAAACACAGAAATTTGCATCACCTGAATAAAAAGATTCATTCACAGGAAAACTCTGCTGTGTTGAAGCCATCCTCCGTTCAATTACTACATTTAATATCTTACTTAGGACTTATATAGCGCTAGTATGCCAACTTGTCACCCGTCTCACCTGTCAATATTTTTTACGCAGAAACAAAAATCAACCGATTATTATTACAAGATATCAACGTTTTATTTGATAAATTTATTTTTTAAATTTTACTGCAGTTCTTTAATGCTACCAGATAAAGACAATTTTTTTATAACGTAAGTTGCAAATAACTTTTCCTCTTATTCTTCTTACAAATAAATACTTTATTTTTCCAAATTTATATACAATTTTGACAATTAACCTTTTCAATCTTCAAAAAATATCACTTCCGATGAAGATATTTGTACCAAAATCTAAGGAGCTCTTCCAATTTATATACAAATGTTAAATACCAAATATCAAAATTTTCGGGTAATTCGTATTTGAGTTATGCGACTAACACCCCTTGACCACACATCATCGTGAAACTATCAAAAATGAGTTGTAAGGACCCTAATTCGTGCTCATCCACTAAAAATTCACCACCCAATTTTTTGCATGATTCCAATACCTTCCTTTACAGGTAAGCGGAAGGTAAGCTTAACTAAGGCCTTTAAGAAAAATTTCATACAATCTATCTTATATAGAATTGTTTGCAAAATTTAATAAAAGAAACCGGATATCAAAATTTTAATTTGTTTAGAAGTTACAGGTCATTAAACACAAAAATTATGAAAAAAGTAAACAAATTCAAGTTTCTCTCGAAGAAAATCTTAAAATTTTGGTTTAACTAAGGCCTTCAAGAAAAATTTCATATAATCTATCTTATACAGAATTGTTTGCAGAATTTAATAAAAGAAACCGGATATCAAAATTTTAATTTGTTTAGAAGTTACAGGTCATTAAACACAAAAATTATGAAAAAAGTAAAAAAAAATCAAGTTTCTCTCGAAGAAAATTTTGAACGCGTGTATCTCAGAAACGGTTAATCGAAGTGTCATTTTTTGGAAATTTTATTCTCTACAAAAATGCACTAGACAATCTTAAATGTAGAACTACCCGTTTAGTAGTTATTGGCAAATAACCAAAAAATCCATTTTCTTTTCGAATTTCCCGGAGTTTCCCAAGGGTGCCGCTGTGGCACCCGTCATATTATGATTCAGTATATCAAATAGTACTAGAATCAATCATAAAATATTTGTTGTACCCAACTTCCAGGTTACATGGCTCGGCGACCGGACTAATTGTAATGGTCGGTAATAGTATATTACATAATAAGTCAGGAAAGTGATGCTTTACTTGACGAAGTCGTTTGAAGTACGAGGCCGTAAGGCCGAGTATTTTAATTGGCTGAGTCAAGTAAAGGCACTTTCGTGACGTATTATGTATACTATTTTACCTGAAACTGTTTTGAGTCATGGACGCTGCAATTTCCCACCCCCCATAGCCACCCCCGAGCGCCCCCGGGTAATTTTAATGGCAGAATTGAATTCGGCATCCCCGAAAACCCCCGAGTAACGATTTTCGAGCGATTTTCATGGACGCTGCAATTTCCCACCCCCGCAGAGCCGCCCCCGGCGAATTTTAATGGCAGAATTGAATTCGGCATCCCCGAAAACCCCCGACTAACTATTTTCGAGCGATTTTCATGGACGCTGCAATTTCCCTTCCAAACACCCCCGCAGAGCCACCCCCGAGCGCCCCCCGGGTAATTCTAATGGCAGAATTGAATTCGGCATCCCCGAAAACCCCCGAGTAACGATTTTTCCGAGTTTCCAGTCGTTCTTATAATGTTGCAAGTAATTATGCATTTTCAAAATGCATTTATTGCACCAGAATGCATTTTTCGAAAAAAGGCATAACCAGACGATATAGACTTTTTTACTGGAAGCTTTCTGAACACAATGCAGAAAACCGAATCTCGATATCTGCTGTCCCTAAAAATTTCTTTATTTCGGGCGATTTTGATCTAAATGCCCTGGACTATTACAGGTAAGCGGAAGGTAAAAAGTAAACATTTTATAGAAAATTCACCGACTGTAGAAAATCCAAACCCAATTCCCTTTAAAGACGTAAATATATAGTTATGTTCCATATGAAATACTTTTTAATCGAAGAACCGAATGATCTTCTACGTTCGCAAATATAAACTTTGCTCCCGGAACATCATCAGGCGTTAAACTCATAATTTAAATTATTTATCAAACTTTTAATCGCTAAATCTGCATTCAGACCGACCCACTTATAAGTGAAATATTTACAATTATAAGTATAAATCAAATGGACCATACATACCTACCAAATTAGTGGATGAACACCAATTGGACAAATTTAGAAATATTTAAATTTAAATACATAATAATTGTTTATTAAGTACTTACAATTTGTTGTGTGATTTTTACAATTTGCATATTAAAACTTTTTTTCTTATAATATCCGCTATGCTCGTTAAATTAGGTTAGAAACGGCCTACGGTTTGGAATCTGTGGTTTGTGTTTTTTATTTGATATTTCATATTTGTTTTCTTGATTCTTTTTTACACTGTATGTTCTGGGATTATCATGTTGTATTCTTGTATTGCAGTATAAATAAATTATTATTATTATTAAAAGAAAATGGATTTCCATACACATGTAAATTAAAAAGTAGAATTTATATGCTTTTAAATATGTTTACATATTCAGTAATAATATTTATTAACACAAGCATACGATATTTTCATTAATTACTATTTATAATAATTTAATATAATTAATATCTATTTTGTATGTCATTAATAAAAGTGACAGTTCGATAATAAAGATAAAAAGCAAGCTTTTTTCTGTGGTAAAATAAATACCATTAATTTGTCCACTAATACGGGAATTCAAATCTTTATACACATAAAAAACAAAATCTATGTCTTGAAGTCTTGATTCTTGTGAACAAGTACATAATTATTTAATATTTTCTTTATTTCAACAAAAATAACTCCAGTTTTAATACCTACCTCTTTCTCCTACTCCAATAATAAGTAGGTACGTCACTGACGAATTTAAGGACCAGGTATAAATCTCATTTAAAAATCGTTAACAGTCTAATTATCAGGAACCTATCGTTTTTATACAGGACTAGCACTCAGGAAATGTATAATGTTTTGGAGAAACAAATGACCAACGGCAGAGTCTTGTATGTTAATTTTATTGTTCATTGTGTCCCTTTTTGTTTAATGGATTGTGATGTTATTCCCAACTACCTGTGCATTTTCTAGGTATGAGCAGTGTGTGCAAAGGGGCTGACCACCAGGAAAAAGTTAAACGTCGGAATAGTACTCGTATAACAGTTTCATAATTATTAAACAATCCCGATACTGTCATACTGTGCAGAGTAAATATGAACAGTAACAAACAACTAGCAAAAGTAGTAAAAATATTATAGCTATTAATTATTAACAAGAATATTATGAGATTAATAATATAAAGAAGATGTTACTAAGCGACATCCGAGAGGGGTCCAATCGCATATATTCGCGTTATATTCAATAAAGCTTTATCGTATCATCGACGTTGGCGAAGTTAAAACAAATCAACAATTTTACCTGGCAATTAGTTGACAATTTGCATATTATGGAAAGTTTTAATGTTATTATAGTTGTATCTATCCAAGGTAATATAGATTGCGCCGTAAGTTTTCGTTGTTAGGGAAACATAAGGAAATTTACTGATGATTACGTCACAGTTTTCCAGAATGACAAAAGGTAGGAAAAAAGCAATCGCCTTCTTAATTATATCATAATATTTCATATTTCGGAATCCTGTGACGTATTCGCAGCAAGGCTGTGATTGGCTAGGCAGTTTCAGCGCAGCCTCTCTTTTCTATAATCCTTGGTATCTAACGTATTATGTTCATAACTAATGAATTATAAGTACCTAGCTAACTAACGTATTTTGTTGTTTATAATTAATTAATAAATGTAATTATAGATTAGGATGTTAAAACTAATAAATTGAATAAAAGAAAAAAAGTTTTTTGCGCTACAACAGTTGACATTGAAGATTGAAGAAAAACAACAACAAAAAATTGTGTTTCGCGGTCGTTGCTATTAGTAACGGCTGCGAAGTTCAATTTTGCAGACAGAATTGAATTGTGTACCTATGTCAATGGCAAATATTTGTGACAGGTGTACAAAAAAATTGTTTATTTTTTATTATATGCATTGCATTGCAAAAAATATAACTAATTTCTTGCAGACTAGGTATCGAAATAACTTAAAATTTAATATTTTTTAAAGTAAACTATTTATCTAGAATTTTGCTTCAAAGTTCCTGTAAAAAATACTTATAACAAGAGAACGCTTTAATCAAATTTGATGATATTTGGTAAGACACTAAACATGTATGTAATTGATGGTATTCGGTAATCGTTATAATGAATACACTACAAGTGCATAAAACTAAAACTTAATCTTCTTTTCTGATAAACAACCAAGGTACTGAAAACAAGTTGATTTATTAATACACGAGTAGTAGTATATTATGATACAAGTGTATAATCAAGCACGTACGATGAGCAAAAATAAATATTAGCTAATTTTATTTTTATCAGGGCTTACATTTGGAATTTTATTTTTACTTAATAGGAGTTCCTATGTCAAATTTTTTAAGCAATGCATTCAACTGTTTAGGAGCAGTAGAGGTGGGTACTTTAAATTCAGTATCATTTACTAGTGCTTGACAGTTAGAATTTGTAAAACAGATACCATCCAATTACCTCGATGCTCGATGTAATGGGGTCATCTTACATTTTCTGATTAATTTTCTTTTTTTAAATACCTTTAAATATTAATCAAAAATTCCAGCAACCGGCACGCATTTAGTTCATTCTAACGATGGTAGTTGGCGCTCGGAACTACATTCAAAGAAAATAACAGTAGGACCTTGCTGTCCGGTCTGTACGTTAGTTATTTTCTCCAAGAGGTTATGTTGAATTGTGGCCGAACTAGAGATAGCGAAATGTTCAAAATTATGTATTAATTACAAAAAAATATCTAAGAAATCGAATGTTAAAGACCGGAAGTCGATATCTTGATTCATTCGAAAATAATAGCTGTTTCTGTTTGAAAAGGCAAAATTACGCTTTTGTTCAAAACGACAACAAATTGCTCAAATATATTTTACGATTTTCTCAAGAACTGTAGGTACTTCTTACAGATAAAATAAATATACCATTTTATAGCAAATTTTATGCTATACAATATACTATGTAACAATTTCTCTCGTAATATTAACCATACGAGATAAATAAAGAAAACTAAAAATGGCAGACATTTTTTTAAATGGCGGCCGTCTCTGGTACTTAACATTTTGGCACCACTTCTTATATGAAAGAGAATAGTTTAATTGACATGTATGCCAATTTTCACACCACTTTAATCACAAAATGCATAGTTGATATGAAATTTGTCCTATAACCGCCGGACTATCTGTGGGTTAAAGTTCCGGTCTTTGCGGGTGAACTTAGCGATCGACATTACCGACATTGTATAACATTACAAATAAATTGTAGATGCATTTGTCGTTGTGTGTAAATCGAATGAGTGACGTCACGAAATAGATACCGGGAAAATGTTTTAATAAAACTATGAATGAAAATTATTATAATTTTGGATATTCTTTAGCATATTATTCACGGTAAGAGTCATAGATTCTATTTTTGCATAAAAATCGATAACTTTTTTTTGGGATGACCCCATTGCAACTAAACTATACTCACCATCCTAACCTTAAAATGTCAAAAAATACAGTTTTCTTTCCATATTAACTAATAATAGAGTTCTTTACTTGCTTTCTTCCGTACTATAAGTACAAATGCCAAAAAACAAGATTAACTCAAAAAATCGCAATGGCACTACACAAAGTTTGACGTTTGACAAGAAATGAGTTTTTCCTCGGGACATAGTTTAGACTATTTCCCACATATTAATTAAACCAATCATTTGCTTCAATTTTTTAAATTCTGACCAATGACGTAAAAAATATATCGGTAAAAATTGAAAAAATTCCCTAGGGATTGTTCAAGTGACAATTTACCCGTTACATGGCCATGTATGACAATTTTATTGATTTTGTATTGTTTTTAATTGAAATTAAAAGTGTCAAATGAACCTTTTTGCGACAACTTCTTACGATGAAATAAAAATATATCAAATATAACGCCAAAAAATACAGTTACGTCAAAAACCTTAGTTTGGAACCAATTATTAATGAACTCGCGAAACGAAAGAAACTAAAATTTAAAATTTTGACTCTCAAAGGTTAGTAAAAAAATTAAATGTCAAAATAAACAACCGTTTCGGCACAAAAAAATAGTCTTTATTACAAAACACGAAAAACCACGAATAATTATTCTAATCGGTCTGCAGCAGTGTCAAATTTTGCTTACTCCGGCATTAGAAAACATTTAATAATAAAAATGTTAGGACAGTCCAACGTAAATTTATTAGTTCATATTTTATGTCTGTTTATTTGGGAAATAGTCTAACAAAATATATCTCGGGTCTCATTATTTTGCAGGTAAAATTATTTCTTAAGATTATTGCTTATAGGCAGGGTTAAAGAATAATTAGGTTTGCCGACATGATCTTTTCTAGCGGTCAGAATGTGTAATGACCGCTAGGTGTCTCTAATAGTATCGTCATGCACGGTCATGTGACGTCATGAAAATTCAGCTAGTCTGATAACTGTCAAAGTCAAGACGTGCTCATCTCACATTAAATAACTATTATTTTTAAAAATATAGGATATATTGCGAAAAACACATATCAGTTTAGTATCTAAGATTGGTATATGTTATTCTATGTAAATATTTGGGCACAAAATACTGTGTTATTTATCTTATTAGTTCAAAATGACTTGGAAGTTTTGGCGGGAACGCATAATTTAGCTGTTTTTCAGTATATAGATATTAAATAATCAGAGCAAATGAGTTTAGAAATAATTTTATAAGTATATTTTACAGTGTGAAGCAGAAAAGTTGTTTCAATAGCAAATAGATTTGACATTATTGCTATTTGAAAGAAAAAAAGTTAGGTTAACATGTTTTATTATTTAAATTTTTAGTTGATTTGCATTATTTACATGATATTTGTTAATAAACTATCAAAATTCGCACATACGGAATCATTTTTGCGTACTTTTATGAAGTTGGTTTTACACGAGATGTATCATTATTATTATCCTTTTCAGAATTAACGTATAGTGATAATGTTTATTATCCTATATTTTAGATAAAATCGTCCACACATGCTGGCTACAATGATCTCTAATTATTTCTTTAAATATGGATTGGGATGAAATCTTCTTGCAAGACTTTGCAGATCACAGTGTTCACACAAAAGTGAATCACGTTTTTTCGAAATTAATCGGAGCTGCTTTTGCTAGTGTAGAAATTTTCCGCGTGCTAAAACATTATCTTCAAAGCCTTCGACAAAAAACCCGTCCACATATGAAGAAACTAAAGTAATATAATCTAGATCATTATTTGTGGACTGATTTTTCTAAAGCACAAGATAATTAAAAATATAACTATACGCTAATTATGAAAACTGATACCTCTTATATTGGTCATAATTTTATTAAAAAGGACAACATTTGATTGTCGAAAAGATATAAAATAGACGTCATTTGCATGGAAGATAATAACATCTTTTAAACATCCAGAATGGAGGACATAAGACATGTATGTGACGTCTTTGTGATTACATTTGGATCAGACGTTTTAAAGACATGGGCATTATAAAGACGTCTTAACGACTTATTTATGTTGTATGGGTATCATCTTCCTGAGAATGTTTCGCACATAAGTACTGAGTCTCTGCTGGACGTGCTAGACGATCTTTGCGCGGTATGGCTCGTATTCAGCGCTGTAACATTTCGGGATAATTTGGAGCTTTAAATATGAGACTTTCTCTTTATTTGTTTTATATCTCGAAGTACAATTTGATATAAAACAATGCCGATTTATACTCATTTTTACTCAAATAAAAATAACCTATAATTAAATTAATAGTTTTTCTTGAACGCTTTGAGTTATTTCACAGCAATATTTACCTGATTCATTTTTTAACCTTAAATGTACTTTATATTTCACATATATTTTTATAATATTACAAATTATTTAATATCAAAAATTGTATTAAGTGACAGAAAGTTCCCACGCAAATATTTGAGCATCGAATCGGGTAGCACCTGACCAGCAGAGACGCCTAGAAACACCTATGAACTTGTTACAACTTCTGACCGGGGTTGTCAATGAAAAACATAGCCAGTCGGTAAACCTAATTATTCTTTATCCGTGCTTATAGGTAACATTCCTCGACAAATTGAATGATAAAATCCCTCGCCTTCAGCTCGGGATTTTGATCATGTCATTTGTCTCGAAATGTTACCAAGCAACAATCTTTTGAAATAAATTTTTCCAGCAAAATAATGGTCCCTTGATATATTACTATTGATAAAAACCGGATTTCTTCAAGTCACGTGACAGTCAATCATTTATGATCACTCTATACTGGAAATTAGTAGGTACATGTATTTAAAAATAAACACAACTTTTCATTAAATTCAACATACATCAATTTAACACCAGAATTGAAAGCAATTTAATTTATCTCGTCTTAAATATAATATCGTGATGAAATCAACACTTCATGTAAAAGGATTTAAATTTTTTTAATAAACTTTGCAATTTTATGTGACTGTGAGGCGTTAAAAATTCTCTACGCATCTAAAATAATTTCTAATAATAATAATAATTTTTTAATTAAGACTTTTAATCTTCTACATATATTTCAGCTGTCTTTGTCTACCACAAAAAAAAATTATAAAAGTTGTAAACATTTTACTTTTATTGTGGCGTTTTCAATACAGTGTAGATGTTCATAAAAATAAAGAATTCTACTATGTTCTCCCTACACGTCGTGTTTAGTTGTTTCATTACCGTTTTCCTAGTACAGTGTGTAGTACCTTTTACTATTATATTACTTTAGGTTTCTTATGTCACAGTGTTTCATTTGTGATGAAAGGTTAGAACTCGTGAAGGTGAAAAGGAAAGTAAAGTAAAAACGTTTTGTGACTATGAGCAAAGAGTAGAGAGGAAAGACCCATACAGACTTTGGCAGGATTTAAGGCTGGTTTATAATGGATGTAACTGGTTACTTATTCTGTGTTCTGTTACCATGAGCTATAGATATTATTTCTATGTTACGGTTCATAATGACACTGAATTTGACGTTGTTAGAATCAAAAACTATGGCAATATTTCACTTCCGGATACTAGAACGAAATTTTGTACCATGCTAATATATAGTACATTTTTCTTATGATAGGCTACACGTCATCATTCGAATTCGTACGAATCAAATCAGCAGCAGTGGGAGAAAATTTTGGCGTCATAGATAATTTCAAATGGTTCTAAAACAGTCTTGATAGTTGTTCATATGAAATATAATATTTGTATTATAATTTTTTTTTTACAAACATAGTTGTTTGAGGATCACTGTCTAGTTTCTAGTACTCTGTGCGTTAGTGAGGTTAGTTCAGTGATTGACGAACACGTGTGCATATTTTAGACATTTATAATTTTATTCAGTGCACTGCAATCACAATTATTTATGTCAAAATCAATTTTATTAATAATATGAGTTCTGAAAGTCTATGGCATGTTTCTCGAGAATCATTTATTTGTTAAAAATCATTTTAAATCCTTCCGTAAACACAAATATTTCTCTATTTTCTTGATTTTGTAGAGAATATGAATATTTTCATTTTACACAAATGCCAGATTGGTATTTATAACCCTAAATCTTTTCTTTTGACGTTTCAAAAGTAGTGATTTGAAAACACATGTTTCTGTTCGGCCATACTGATGAAGCGATGTTGCTATATCGCATTTTATGTCTTTAGTGAGAAAGAGATGCACTGATTGGACAAATGTTGAATTTTAAGATAAGTGAGGTAGGCACTTGTAGGACGAAGACAGGAGATATGATGTTCGTTAATTCTTAGTTCGGAAAATAATGACGTGAAGCCTACCACAAGAAAAATATACTGTAGGTCAAGTGCTATGAAAATAAACCGGGAGACACCTTACCCACCACCTGCCACCTGTGATGACGTCTTCCGAGTGCAGTCTTCCTTGGATTATATTTGAATATTTATATAACCATATGACCAATTTTAATGAAACAAATAACAATAGATAGTAAATTTAATTTTCTACCAGAAAGATCCTTACAGTTTTGTACAGTTTTTGAGTTATTAATTTACAATTTTCAGTACAAAAATATTTTAAATCTCTGTTTTAAAGTACATAAACAAAATATTCGGTATTATTATTATTAAATAAATATCTAAATTATTTACAAAGATAAAAATTTGGTTTAGACTCTTATTTTAGTCCAGTAAATGAGGGGTCCAACCTTGACAAAATTGCTCACCAATGTAATTTTTATATTAATTTGTCGGGATTGACAGGTACTTTAAAATTTAAAAAAGTTCTGCAAAAAAACTTTTTGTACGGGGGCGAAAAATGGTCTCAAAGGTGCCAAAAATCGGTTTCCCGCCAATATCTGCTAAAATATGGCATTTAGAGAATTTTTGTTTAGGTAAAAATGAAGATCAGTTCATTATCAGCTATAATAACCCAAGGACATTGATAATTACGAAATAATTTTGTGACATTCCGAAAGCACGTTGCTTGGTAACCGCCCGACGCCGCAGGCGGAGGGCTATTAACCTAAAAGCAACGTGCTTGAGGTAGCTGTCACAAAATTATAAGTATTTATCAATGGTCGAGGATTATTCGGACAGAAAATTTTATTAAGTAATTGAAGTATAATTTTCATTACCAAAACTTGCAAATGACAATTTATTCAATTATTATTATAAACATAAAAATGAACATAAATAATTGTAACCTAGCATAACCATAACCTAACATATTTGACATAAGTGATAATGTCCCATGGGTTGCTATCAGTTAAATGTTGTATTCATTGGTCAATTTCGTACACGTGATCAGAAATGAAAGAATTTCATTGGATATTTAGTTAACCTAAAAATTTTCTACAAAAGTGGTCCTTATTATTTTTCTCGAAAATTTGACCGTTTCCGAGATAAACGGGCCCAAGCGCACCCTGGAATTTGAGCTCCTGCGCTGCATCTACACATGAGCGGGCGGACAAATTATCCAATAACTTGGGTAAAAATGCAAATTTTTTTATTATTCAAAGTTTAGGTGAAAGGGAAAATCTACAGCTATCATACCCGGTGACTCGAGTCACGTTTTGATTCTTTGGCCGTATTGAAAAAAGGGGTCAAACAGTCTTTTTTTCAAAATCGTCGTTTTCAGACTAATTTGCGTCATGAAAGTAAGATTTTCATGAATAGGCATGAAAATAAAATTTTACTTTTTACTTTCAACTTTGTTTACTTGTCATGACAACTTTTTCTAAAATTTGTCACAGCTCTGATGATTTGTCACAGCTCTGATGATTTATGCAAACCTAATTTTTTTTATAATTTTAAGCTTAATTGCCGATTTAAAAAAAAGAATACATCACGCGTCATAAAAATGTCTTTGCTTGACTCGGAGGCTTTGAAGAAACGCCTCCTCGTCTCCTCGTCTGCAATGAAACATTTTCATGACTTGTAATGTAATATACTATTATACTGCATTTTTAGGAGCGTCAGGAACTTGTTCATATATTTTTTCAGTAAAACTCATTTACTCTGAATTTTTCTTATTATGGGTCCTTGAAAGGCCTTTATTCATCTCAGAAATTTTGATTTTCTATTTTTCTTGCATTTCGATAAAAAGTTGGTTTGTTCATTTACGTTTTTTGGCTGTTCTCGGAGTTCCGGAAAATCTTTGGAACAATTGCGAATTAAAAATGTATACATAATCGGATTGCTTTCCAAGCCACGTCATTTTAAAGCTGAGAATGTCTACTTTTTGGCTGTGCTCTTATTTTTTTGCCAACATTAGTGGTTTTTCCAGAAATGTAGAAAATGCGTCCGCAAGGAAAAAACAGACATTTTTTTTCTTGTCTTTTTTCTCCTTGCTCTTTACTTTTGGCATTTTGATACCTTGACCCAAGTAAAGGTTATATTCTCACCTTTCCATTAATATACATAAGTCATAGTATTCGATCTTGGAAAAAGAACCGTGCTTCTAAATAAATTCATGTAATTTCGTGCGCCATTTCATTGTTGCGCGTTTGCTCCACGCGGTGCACATGTCTGCTACGGTTCGAGCTTCAAACATTTTCCGTCAGATGGCTCCTGTGTCGCACGGGCACGTTACACAACAAAAGGTAATCGCTTTTATTTGAAGCTCGAATCAATATTAAATAATTAATTAAATAATTAATAATTAAATGTTATCCGAAGAAACCATAGAATGGAAAGAAATAGAGCAGGAGGAAGAAATGTGAAATCGAGTGGTGATTCACAGATTTATTTTCAATTTTTTATGTATTTTCCATTTTTTTATGTATTTTCAATATTTCTTGTATTTTCAATTCTTTATATATATTTTTCTATAATAAATGAAATTTTTGAAAGACTATTTTTTCAAAAACACGCATCTGAATTGTTGCAAAAAAATTGCGAAAAATTGCCGAAAATTTGCAACAATTTTTCGATGACCATTATGAGGGAATATTTGTGACTCTTTAAAGATTATAATTTCTGTTGTGCAAAACCCGATAGACTCCAAGATTTTGCAGCATGGAAAAAACTGATTTTTGCTAGTTTTGGACCAATTTTTGAGACCCATCCTGATGTAATGACTCTTATGGTCTGCTTATCTAATAGAGATAGACCAAGCACTCATCTCCAAGAAAAAAAAACAGTTCGCAAACCCAAAAATTGTTGAAAAATAAATAATTCCCAGGGTTTCTCATTTATGGCCGCAAGAATTTCGCGAGTAGAGGGAACGTGGTGGAGTCATCTACAATTAGTCTTTACAGTCCAAAACATGATATCAATGTATCTGAAATTTCGTTAAAAACTGCTATATTTTCTAAGTCTCAAAATTGTGGATTTTTCAACCCTGGTTTTTGCGATAAATATTAATGTTGCGAAAAAAATGATAAGGACCATTTTTGTAGATCTTAATTTTTTACCTAAAAAAATTCTCGAAATGCCATATTTTAGCAGATATTGGCGGGAAACCGGTTTTTGGCACCTTTGGGACCATTTTTCTCCCCCGTACAAAAAGTTTTTTTGCAGAACTTTTGTTTATTTTAAAGTACCTGTCAATCCCGACAAATTAATATAAAAATTACATTGGTGAGCAATTTTGTCAAGGTTGGGCTACTTTTCGCACTTCATTTACTGGACTATTTCTGGTTTGTGGACAACGAAAATACAAAATTATGTATTCTTCAAATAATACATGAATATTTTTTGACATATGGTTTAACCAATCATATTGCGTAATGATGACGTCAAATGACGTAATGCAACCAATAGAATTGAAAAATGTAAATGATGTATCTGACAACATAATTTTGTAGATTAGGTTTTATTTTGTTACGTCAGTAACAAAAAATTAATTAATTTCTCACATGAAACGTCAAAAATGTTTAGCAAAATGAGTCGTTTGGTAGTATTTTTAACAAGAAAAATATTCTTCCTAAATACCATTCGAGATAATAATTTTTTGAGAGAATTTTTGTCTATTCCACGGTAACTTCTTGCAATTTCACTCCACAAAACATCACTGAAAATTCCCCTCAACTTCGTTTCGGGAAATCGTCAGATGATGTTTTGTGTCGTGAAATTGTTAGAAATAAGTTGCCGTGGAAACGACAAAACAATTCTCAAAAAATTATCATCTCTTTATGGTATTACCCCTGAATATTTTTTGACAGATGGTTTAACCAATCATATTGCGTAATGATGACGTCAAATGACGTAATGCAACCAATAGAATTGAAAATGTAAAATGATGTATCTGACAACATAATTTTGTAGATTAGGTTTTATTTTGTTACGTTAGTTACAAAAAATAAATAAATTTGTCACATGAAACGTCAAAAATGATTAGCAAAATGAATCGTTTTGGTAGTATTTTTAAGAAGAAAAATATTCTTCCTAAATACCATTCGAGATAATAATTTTTTGAGAGAATTTTTGTCTATTCCACGGCAACTTATTGCAATTTCACTCCACAAAACATCATCTGACAATTCCCCTCAACTTCGTTTCGGTAAATTGATAGATGATGGCTGTATATATATATATATATATATATATATATATATATATATAGTAATGAAGAAGTTTATTGGGAATCGGTCACAGTCAAACAACTTTAATTATTTATTTGACATCTTTTATTTCATGATCAATATTTCGGATCTATATTGGTCCTTCCTCCAGTCAAAACAATACAGTACATAACATACAAAGCAATCACTTACCGAAAGTGATATCTTAAATATAAAAAATGTTCTCAACATAGATTTAAAAGGTACAAAGCATCAAAAGGTAAGTACATTACACATAATTCAAAAAACTGTGAATACACATTAAAAAAAAATTTATAACAATGTTTGATCTTATTTCTTTTCTAGCTCCATAGAATCAACGACGTAGTCAACTTGAATAATTTACAAGATGGCTGTATGGACCAGAAGGATGGCATGAACCCAGGACTGATTTTTATATTTAAGACATCACTTTCGGTAAGTGATTGCTTTGTATGTTATGTACTGTATTGTTTTGACTGGATGCTTCTTACAGATCCTGAGGAAGGACCAATATAGGTCCGAAATATTGATCATGAAATAAAAGATGTCAAATAAATAATTAAAGTTGTTTGACTGTGACCGATTCCCAATACACTTCTCCATTACTAAATATTTTACGGTCGATAGAACTTTTCAATATATATATATATATATATATATATATATATATATATATATATATATATATATATATATATATATATATATATATATATATATATATATATATATATATAAGCATGGTACAAAATGTGAAACTAAAATAATTTTACGCTAACAGCGTGCATTATTCTATTACCTATACTGTAACAGGAAGGTTGGCCATTTTTTAAGAAAACTTCCTAGAGTATCACTATAAAGAGTATAAAGTATATAAAGAGTGTAGCCATAGGCGCTATATTGCTAACTAGTAGCCAGGATTTCATATTCTAAAAAATGTGGAATTAATTAATGTTTAACTGTAACAATATGATATCCAAAAAATAGTTCAGTATCTACATTTTAAAAATTCTTCATGTATTCCCAAACATATTATTTTATTCAAATACAATTTTACTAAAGTCAGCCATACTCAATTTAAAGCCACTCTACCTATTATATACTTCACTCTTTTCCAACAAAAAGCAAGCAAGTACTATTTGTTCTTTGTTGATCTTTGTTTACATTTTCATGAGTATTTATTATTTATTGTTATAAACACTGCAGATCCAACTCAACTATGTATCTTTCAACAAACGGATCATTTCTCACAGTAATAAGAAAGGTTATGTCACCAAGTTCGCTGATTACTGAAATGAATATGAACCACATACTTCTCATTCACATCACACATCTTACAAAATACAGAAGAAGTAACCGATTACATTCATTATAAACCAGCCCTTGGACGTTACAGTTTCTGATAAATGCCAAAAATGGTATAATAAAAAACTTATTCTTGTCTCTAATGTAGTTGCTGCTGATGCGCAGTACCACAATATCTACATGAAGAAACATAACCTTCTACTAAACACAGTTGTCGGTGAGCGGTAGAGTGAATAAACCTGACCCATGCTCTTATTAAATCGAAAAAGCAATGGAATCTCTTAAGACTGCGTTCAAAGTGTCTGAAATTTCAAGCATATAAATCTTGGAAACTATCACACTTATGGCCGTATGCATCATCTAAGTTTAAAATTTAACTGTAGTTTAGAGACTAGTTATTTCAAAAATGATTTGCACCACTCACTAAACTACGCTTAAAAAGAATAATAATATTCATTATTATGTCATTATTATGTCCAAGGTATTCCACGTTCTGTGTACCTAAATATTAGAATTTGTAAATAATACGCTTGTTACTAGTATTGTAACGAGCGGCGCCCAGCACGGACCAGTGCGCAAAGTCTAGCCGGCGCGCTATTTTGTTGATGGCGCCAGAGGGCAGAGGCGGATTAAGACTAATCGGGGCCCCTAGCGGTATATAAAACGAGGCCCTCAACCAGGCGTGGATCCAGACTTTTGTTTTAGGGTAGGGGGGGTGGACAAATTTGAATAAATCGTATTAATGAATAGAGGGGGAAATGCGCCGCAGGCAAATTTTTTTTTTACATTCAAGGTCAAATGCCTTATAATTAAAGTTAGACTTTTTAAGTGATGTAAAGTTTCATGTTTTTTTTCTATTTCATGCAAAAAAAATTTCTTCAGCCCATTCAAAGTAAAATTATTGGTAGGTATCTTAAATTCCAACTTTCGGTTATGAAAAATTATATTTTACTCTCGTTTAGGTAGTTATAAAAATGTTATATATCCGGATAATGGCACTTTTCTCTCGCCCTGTGTTAAACATTATAGCCATTGAAATAAAAAATTAAAGTCAATTTAATATTATTAAATCAATAATTTAGATTTTTTACAATTAATAATAATAATAAATATATAATTTTATATTTTACGTTTCTGTTCTTTTGTGAGATTTACCACGTGTTTCATACATTATTTTTTCCAACTAAAATGTAAATAAAAAAGATTTACGTTTCTCCTTATAATGAGTAAATTTAATTTAAAATAATAATCACAGAAATCTGTAGCTTTGATAAGCGAACATTAACCGTCAGTTCTGTGCAAGACTTTGTGATTAAAAATGAGTGAATCCGAAGATTATACACCATTTGACGTAGAAGATGCTGCGAAAGCAGTTATTTCATTTCTAAATTATTATTATTACCAAGAAAATCAAAGGATCTATGAATTAGCGTATACAAACTTATTGCCTTCGCATTCAGTGGCGCAATAATTCCGTATAAGTATTGTTGCTCAGTCGGAGTTATTGGGAAGGCGAGGGGTGCATATCGGAGTTATAAGAATCGAGGGTGGATGTTTCGGGGAATGGATAGCTCTCTAAGAAAGTTACCAATGATTAGAACTACATTGTAAAATATTATTTTGAGAAGTAAGAGAAAATATTTATTTATTATAGATTTTATTAAATTTTATGTAATAAGGAAATCTAATATTTCGGGGCCCCTTGATATCGCGGGGCCCCTGGCGGCCGCCAGGTCCGCCACACCTTAGATCCGCCACTGCCAGAGGGGAATGACTCATCGGGTCACGCGATACGGTAATAAAATTTAATGACTTTCTGGAAGGCATCTATGGAATCTTCTTGAATTACCGGCTGTGGATATATAAACGCTACTCGAGCGAACGGTGAGTCAGTATACGTTAGAATTGTGAAATAAATAGAAATCTACGGTTGAATGGTGAAATAAATAGAACTAAATATTCATATATTGTGACATAAATAGAGTTTAATGTTATTTAGTGGTTAAATAAATTGTTATAGTGTATAAATAAATAATCGTAGTAGTGTTAAATGTGTAAATAAATATTCCTAGTGTATAATTATTGTTTTAAGTTTAATTAATAGTGCGTGTTTATTTAATTATCATTAACTTTTATCTTTTAATTTTCGTTGACCAATCCAGAGTGAAGAATATTGACGCTAAGAGGACTGAAAACATTGAAGATTTAGAGAAGAGGATGCGTCGAATCGTCAATGAAATGATTCCAGAAAGAAGAAAACTACGTTGCTGGAATTGTGATGAGCTCGATCACCCGCAAAAGCTGTGCAAGAAGTTAAAGAAGAAGACCGAAATGAAGAAATAAGAAGATAAGTCGACCCGTAAACTAGTAGTTCCACATTTCATCGGCTCTGTTGCATCCGTTCATCATCAAGCCAACAGCATCTATGTGGATGTATATTGACGAAAGACCACTTAAAATGTTACTAGATACGGGTGCGACGAAGATAATTATTCGAGCTGACGTAGCAAAAAGAACTGACAAGACACATCTCCATCCAACCAAGTGGCGATTACACACAGCAACTGGAGAACAAGCTAGCGCATCTGGAGAGCTGGATTTGAACATCACTATCGCGAATACCTCCTTTAAACATCGAATGCTGGCAGCTGACGTTGAGGATGGCCTCATTCTTAGTATGCACATCATGAAAAATCACGGTTTTAAACTAGACCTCAAGAATGGCGTGAAGATGGTTAATGATGAAGAGCTCGTATTACATCCACAGGACGACGACGCCGTACGTGTGCTGGTAGCCGAAGATGTCACCCTCCCAGCGCGAAGCGAGATTATCATAGAAGGAAAACTAGGAGGTAGTTTCTGCGAGGGGAACATTGTCATGCTGGAGCCCAAAAATGATGATACCAGAACTGGACCTGGAGTTGTGATTGGAAAATTGATAATAAAAGCAAAGAAGATAGCACCGGTTCGAGTAATGAACATTAATGTTTATCCCGTTGTTATTAAAAGAGGGACAAAAGTCGGGGAATGTTCATCAGTATCCTCGATTATTCGAACTGTTACGGCTAATGAAACGACATGCAATAAAATCTCGGACACATTAGTCAATCAGATGTCATCATTCCAAGGATTGACCGCCAACAAGAAAACCAAGGCGAAAAACTTAATCGGGAAATATCAGGACGTATTTGAGTATGGCAGAAATCCAATCCATTGCAGTAGACTCCGAGAAAATAAAATCTGTTGAAGACTGGCCAGTACCCAGAGACAAACATGAACTTAGAAGCTTTCTAGGTTTATGCACCTACTATCGACGATACGTACCAGGATTTGCCAATATTGCGAAACCGTTGACAAAGCTTACTGAAGAAGGCCGAAGATTCATCTGGGAAACGGCCGCATTCACACAACTGAAAAATTCCTTGACAAGCGCACCTGTTTTAAGTTACCCGTTGCCAGAAGGAGAGTTCATACTAGACACAGATGCCAGCAACGTTGCAATTGGCGGTGTTCTTTCCCAAATACAAGACGGAAATGATAAGGTTATTGCCTACTTCAGAAAGACATTGTCAAAACCAGAAAGGAATTATTGTGTAACAAGGAAGGAATTATTAGCAGTCGTAAAGTCAATCGAACATTTCTATAAGTACTTGTACGGTAGAAGATTTCTTATTAGAACCGACCACGCTGCTCTAAAAGGCCATGTCAGGAAGAATGTAAACATTGTTGCCGAGTAGAAGAAAAACATTCCATCGTCGCGACGACAACAGTAGTTGACGATAGATGGCATCCAGATGAACTGCGCGAAGACCAAGAGAATTATCCAGATTTGAAAATATACTGAATTGGAAAAATAGTAAAGAAAAGCCAGCATGGGAAAATGTTGCACCACATTCCCGGAAAGTAAAATCGTACTGGCCACAATGGGACTCTGTTGTGGTTTAAGAAGGTGCCGTGAAACGTGTGATGGAGAACACCGAAGGTACTGAGACGAAAACTCAGCTGATTGTTCCTCGGAGCCGAGTACCAGAAGTGTTGAAGGAAATCCATGATGGAACTGGAGGAGGACATTTTGGAGTAAACAGAACCGTGGAAAGATTGCGCCAACGATTTTACTGGGTGAATTGTAAGGAAGATGTTAAAGTTTGGTGCAAGAAATGTGTGGCTTGCGCTGGAAGTAATGGACCACATAAACGCGAAGACCTCCAATGCGTCAATACAATGTTGGTAGTCCGTTTGAACGCATTGCGATTGATGTGGCCGGGCCATTTCCAGAATCCGACGAGGGAAACAAGTACATAGTAGTCGTTATGGATTACTTCACCAAGTGGGTTGAAGCTTACCCATTACCTACCCAGGAAGCCGTTACTGTCGCTGAAGTTCTGGTAAAAGAGTGTATTTGCCGATTTGGAGTACCTCGCGAACTACACTCCGACCAAGGAAGAAATTTTGAGTGTGCCCTTTTCCAAAACATCTGAAAAATAATGGGAATCAACAAAACCAGGACAACTGCACTACATTCGCAGTCCGGTTCTAGGACAATTTCCCCCTGAACAATATCCCCCCGAACCGTAAACTAATAGTTTGTTATTAAAATGTGTAATACACTTAAACAACAACAGTGTTTTAGGTTTTTACTTCTAAAAAAAACTCTATGTCCGATCCATCATCCCCTGCGGGCGGCTTGTGGGACTGCCACGAGCCATTGCTCGGAGGCAAGGTCCAACTGGGATAGTAAAGACGGCATAAAAATACAAACACATTTTGCGTAGGGGGATGTTGGCAGGGGGATATTTTTTAGGGGGATGTTGTTCGAGGGGGAAATTGTCCGAGGGGAATATTGTCCAGGCGGGATATTGCCCGGGGGGATGTTGTCCGAGGGATATTTTCCGGGAGAATATTGTCCGAAGGGATATTGTCCTGATACCCGCAATCCGATGGCATGGTCGAACGAATGAACAGAACTATCAACCGATATCTATCAAAGGTTGTCTCTAACCATCAAAGAGACTGGAACCGACATCTGCATCTGTTTCTGATGGCTTATTGTTCATCCGTGCACGAGACGACAGGGCAAACACCTGCTAACATCTTATTCGGACATGAGTTACGGTTGCCATGTGACCTGGTATTCGGCAGCAAACCTGGAGAAGATCTGGCTGGGGAGGATTATGTAACCAACTTACGAAGAAGAATGGATGACATTCATGAACAAGTCCGTACAAGTATTCAGGTTGCCAGCGACAGGATGAAGGATCATTATGACATCAGGGCTGACGAAGGTGGTTACCAACCTGGAGATCAGGTGTGGTTGTATAACCCGCAGAGGCGTCGCGGATTATCGCCGAAGCTGCAGAAGAATTGGGAAGGCCCCTATGAAATAATCAAGAGAATAAACGACATAATCTACCGGATAAGAAAAACGCCTAATGGGAATCCGCGAGTAGTTCATTTTAACCGTCTAGCACCTTTCGCCGGCGATAACCAAGAAGACCGTCGGCTACGGTTCGCAGAAATGAAGTCCAAGAACCAACCCTCTAAGATTTTATGGAAACTTATTCCACAGGGCGTAAAGCTCGGTATGGCGTTACCCGAGAGGAACACCGAGACCTGTTCACGGTATCGTCAGACTATTCCCTTGGTCATTGCATAGCTGAAGACACGAAAATGTCCCGCGGAATCGCTACCGTCTTCAAGAAGAAGTTTGGACGACTACAAGAACTGGCCAACCAACGTCCATCCGTCGGGAAAACAGTACGACTTAGGGACAATGACGTGGAACACAAACGATACATTTACTACTAGTTACGAAGGCAAAATCAAACCAGAAGCCACTGTATCGAAATTTGTGGAATTCATTGCGCGATCTGAGGGACCACCTATTGGACAACGACATCATAAAGCTGGCTGTACCGAAGATAGGTTGTGGACTAGATGGCTTGGATTGGAGGATTGTGAGAAACATGTTAGATATCCTCTTACGGTATACGGGAATTGAAATCCTCGTCTGCAGCTTCAACCCAAAGAGACAAGGCAACACAAAACCGACCGTGGACTGTCACTTCTTCAAGACATCCGGGTGCATCAAGGGTGATTCCTGTAGATTTCGTCATCAAGGACTGTTCCGGGACGAAACAGTCTTAAGGAGGGTGCAATGTAACGAGCGGCGTCTGGGTGGCGGCGGCCAAGCGACCGGCACGGACCAGTGCGCAAAGTCTAGCCGGCGCGCTATTGTGTTGATGGCGCCAGAATGAATCTATGGAATCTTCTAGAATTACCGACTGTGGATATATAAACGCTACCCGAGCGGACGGTGAGTCGTCTACGTTAGAATTGTGAAATAAATAGAAGTCTACGGTTGAATGGTGACATAAATAGAACTAAATATTCATGTATTGTGACATAAATAGAGTTTAATGTTATTTAGTGGTTAAATAAATAATTACTTATAGTGTATAAATAAATAATCGTAGTAGTGTTAAGTGTGTAAATAAATATTCCTAGTGTATAATTAGTGTTTTAAGTTTAATTAATAGTGCGTGTTTATTTAATTATCATTAACTTTTATCTTTTAATTTTCGTTTTACACTTCACCTAAATAAATAAAATCGTTACAGTAAGTATTACAAAAAATGTCATAGCTGCTGTTAAAATGGCATTAAATTCACGCTCAACTACCATCCATACACTTTCCTTATATCGAGTAGTAATTATGTGTGTCTTTTGGTTTTTTATTATAATTTTGTAGTTTTTCATTATTTGTAATAAGGAAATCTTTTCATCAGTGATAAATTTTGAATTTCTGGGTCTTTAAAATTTTGCTATCTACAGATTTTATATATATATATATATATATATATATATATATATATATATATATATATATATATATATATATATATATATATATATGTATAATTATTTAATTATTAACAAATCAAAATTAATCTGTGTGTGTGTGTGTGCGTGCGTGTGCGTGTGTGTGCGTGTGCGCGTGTGTGTGCGTGTGTGTGTGTGCGTGTGTGTGTGTGTGTGCGTGTGTGTATGAATGTAGTCAAGGCCGGGGTGTTAGTCGGATAACTCAAATACGAATTTCACAAAAAAATTGTTATTTGCTATTTAACATTTGTATATAAATTGGAAGAGCTCTTTAGATTTTGGTACAATTATCTTCATCGGAAGTGAAGATTGAAAAGGTTAATTGTCAAAAATGTACATAAATTTGGATAAATATAGTATTTATTTATAATAGGGATGAGAGGAAAAGTTATTTGCAACTTACGTTATAAAAAAATTGTCTTTATCTAGTAGCATTAAAGAACTGTAGTAAAATCCATTATTAATAGTTTCCTCGTGACGTCTGTACGTACGGACGGACGTACGTATGTATGTCGCATAACTCAAATACGGTTAGACGTAGAAAGTTGAAATTTTGTATTTAGGACTTTTATAGCATCTAGTTGTGCACCTCCTATTTTTGTTTCAATCTACAAACCGGAAGTAGTACTTTTCTCAAATATTTCGATAAATATTTAATTTAAGACCAAATTTTTTTATTTTAAATGAAAGATTATGTGATTATTACCTACAATCGGTATTTTATAAATATTTTTGTATCTGGTATCATTTAAGAATAATTTAAGTATATATTTATAATTTAGTATTTCGGTATCTTGTAGTCCATGATCGATTAACATTTGTTACTACGTAAAATTTAAATGATTATGACATGACAGTGACAATAGTAAAATTTGCTTTATATCTTCTTCTGCAGTTTAAATAAAATGACTAAAATATATTTGTGAGTATAGTAGCAGTAGTAGTTAAATAAGTTAATAAGTTAAAAGAATAAAGTCAGATTTTTTTATATTATTCTACATTTTAGTTATTAAGAAAAGTATGAACAGTTTAATAGGCGTACAAGGAAGTCATGTGGTGTCCACGTCAGATTTTTGTTTTTGCGTATGTAAATTTCTGTTTGAATATTTTAGATTTTTTACCTTCCGCTTACCTGTAAAGGAAGGTATTGGAATCATGCAAAAAATCGGGTGGTGAATTTTTAGTGGATGAGCACGAATTAGGGTCCTTACAACTCATTTTTGATAGTTTCACGATGATGTCTGTGTGTATGTGTGTGTGTGTGTGTGTGTGTGTGTGTGTGGTCAAGGGTTGTTAGTCGCATAACTCAAATACGAATTACCCGAAAATTTTGATATTTGGTATTTAACATTTGTATATAAATTGGAAGAGCTCCCTAGATTTTGGTACAAATATCTTCATCGGAAGTGATATTTTTTGAAAATTGAAAAGGTTAATTGTCAAAATTGTATATAAATTTGGAAAAATATAGTATTTATTTGTAATGAGAATAAGAGGAAAAGTTATTTGCAACTTACGTTATAAAAAAATTGTCTTTATCTGGTAGCATTAAAGAACTGCAGTAAAATTTAAAAAATAAATTTATCAAATAAAACGTTGATATCTTGTAATCCATGATCGGTTGATTTTTGTTTCTGCGTAAAAAATATTGACAGGTGAGACGGGTGACAAGTTGGCATACTAGCGCTATATAAGTCCTAAGTAAGATATTAAATGTAGTAATTGAACGGAGGATGGCTTCAATACAGAAGAGTTTTCCTGTGAATGAATCTTTTTATTCAGGTGAAGCAAATTTCTGTGTTTGAATATTTGAGATTTTTATTTGTATATTTTAAATGGGCACCGGATTGCACGTATACATTTCTGTTTAAAATCTAGATATGGCGGAAGGTTGTGTGATGGCCACGTCAGATTTTTTGTACCTATATTTTAAATGGGCACCGGATTGTACGTATACATTTATGTTTATAAATATAGATATGACGGAAGGATGTGTGCTGACCATAAATAATTAATTTATTACAATATTTTTTATTTCAAATGAAAGATTATATAATTATTATCTACAATTTTTAGCATTTTATAAATTGTTCTGTCATAGTACTTTAGGAATTAAAATATTATTTATAATTTTGAGTATGAAACTTCAGTATCTTTTTCTCCATGAATAATGTTGTTTGTTACTACGAAAAATTTAAATGATTATGATTATGACAGTTACCGAGTGAGAGTGCCAATAGTAACACATCTTCATATATATTTTCTTCTACATTTCTACAGTTGACTAAATGACTAAAATATATTTTTTCGCCAACCGCACGTATTTGATGCAATTGTGTCATTGTTTTTTTGTAAAAAAGGAGGCCATTTGGGGATTGTTTATGATCACTATAGCAACTGTACAAAAAGTAAATCTATTCGTCCTAATACAAAAAATGATTATTGTTATGGTAAAAACAAATTTGTATGTTTATATTTTAATTGTTGCGTAATGTGAGGATATGTCAATTTAAATGAAAGTACATTTATTTAAGCGGCCAGCGAAAAAATATTATGTCGTACAAAAAATTCTTGTTTGAGACTAGTAAGATTGCCGGACGACGCGCAGCATTTTTTGTATTAATGAAACAAATAACTATTTTGTAAGTACCTATATATTTGTACCTTGATTTGTATAGTAGTAAAAAGAGTACGATATGGCGAGAGGTCTTGTGCTAACCATATCAGATTTTTTACATACAGTGACACAAATATTTAAATACTAACTACAAATTTGAAAACTATATCTCTTTAATGGCCGTTTGCACCATGTAAGGTTAAATTCTTCGATTATGGAAACTTAAGCCTGATTTATAAACTTGACGTTGACGATGCAGTTCGCCGTTGACATTGACGTTCAAAGTTAAATGCAGGAGAAAATTTAAGTTTCATTTATAAAATCTGTTGCCGTTCCTGTTCGTAGTTGGCGTTCCGGTAATAAATTATATAATCTTTCATTTGAAATAAAAAATATTGTAATAAATTAATTATTTATGGTCAGCACACACCCTTCCGTCATATCTAGACTTATAAACATAAATGTATACGTACAATCCGGTGCCCATTTAAAATATAGGTACAAAAAAAATCTAAAATATTCAAACAGAAATTTACATACGCAAAAACAAAAATCTGACGTGGACACCACATGACTTCCTTGTACGCCTATTAAACTGTTTATACTTTTCTTAATAACTAAAATGTAGAATAATATTAAACAATCTGACTTTATTCTTTTAACTTATTATACAAATATATTAATATATAAGTACTACTACTACTGCTACTATACTCACAAATATATTTTAGTCATTTTATTTAAACTGCAGAAGAAGATATAAAGCAAATTTTGCTATTGTCACTGTCATGTCATAATCATTTAAATTTTACGTAGTAACAAATGTTAATCGATCATGGACTACAAGATACCGAAATACTAAATTATAAATATATACTTTAATTATTCTTAAATGATACCAGATACAAAAATATTTATAAAATACCGATTGTAGGTAATAATCACATAATCTTTCATTTAAAATAAAAAAATTTGGTCTTAAATTAAATATTTGAAATATTTGAAAAAAGTACTACTTCCGGTTTGTAGATTGAAACAAAAATAGGAGGTGCACAACTAGATGCTATAACAGTCCTAAATACAAAATTTCAACTTTCTACGTCTAACCGTATTTGAGTTATGCGACACATACGTACGTCGTCCGTATGTACAGACGTCACGAGGAAACTAGTCATAATGGATTCAGAAAAGGTCAAAACTAATATTTCCGTAAAAATCTGAGAACCGAAATTTTTCGCGATTACAATACTTTCTTTTACTCCGTACAAGGAAGTAAAAATCAACCGATCATGGATTACAAGATTTCAACGTTCTATCTGATAAATTAATTTTAAAAATTTTACTACAGTTCTTTAATGCTACCAGATAAAGACAATTTTTTTATAACGTAAGTTGCAAATAACTTTTCCTCTTATCCTTATTATAAATAAATACTATATTTATCCAAATTTATATACATTTTTGACAATTAACCTTTTCAATCTTCAAAAAATATCACTTCCGATGATGATAATTGTACCAAAATCTAAAGAGCTCTTCCAATTTATACAGGGTGTAACAGCGAAACCAACCAAGGCCTATATTTTCTTTATTATTATAGTTACAAAAAAATGTTAAATAGCAAAATTGTAGCTGACCAAGGGGGACATCTGATTAAAGAATAAAATATTTTTTTAAACCAGTGGTTCTCAAGTTACAACGCAAAGTTATATTTTTTCAAATGGAAATATACATATTTTTTAAGCCTATTCGGTAGAGTATTTTTTTCTGAATTCAACCATGTATTCGTTTTATATCCTTACATAATAAAAATTTTGAGAAAAATGCAATTAGTTTTCTTCCAACCTTACTGGTGGCAGCACAATGCAGACACTACAAATATTTTTGAAATATTTGAGCGGGCTATGAGAAAAATATGAGTAACTGCGCAACGCGCTTGCAAACTGTCACGCATTTTGTTTAGTTTACTTTCTGCCTGCGTGGTGAAAAGCGGTAAAAAGTATTGTAAAAGTGTTTAACATAGCAAACTATTTCAATATTAGTTGAAGTAATATATTATATACATAAAAGGTAAGTTAATAAATACTAAGTTTTATATAAATTACAGTTTAAAGCATTTTCATCCCGTGCCTACAAAATATGTTAGTTATCCCTATACCACACATTTTTATGGTTGTATTAAAAACTGTTTTACATATTTGCAGGCGTTACTTATATCCGCGTTTAATATTTTATTTCTATTTTTACGTATCCTTTTCTTTTCCTATTCTAGAATAATATGCCTAGTACGTCTTGTTATGTACCTGGGTGCTATCATTACGGAACAAGATTTTTTTCATTGTCCGAAGAAGGAGATTTTGATGGAACTATGGACGAAAATACTGCGCATTGCGAATAAAAAAGAATATGCGCTGAAACTTAGAATTTGCTAAAAGCATTTTGGTTTTTCCCACCTCGTTCCTTCTACATATCCAGAAAGTAATGCCCGTGGTACATCAACGACTACCGACGAATTATAACAACGCCAACAAAAAGAAAATTGTAGACGAAAAAAGAAAATCTACATAATTTATGATACCTAAGACGTACTATATCAACTGTACGGAATTGCAACTACATGGATAAACTGCAATGATCTACCTCATGTACATTATAGTATAATATTATAATAGATACTATCTACTTATACTTAAAAACTAGGGAAATATTTAATAGTTCCTGGCAAATACTAAACACTTATGATTTTAACAAACCAGCTTTAGAATTTCAATTTTATTCTTATAATATATAAAAACATTCTTGATCAAATTGAAAAATTAATTTTATATTTTTTAATAAAAACTATTATTTATTAGATTATAGTTTCTAGTATATTTTATTTAAAATATACTATACCCAAATAAATAATAATTTTTACTAATTATGAGTTCTGAAAATTTTAAATTTTTCTCTGAATAATTGTTTAATTTACCTATTTTCCGGATACAAAATTACACGCAAACTGTAATGCATAATATGTTTCAAAATTATTATTATGAATAGCCATTTTATTCATGTTCACAATAATATTGTAAGTTTAATTTATTGTTACATTTTCTAAACTAAACTGAATTAACAAGATTTCTAGTGTTTCTTACATTAAATTATATATTTATATATTTTTTATGAACTAATTACCTACTTCTTTTTGTATTAGAAATAAAAAAAATTGTAGAAATCTTGATAATATAGCATAGTTACTTAATAAGTTTGTAGGATTTTGTATATTTAGGTAAAGGAAATAAATAATATTTTATACAACAATTTTGTATTACTTTTAAATTTCATTTCCAGGAATAAAAATTAAAAATATACAAAGAATCAAGCTGGCTGTGCTCAAATTTAGTTGAAACCCAATGCGTTAGGTGAACCACAATCGCTGTCTTCCGGTTATATATATATATATATATATATATATATATATATATATATATATATATATATATATATATATATATAGTCGGTTCCTCTTCTACCCTGCGGGTATATATATATATATATATATATATATATATATATATATATATATATATATATATATATATATATATATATTGAAGTGATCTGTGGCCCAGCCACTAAAAACTCATTACCTACCCGATTTTTAGCATGATTCCAATACCATCCTTTACACGTATGGCGGAAGGTAAAAAGTACTACTTCCGGTTTCTCGATTGCTTCCAATAAATAACTGGATTTTTAAGATTTGTATTAAGACGTTATATACAAGATGTATCATCAAAATGCCCGTCTTCGATTTCTCCCTATTCGTCTACTCAAGGACCATAAGTAAAATAATTTTCAATATACACGGTATAGTCCATGGGCCAGCTAACCAAATTCAAGGTTTCGGTATAATTTGGGGGTACTAAGTTTCCTTTTAACCATAGTTATATATATATATATATATATATATATATATATATATATATATATATATATATATATATATATATATAACAAAGAGTATAGTTACAGTTGTTCAGAAAAAAAATCATAATTTTTACTATTAAAATAACTTCAGTACGCATTTATAAAACAATACGTGTATTCGGCTTTTTTTAGAGAAAAAATTGAATAACTTGGCAACGCCGCGGAAAACTAAAATGAAATTTATATGTTCGTATAGGTAAGTAAAATACAATTCAAAATATATAAAAATATATAGGGTGTTTCATTTAAAAAACGACGAACAATTATTGCCAAGTCGTTATGCAACACCCTGTATATGTGAAAATAATTTTAAGTTATGCTCCTTGAGTAGACGAAAAATCCTGTTAATAAATTTATGCTGTATTTTTAACGACAAGGGAGATATCGACGACGGGCATTTCGATGACTCACCCTGTATATATATATATATATATATATATATATATATATATATATATATATATATATATATATATATATATATATATATATATATATATATGTATAAGGATCATTAAAAACCATGATTGCCATCCTCAAGTGGTAGCTAATAGAAATGGCGGCCAATACAAGATGGCCGGCGTTGTTTTTAAAAACGGCTATATCTATATAAGTAATGGTCCGATTTCAACAAACTTTCGATGGTATCATTTTTAAAGTACCTACATTAAATTTGCAACAATTTAAGCCCAACCGCAGCTCTGTACGTCCAATACTTTCCGAGATATGGCACTTCCAAAATTAGCACTTTTTTCAAAAAAATTAAAGTTGAGAAATTTTAGCTTTTTTCGTAATTTTTGTGTTTAATTAACTGTAATTTCTGAATGAAAAAAATATTGTCATCCGGTTTCTTTCATTAAATTTTACGAACATTTTCCTATAAAATATGTTATTTTAGAAACTTTTCAAAATATCAATTTTTTTTCGTGAGAAGTATTCAAATATTATGTATTTATTGTGTTTAATGAGCTGTAACTTCTGAACGGATAAAGTTATCGACTTCCGGTTTCTTGCATTAAATTCTACGAACATTTCTCCATAGGATAATATTTTAAAATCTTTTTTGGGTATTCATTAAGCCAAAATATCAAAAAAAAAATTCCGAGAGAAAATTGAGAAATTTTTAAATTTTTAGTATTTATTGTGTTCAATGAGCTATAACTTTTTAACGGATAAACTTATCCACTTCCGGTTTCTTTTATTAAATTTTCCGAACATTTCTCTATAAAATACATTATTTTAGAAACTTTTTACGGTGTTCATTAAACCAAAATATCAACTTTTTTCGAGAGAAAATTGAGAAGTATTAAAATTTTTCGTATTTATTATAAAAACATTTTTAAAATTTAATAAAAGAAACCGGAAGTCGATAAGTTTATCCGTTAAAAATTATAGCTCATTGAACACAATAAATATAAAAAAATTTAAAATTTCTCAATTTTCTCTCGGAAAAAAATTAATATTTTGTCTTAATAATACCCAAAAAAGATTTTAAAATACTGTATCTTATGGAGAAATGTTCGTAGAATTTAATGCAAGAAACCGGAAGTCGATAACTTTATCCCTTCAGAAGTTACAGCTCATTAAACACAATAAATACAAAATATTTGAATACTTCTCACGAAAAAAATTGATATGTTGGCTTAATGAACGCCTTAAAAAGTTTCTAAAATAATATATTTTATAGGGAAATGTTCGTAAAATTTAATGAAAGAAACCGGAAGACAATATTTTTTTTCATTCAGAAATTACAGTTAATTAAACAAAAATTACGAAAAAAGCTAAAATTTCTCAACTTTAATTTTTTTGAAAAAAGTGCTAATTTTGGAAGTGCCATATCTCGGAAAGTATTGGACGTACAGAGCTGCGGTTGGGCTTAAATTGTCGCAAATTTAATGTACTTTAAAAATGATACCATCGAAAGTTTGTTGAAATCAGACCATTACTTCTATAGATATAGCCGTTTTTTAAAAGCAACGCCGGCCATCTTGTATTGGCCGCCATTACTATTAGCTACCACTTGAGGATGGCAATCATGGTTTTTAGTGATCCTTATACTCATATGTAACTATGGTTAAGAGGAAACTTAGTACCCCCAAATTATACCAACATCCGAGCCAACATCTTAGCTGGCCCATGAACTAGTATTTCATATCGGCTAGGCGAGAATTGTTTGTCTTTTTTAATGGAACATCCTATATATTTTGAAAAGGGCACTTAACTCTAGGTAGGTATTTTTTAGTATTTGCCGCATAAATTAAACGCGGTTATTATATTTTTATATTATTCTACATTTTAGTTATAAAGAAAAGTATGAACAGTTTAATAGGAAGTAAGTACAAGTCATTTGGTGTCCACATCAGATTTTTTCTCTAAAAAAGGCCGAATACACGCATTGCTTTATAAAGGCGTGCTGAAGTTATTTTAATAGTAAAAATCTGCTGTGTCCACCACAGTACTTCCCCGACTATAAGTTTTAATAACTTACTTTCGTAACGCCTTTAATTTTATGCTTTATTCAGCAAAATTTAAATAAATTTATCTTCTTTTCCCAAACTATTTAAGTTGATACCAACTTCGATATAATTTAAATAACATGTGAAAAAATCTGATGTGGCCAGCACAAGACCCACCGCTATTCTCTATACCCACTCTTTTTAATTTTTAATATACTATAGTTAAGTAGTCACAAATATATATTTTTTATTTTATCTAAACTGTAGAAGAAGATATAAACGAAGTGTGATATACCCGACTGTCACTATTATAAGTAATCAATTAAAATCTACGTAGGAACAAAAAAATGTAATTTTTTACAATTTTTACTAAACTTATCTCCCCAAGAGCTTTAAATTGATACCAAACTCGGTATAATTTAAATAATGTACCTACCTAATAATAAAAAAATTGAGGATCGGTTTAATGATATTTTTATTTTTTTACTAGAATTATTTTTCCGAGAGCTTTAATTTGGTACCACACATGATAGTATTTTAATAAAAATAAATAAGTTAGGTTTATAAAGTTGGTACCACTATGGTTAAATAAAAAAAATTGAATAATTTTTTGAGAAACAATTTAAAATCGCATAAATGTCATTTTTTACATTTTTACTAAATTTGTCTACCCGAGCGCTTTAAAATGACACGAAACTCGGTATAATTTGAATAATTTATTTTAAAAAACAATTGAAGATAGTTTAAATGTTATTTTTGTTTTTCTACTACAATTCTTTTCCCGAGAGCTTTAATTTTATACCACACACGATAGTATTTTGATAAAAATAAAAAAATACCATAAAGTTGGTACCACTGGTTCAATAATGCTCATTAACGAACTTGAAGTCAGATTTTGGCTCAAGATCTCAAATATAAAATTTCAGTCAAAAATTCCAACGCGTTTTTAAGTTATGCAACATCCAGACAGACACACATACACACAGACACACAGACCGACTTTTTTTAAATTATGTTTTTTGGGTTCAGTAGGGTCTAAAACGTGAAGATTCACCAAAATCTCGAACTGTCAAAAAATCACAATTACATTACATAGGTCGGGGAAGTAAAAATTAAGATTGTTTTTTCTGCACAACTGTAAATAGGTACTCTGTGTCCTGACAGAATTTTTTTTAAATGTAATTATAATTATACAGGCTGTTGAATAAAGCGAATCAAATTTACTCAATTTCAAATGACTATAACTCGTCATTTTCATATGGTATATTTTATTATTCTGTTGTGTCTTTTTGTATTATCTTTATATGTTATTAAGGGTATCCTATGCCTAAAACAATAATTTCGGAGTTTTTCGCCATTTATCTCTAAATTTATTTATTCAATTGTTGGATAACTTAAAATCGCGTTGGAATTTTAATTCTGACCTCAAGTTCGTTATGACCTTTATTCAACCAGTGGTACCAACTTTATAAACATAACTTTTTATATTTTTATTAAAATACTATCGTGTGTTCGTGTGTGGTATCATATTCTATTAGAAGAAAAAAAAACATTTAAACGATCCTAAATTGTTAATTTTATAAATCATTCAAAATATACCGAGCTTAGTGTCAATTTAAAGCTCTCGGGGAGAGAAAAAATTTAAAAAATGACATTTATGCGATTTTCAATTGTTTCTCAATAAATTATTCAACCAGTGGTACCAACTTTACAAACATAACTTATTTTATTTTTATTAAAATACTATCGTGTGTATTATCGAAGTAAAGCTCTCGGGAAAATAATTCTAGTAGAAAAATAAAAATAACATTTAACCAATCGTCAATTTATTATTCAAATTATACTGAGTTTTGTGCCAATTTAATTTATGCGATTTTCAATTATTTCTCAAAAAATTATTCAAATTTTTTCAAGTGTATTATCAAAATTAAAGTTTCGTGGGAAACAAATTAGTCGAAGAATCAATAACAACATTTAAACGGATGGTCCGTTGTTTTTACCTCCCGCATTATATTCTATAAGGGGAAGTATTATGACAGGTTAAAATTTTCGAGTGTGAGTTTCTAGTGAATAAGTACGATTTAACAACCAAATTTTACATTTAAGGTTTTAATGAAAATCTTAGGAACCCAGTTATTTATTGTAGCAATCCCAAACCGGCTGTAGTACTTTGCTTAAATGTTTCGATAAATTATTAATTTATCACAATATTTTCTATTTCAAATGAAATAATAAATTATATTTTTGTAATCTACAATTCGTATTGTAATTTCTTTTCTGTACATGATATTATTTAGGAAATAAATTATTATTAGTAATTTAAAGTATGAAACTTCAGTATTCAGTATCTTATAGTCCATGAGCGTTTAACATTAAGTAAGTACTACGTAAATTTAAATTGATTATGACAGTGACAGTGACAAAATAGTGACAGATCTTCTACAGTTTACATAAAATGATAAAAACATGTTGTGAGTACAGTATAAGGTAGGTGGGGCGTGCGGTTAATAAGGCCTGTCGGCTAATAAGGTCTAAGTAACAAAAATAGAATTTAAAATTATTGTTGTCGCTCAAAGTCATATAATGGCGCCTCAAACCTGTCGCGACACGTTAGTTCGCATACTGTCACCAGTGCGAAGTCATTCCGTTTGAGGGACGATCGCGCGGCTCGAATAAAAAGATGTCGTCCGAATCAATCGTAATGATTTTTTGTAATACTCGTATTACACTTCTATATATAATTTTAGGCTATTAGTCAGGTAGATAAGCTCGAATTTATTAGGATTTCGGTTACCAGCATGAAACTTTGTACACTTGATAAACATGTAATTTGGTTCATAATTTCGCCCAGACCCCATCCATTAGACACGTAGATTCAAAATGGCGACCAAAAATGGGCGCACGTGCAAGAAAAATAAAATCGCTGATATTGAGTATTTTTGTTACTAATAATTTTGCTCAAAGACTATGAATAATGAAATGTAAGAAGAAAAAAATAATTAGACACATAGATTCAAATCGGCGACCAAAAATGGCCGCACGTTCAAGAAAAATAAAATTGCTGATATTGGGTATTTTTGTTACTAATAATTTTACTTAAAGGCTATGAGAAATGTAAGAAGAAAAAAAATTGACACCTAATTTCAAAATGGCGACCAAACATGGCCGCACGTGCAAGAAAAATTAAATCGCTGATATTGGATATTTTTGTTACTAATAATTTTACTTAAAGGCTTTGAATAATGAAATTTGAGATGAAAAAAATAATTAGACACCTAGTTTCAAAATGGCGGTCAAAATGGCCACGCATGCAATTAAAAATAAAAATCGCTTACATTGTTTTTACTTCCTTGTACGGAGTAAAAGAAAGTATTGTAATCGCGAAAAATTTCGGTTCTCAGATTTTTACGGAAATATCCGTTCTGACCTTTTCTGAATCCATTATGACTAGTTTCGTCGTGACGTCTGTACGTCTGTACGTCTGTACGGCCGTACGTACAGATGTATGTCGCATAACTCAAATACGGTAAGACGTAGAAAGTTGAAATTTTGTATTTAGGACTGTTATAGCATCTAGTTGTGCACCTCCTATTTTTGGTTTCAATCTACAAACCGGAAGTAGTACTTTTTTCAAATATTTCGATAAATATTTAATTTAAGACAAAATTTTTTATTTTAAATGAAAGATTATGTGATTATTACCTACAATCGGTATTTTATAAATATTTTTGTATCTGGTATCATTTAAGAATAATTAAAGGATATATTTATAATTTAGTATTTCGGTATCTTGTAGTCCATGATCGATTAACATTTGTTACTACGTAAAATTTAAATGGTTATGACATGACAGTGACAATAGTAAAATTTGCTTTATATCTTCTTCTGCAGGTTAAATAAAATGACTAAAATATATATGATTATAGTAGCAGTAGTAGTAGTACTTATATATTAATATATTTGTATAATAAGTTAAAAGAACAAAGTCAGATTTTTTATATTATTCTACATTTTAGTTATTAAGAAAAGTATGAACAGTTTAATAGGCGTACAAGGAAGTCATGTGGTGTCCACGCCAGATTTTTTTAAATTGTCATTATACTTACGGGCTGTAATTAGTGAAATGTGACAGATAAATCAATTAATTTACAACAAAATGGCGTATATTGGGTTACAAAATAATCAAAATTTAAAAAACGGCAATTTATATTTTAGCAAATATATTTATATTTTGTAATTTTTTGTTATTATGTGAAACTGCAAATCAATTTTTGATTGTTGCAGGTAAATAACTGTTTAAAAATGTCCAAAAAACGTAAAATTAAGTTTGTGGATCTGACGGATCATTACCTCCCGCAAATGCGAAACAAAATGCTCGTCATCTTGTAAATGCCATAAGCACAATCTTCCGTGTACAAGGGCGGATCCAGGTGATGTTCTCAGGGGCGGAGGGGGTGGCTAATTTTGGAAAATGAAATGGTAAAACCGCAGGCGAAATTTTGTTTAGTTCAAGGTGACATGCCTTTATGCCATTATCAGCGATTTAATTTTTCTTGCACGTGCGGCCATTTTTGGTCGCCATTTTGAATTTAGGTGTCTAATTATTTTTTTCTTCTCACATTTCATTATTCATAGTCTTTGAGTAAAATTATTATTTCCAAAAATACCTAATATCAGCGATTTTATTTTTCTTGCACGTGCGGACATTTTTGGTCGCCATTTTGAAACTAGGTGTCAAATTTGTTCTTCTACTCACATTTCATTATTCATAGCTTTTAAGTAAAATTATTAGTAACAAAAATACCCAATATCAGCAATTTAATTTTTCTTGCACGTGCGGCCATTTTTGGTCGCCATTTTGAATCTAGGTGTCTAATTATTTTTTTCTTCTTACATTTCATTATTCATAGTGTTTGAGTAAAATTATAATTAACAAAATATCGATATGAACCTCACTTTTCACATCGCTGTATCGATAACTCGATATTGTTGATATATTTCGATAATTATTGGAAAATTTCGATAATATCGAGTTATCGATACATCGACGCCAAACTAAAAATAATATTGACTGATGTTTATGTTGATATTTATCGATATATAGTGGGGTACTTGTCATCGGATGATACAGATAATTTTGAGTGCCCTGGTGGCTATTAAACAAAGAAATTTGTTGTTAATTTTAAGACTTTAGCTTGAATAATGCATAATTATTAATTATTGATCTCAATTACCAAATATAAAAAGCCTATTTTGTTTATTTATGTATGTTAAAGTCTTTGGCCTTATTATCCTACTACAGTATAATAAGGCCCACTGAAGAGGTTTTTAAAAAAGTTTAATTTTCTTTTTGTTTACGGCAGAAGTTGCCATTTTTTGTTTATACAGGGTGTAGAATTGAAATGTGGCGTATTAGTCCAGTAAATGAAGTGCGAAAAGTATCCCAACCTTGACAAAATTGCTCACCAATGTAATTTTTATATTAATTTGTCGGGATTGACAGGTACTTTAAAATAAAAAAAAGTTCTGCAAAAAAACTTTTTGTACGGGGGAGAAAAATGGCCCCAAAGGTGCCAAAAACCGGTTTCCCGCCAATATCTGCTAAAATATGGCATTTCGAGAATTTTTGTAGGTAAAAAATGAAGATCAGTTCATTATCTACAAAAATGGTCCTTATCATTTTTTTCGTAACATTAATATTTATCGCAAAAACCAGGGTTGAAAAATCCCCAATTTTGAGACTTAGAAAATATAGCAGTTTTAACGAAATTTCAGATCGAGGGTGTTGAAAATACATTGATATTCATGTTTTGGACTGTAAAGACTAATTTATTGTAGATGACTCCACCACGTAGCACGTTCCCTCTACTACGCGAAATTCTTGCGGCCATAAATGAGAAACCCTGGGAATTATTTATTTTTCAACAATTTTTGGGTTTGCGAACAGTTTTTTTTTTCTTGGAGATGAGTGCTTGGTCTATCTCAATTAGATAAGCAGACCATAAGAGTCATTACATCAGGATGGATCTCAAAAATTGGTCCAAAACTAGCAAAAATCAGTTTTTTCCATGCGGCAAAATCTTGGAGTCTATCGGGTTTTGCACAACGGAAATTATAATCTTTAAAGAGTCACAAATATTTCCTCATAATGGTCATCGAAAAATTGTTGCAAATTTTCAGCAATTTTTCGCAAATTTTTTTTGCAACAATTTAGATGCATGTTTTTGAAAAAATAGTTTTTCAAAAATTTCATTTATTATAGAAGAATATATATAAATACAAGAAATATTGAAAATACATACAAAAATTACCTTTTGTTGTGTAACGTGCCCGTGCGACACAGGAGCCATCTGACGGAAAATGTTTGAAGCTCGAACTGTAGCAGACATGTGCACCGCGTGGAGCAAACGCGCAACAATGAAATGGCGCACGAAATTACATGAATTTATTTAGAAGCACGGTTCTTTTTCCAAGATAGAATACTGTGACTTATGTATATGAATGGAAAGGTGAGAATATAACCTTTACTTGGGTCAAGGTATCAAAATGCCAAAAGTAAAGAGCAATGAGAAAAAAGACAAGAAAAAAAATATCTGTTTTTTCCTTGCAGACGCATTTTCTACATTTCTGAAAAAACCACTAATGTTGGCAAAAAAATAAGAGCACAGCCAAAAAGTAGACATTCTCAGCTTTAAAATGACGTGGCTTGGAAAGCAATCTGATTATTATTTTTAATTCGCAATTGTTTCAAAGATTTTCCGGAACTCCGAGAACAGCCAAAAAACGTAAATGAACAAACCAACTTTTTATCGAAATGCAAGAAAAATAGAAAATCAAAATTTCTGAGATGAATAAAGGCCTTTCAAGGACCCATAATAAGAAAAATTCAGAGTAAATGAGTTTTACTGAAAAAATATATGAAGTTCCTGACGGTCCTAAAAATGCGGTATAAAAGAATGTTTGACCCCTTTTTTCAATACGGCCAAAGAATCAAAACGTGACTCGGGTCACCGGGTATGATAGCTGTAGATTTCCGCTTTCACCGAAATTTTGAATTATAAAAAAATATGCATTTTTACCCAAGTTATTGGATTATTTGTCCGCCCGCTCATGTGTAGATGCATGGAACGTACTCTCCGGCATGCAGCGCAGGAGCTCAAAATCCAGGATGCGCTTGGGCCCGTTTATCTCGGAAACGGTCAAATTTTAGAGAAAAATGATAAGGACCACTTTTGTAGATAATGAACCTAAACAAAAATTCTCTAAATGCCATATTTTAGCATATATTGGCGGGAAACCGATTTTTGGAACCTTTGGGGCCATTTTTCTCCCCCGTTCAAAATGTTTTTTTTGCAGAACTTTTTCTTATTTTAAAGTACCTGTCAATCCCGACAAATTAATATAAAAATTACATTGGTGAGCAATTTTGTCAAGGTTGGACCCTTCATTTACTGGACTATATAGGGATTTCAATGTTATTTTTTAAATATTGCTGTATCTCTTTACTTATTCACTTTAGAGCAAAAGCGTAAATACAAAAGATGTTCAGAATAAAAAACTGCATCCAACGAGCCCTTATTTATTGATATAAAAAGTTCCTGTCACGAGATAAACGTAAATTAAATTTGATAGAGCTGTTTACAGAGTGCCATGAAAAATAAAATGAATTAGTCAGATCAAAAAAAATAAACACTTCAATTAATTACGATAAAATGTAGGAAGAAAAGAAGGAAAATAAAATAATTATTAATTAATTTTTTTGATTAGTGAATCCTTCTTCTGGTCCAATAAATCAATTAGAACAACTATTTCAAATCTGTCAACTGTCAGAGTGGCGGAATAAATATTTTTGTTTTGTTTAATTTTACATGGCAGTCTGAAACTAGCCTAAATTGTTCATTTTTATTTCATGTTTATTTCGTGAAAGAAAAAATCGATTTGAACAAAAAATTTAATCTTATTCGATGCAGTTTTTTATTCATCTTTTGTATTTACGCTTTTGCTCTTAAGTGAATAGGTAAAGAGATACAGCAATATTTAAAAAATAACATTGAAAGTAATTAGTTTTAATTTTATTTCAAATCTCCCTTAGCTAGGCCTTATTACCAACACCTAGCTTAGTCAAAACTAAAAAGAGTGGGTAGGGTAGAGTAGAGGGAAGCTGGTCACATCAGATTTTTTTACATGTTATTTAAATTGTGCCAAAGTTGGTATCAACTTAAATAGTTCGGGAAAAAAGGTACATTTATATAAATTTTGCTGAATAAAGCATAAAATTAAAGCCTTTACGAAAGCAAGTTATTAAAAAAATAGTCGGGGAAGTACTGTGGTGACCACAGCAGACTTTTATTTTTAATTTACAAAAGATTTTGAATGTAACCACCATTCTCACGGAAACATATTTGCAGACAGTTTATAATTGAGTAATTTATTCTTCGCAGTATATTTGGGTCGACAGTTTCAAAACAGTTACGAATTCGCTCCATCATATCTTCTCGTGTAGTTGGTGCTGTCTGATAAACCGACTCCTTTACGTAATTCCACAAGAAAAATCTGCTATATCCACCACACAGTGACCTCTAATAATTATGGACGGGAAAGCCGTATACTTTCAACACATACGGGGCTGGCTCTTGCGAACTGTCATGGGAGAGAGTTCTTCCTTGTCTTTTTTAACATGCCATGTCTTTCTAATGTAACGCATTGTGCATACTCTAAAATTTCGCAATTGCAATACTGTCATTGATGTGACAACCTCTATGTATTGTTGCGGGTTGCATACGATTTTTTTGGAGCCACGGGCAGATGTTTTCTTTCCGGTCCATAATTAATAGAGGTCACTGCCACCACAGTACTTCCCCGACTGTAAGTTTTAACAACTTAGGTACTTTCGTAACGCCTTTAATTCTATGATTATGACACTGTCAGTGTCAAAATAGTGACACAACATTTATATCTTCTTCTACAGTTTACATAAAATGAAAAATATACATTATATACGAGCCCTAACCACAAATATTTGGTACGGTTGTATTTTTTCAGTATATTAATTTTTGAAGCAATTTTAAAATTATTTGGAATAATTTTGTTTAAGCATATTTGTACTTTTTTATTAAGTGCTTAAACTGTCTACATCAACATAAATGTTTACTAATCAAAAATGAAAATTACAGGATTTATTTTATAATTTGTAGGATCACCTTATTTCAGTTACAAAAATAATTGGCCATAAATAATTGGTACGGCTATTAAAACTGATATTAATATTCAATAATGTGCCCTGTACTATTTTTATTTATATTTAGCGAATATTCGAGTAGGCTTTTGTCTTTTGTTTTGTTTGTTTTGATCTGTTTTTAATTAACTGTCATTAATATTAAACATGGTGCGCGGAAAGCCAATTTCTGAAGATATTCGAAGATTAATTATTGGAAAAAATGAGTCCGGTAAAAGTTTTGGTGAAATTTCGAAAGAATTAAGTTTAGCTAAATCAACAATTGTAAATATAGTCAAAAAATATAAAATATCTGGATCTATTTCAACATTTAAAAACAAAAGTGGTAGAATTTCCAAAATTACCGAGCGAGATTTACGGGCGTTGTCTTCCATTATCAAAACAAATAGACGAAGTACCGTTCGTGATTTGTCAGAAAAATGGTCAGAAAAAATTGGAAAGTCGGTAGGACGTGAATGGACCCGAAAAAATATTCATAAACTAAAATATGGATTTTATAAGGTAAAATTTTTAAGAGAAAAAAACTTAAATCTTAAACTTTAATCCCTTAAATCTTTTAGGCCAAAGAAAAACCACTATTGACTATTTTACAAAAGAAAAAACGTTTATTATGGGCAAAAGAAAGAAAATTTTGGATACAGAGACAGTGGGATCCCATTATATTCAGTTATGAATCTAAATTTGATGTGTGCGTTGGTGATTCTAGAAAAAGAGTAATAAGGACAAAACAAGAAGTATACCATAGAGACTGTCTAAAGCGTACTGTCAAATTTCCCGCTAGTGTCATGGTATGGGGATGTATGTCTTCCAAAGGTGTAGGCAATTTGCATTTTATTGTCGGCACTGTAAATGCTCAGAAATATTTAAACATTTTGGAGGACAATTTAATTCCATCTGTAACGCAGTTAAGTTCATATGAAGAATTTATATTTCAACAAGACGGTGGTTCATGTCATACTGCCAAAGTAACTCAAAATTGGCTGGAAAGTAAAGGAATAAATGTTTTAAGCTGGCCTTCCTCCAGCCCAGATCTTAATCCAATAGAATCTTTGTGGGCAATAATGGAGCGTCGGTTAAGAAATCAGCCTCAAAGGACTATTGAAGGTTTGAAAAATAAAATAACAGAAATATGGAATTCAATTACGCCAGATGAGTGCCAGGAACTTATTAACACTATGCCAAAAAGAGTAGAAGCAGTTATTAAGGCAAAAGGCGACGTTACACAATATTAATAATAATAATAATAGCCGTACCAATTATTTATGGCCAATTATTTTTGTACCTAAACTAAGGTGATCCTACAAATTATAATATAAATCCTTTAATTTTCTTTTTTGATAAGTTAACTTTTGTGTTTATGTAGATAGTATAATCACTTCAAAAAGTACAAATATGCTTAAACAAATTTACTCTGAATAATTTTAAAATTACTTCAAAAATTAATATAACGAAAAAATACAGCCGTACCAAATATTTATGGTTAGGGCTCGTACAAAAAGCAAGAATTTCTCAACTTTTTCTTGGGAAAAAAAATGATATGCAACACAGCCCCTGCAGGACCCCCGGGAGTGGCTTCACTATTTATTTTTTTAGAGTGGGGTCTCATCTATATGTTTACCGACTTTCATGCTTCTAACACAAAACGCAAGGTTCATATAGCGGAAGACGCCATCTTGAATAAAACAAGATGCCCAAAGGTACCAAAAAGGTACCCGAAATTTTTCGATTCCTTGTGCATAGAGCAAATAATTTCAACAATAAAAAAAAGAACAAAACAAGGTTCGCCTTACGGCTGCCGGACTAGTAAATGTGTCGCGTAATTTGAGTCACTTTTAAGATTTTTAAAGGAATTAATGTGTTATTTATACCGATCTTTAAATTTATGTCCCGTTTAGCCGATAAGGTACGTTTTCGTTGACGCGGTCGACGTTCGCGGATGGCAGCAACGGAATTCTGCCACGGACGTCCGCTACTGTCAAAGTGATTTCTTTCACGCGGTTATCCGTCGCGTTCGTATCGTTTATTAAAATGGATTCAGATTTATTGAGTGGATTGTTATTAGAAGAAGAGGAAGAAGAAGAACTAATTATTAACGAATATTTACGATCAGAATCACATGATATGATTGCCAATCGGTCAACTGAAGGATTCTATTCAATTTTAATTAATAGTCATTTGAAAGGAAGAATCAAATGTAATTAAACATCCTATAAATGCAGAGGAGAAATTCGCATTAACACTTAGGTGAGTAAATACATGTTTTGCCAAATGAATTTATTTTATTATAATTATAATTTTTCATCGTCATGATCGCTGAATTTCGGCGGAGCCATTGTATTTACTACAGAGCGTAAGCAGGTAGACTGCTTCAAGAGCGGTCGGTCCGCGTCCGCTAGGCGGAGAACCTTATGACGTCACGACCGCACCGCCCCAACGAAAACACTCGCATGAAAATATAGGTCGTTATCCGCGGCGGTCAACCGCGTCAACGAAAACACACTTTAATTTAGGTTGCAAATTAAACATTTTAGTTTCTATATACCGCTTTTATTATATTTATTGTTAATTTCAATATTATTATTTATTTTATTTTTAAGGTTATCATCAGTATTTAAGGCGATTTTAATGTTATGATATGACTAAAATGTTTAACTTGCAACCTTAATTACATCGCCCAAACGGGACGTAAATTTAAATATCGTATAAAGAACACATTAATTCCTTTCAAAATCTTAAAAGTGACTCAAATTACGCGACACAGTTACTAAATCATAAACATACAGCAGGTAAAATTGAAGACATGTCAATTTGTAAACAACAAAGTAAAAGTAATAGACTAAACATAGTCGAAAATTTAGAAATCTTTAAAGAAAAAATCAGTCTACCGGTAATAAACATCCAAATTAATAGCCAATCGGATGTAATCTTTCAAACGTTAAAATTTCTAATATAAAACCTTACCTCCTATCCTTCATCTGCAGTCACTTGAAGATGATCGAAAGATCGAAACGCGTAGTGATCAATATAGCGCCGAGTCTTGTATCTCAGTTAGTGTTGTGTTTAATTTTTTTGCATTGAATCATACATTATATTGATCTTTGTATCAAACTTTACACCATACACTAATCTGGATACATTACCCATTGACGAGTTCATAAACGGAACATATTTTTGCGTTTTCAACACAAAACAAGTTAAAAGCAAGAACAATTAAATAATACAAAGGTTTCTGCGTCTTGGTTAAGTATATCGTCTAGTTCAAAGTTCACAGAAATCGGATAATCTACTCATACCGATGGCACGTTGTAAATGAAAATAGAGCATAGTGTTTTTGGGTATAAGATTATGTTTTACAGTTACAAATGTTAAATTATTTTAAGGACCAACCAATCGAATAATGGGTAAACAAAAATGGAGTTAAAGAGGTTTGTTATAATTATTTATATTAATTTTATGAGTGAAGGATGTAAATAATCGGAAATGCAATCAATTGATCTTTATTTACTAAAAAACGACGTTTCATGACACTCTTGTGTCTTCATCAGAGTAAATTTTAAATTAACAGTTAAGTGATGATGTAAATTTACCCTGATGAAGATACGAGAGTGTTTCGAAACATCGTTTTTCTTAATAAATAAAGATCAATTCACTGCATGCCGAATATTTATATCCTTCATTATACTACCCACTCGACAATTCCGATTCTTACTTTTCTGAGTGTTCATCCCCTAATAGTGTTCTGTTGTCCACACCCATGTTAGCACAACTGACCCAGCACCAGCATCGGCAATAGGTTATTTGAGCACCCCAACATAAAATGAACAATAAAAATGTTTTGTGTATACCAACCAACGCACTGACCTCTCCGCGGCCACACTCTCCATGGTTCTGCGCATGAGCGGATACTGATCGAGCACGGCGTTGAAATGGTCCACTGACAAGGAAAAGAGGTTGCAGTAAGTCTCAGCGCGGACGCTAGCCACTCGGCGAGCGTTTGTTAGTAAGCAAATCTCGCCGAAGTACGAGCCGTCACTAAGGCTAGTTGCAACGTCACCATTTGCCATAACAATGTCTACGATTCCCTCTTGAATGAAATACATCTTGGAACCGATTGTTCCTTCCTTTATGATGATATCACCTAGAGACAAATAATATTCATTATCATCGTTATAATCCATTTAGTGCTACTTTACTAGTGCTATCAATGCAGTATTGTTTTCTATATTTGTGCAAAAATACTATTGTTATATGATACGAGCGTAGTACATGACACATAGCGGAGTGCTTTACACATTACTAGTGCAATAATTATTATTTTCTATTTGGCGGTCATAATGTCAACTTTGTGAAACTCAATAGAATTTCGCTAGGGCTCACTTTCTTAATAAATTAGTTTTTATTCAATAAAATTAATGAATCATACGAATACGAAGTAATGGTAAACATAGGTACCTATAAATTCAATTTTTTCTACATGGTCTTCACTTGTCAGATCACCTAGAATACTTTAGTAATTATATTACTTTTACAGTGGTAGTTAACCTAAATCGTGTCGCGACAAAATGTTCCCTGCAAAATATTCCTAATAGTCCGGGAGGCAGCGACATTATTTGTGTGATTATTCCTACAAAGCTGATTCTTTGTCATTTTGTCATTTTGAGATCGTACGTAAATAGAATGGCAGTCTACCGCGCAGCTGTTGTTGCAAACATTAATAACAATTTTTGAAACCTGTAAATAAATAATACGTAAATGTATTATACCTACAAAACTTAAACTTCTTACAGTGACCAAGGATACCTAAATATACAGGATATTGATAGTCTACCGCGTCGGAAGCGTGCCATCTAAGGTCTACCACCCATGTAACGTGTTGAAAAATAAACTTTTTGTACTTATTTCTACAAGGCTGAAATTTTTTTCTCAAATAGTTAGGTTTATAAAAGAAAAAAAAAGACAGTCTACCGGGAATCCAATGTTGTTAAAGTCTTGGTAGACGCGATGGAATCTCCCGAGCGTGGCTACTTCGCCCATCCGCTATAAGTCGCTCTGAATAATTATTGTACATACCGGCATTAAAATCTACAAAGCTGGTCTTTCGTCTACAAGTGGTTTACGTTAATTATTATTAAATTATCGTCGTTTACATTCGATAGAAGGTGGCTAAAGCTTCGGTAGACGTGGCCCAAATTGTAGCGCAGGAACTCGATTTTTTTTCTGTACAACTGTAACTATAATCTTTGTTCTGACATAATTGCTTTTTAATGTTATTATACAGGGTGTTCAATACAGAGAATCAAATTTACTCAATTTCAAATGGCTATAACTCGTCATTTTCAAATGGAACACCCTATATTTTATTATTCTGTTGTGTGTATTTTTGCATCTTTTTATGGTATAAAAGGTGTCCTATGCCTAAATACATTAATTTAATTAATTTACTACTTTGGTATGTTCTCTCATTCTGTCCTTCAGAAAACGTTTCGTTTGGCCAATGTATACAAGGCTGCAGTCCTTGCAAGGAACTTTGTAAATCAAATTCGATTTTAGTGGAAAGGAATTTCTTGTTTCGGTTTAGAAAAGAGATTAGAAATTGTTTGATGTTGTTTAAAAGCTAATTTTATTGATTCGTTATTTTCCGCAAGAACTCTTTGGATACCAGTAGACAATTGTGGTATATAAGTCATTGAGAAATAATTTTTACTTTGGTCCCTTTTTACATTATCTCCGTTATTATTATGATTTTGTCTAGCATTGAATAAGATTTTGTGTATTAGGTCAATGGGATAACCGTTTTCTCGTAATATAGGTATATTTTACTTTATTTAAAATTTCTCCTTGATAATGCTAGAGCTCTATTTTTTAATGCAATCGCTACATTAACTTTTTGATGTTTTTGGTGATTCGATTTATAATTCAAATATCTATTCGAGCTAGTTGGTTTCTTGTACCATTTAGTGGTCAACGACCCATCTATTTCTCTACAAACAGTGATGTCAAGCAATGGTAACATATTATTTTTTCTATTTCTACTGTAAATTGTAAAGGAGAATTAAAATTGTTAAAAATATTTAAAGTGTAATCTACTTTGTCTTTTGGTATTGTTAAAATTAAAATCTAATAATCTAATAACTTGTTCATCACTAAATTTGCGAGAGGTGGAGATAACGGATTTCCCATTGCAGCACTGAACACTTGTCTATAATACTGATTTTCGTAAACGAAATAACCTGAATTATAACAGAAGGTAATAAATTATAATATCATATCCAGTTCAAGACGGACCACATCTTTACAATATATTGTCCCAGTCGTCAATGATTGCATTTAAGACCAAATCTAATGGAATGTTGGTAAATAAGGAAACCACGTCAGTCAAACGATACCAAAATATAATCATCTGGTAACTTCATGTCAGTAATATTATTAATAAACTCCAATGAATTCTTTACGTCAAATCTATTGGTTTTCGTGAAATTATTTATAACGGAAACTATATGTTGAGCTAGTTTATATATTATGTAGGTAAATTATTACATGCAACAATCGGTCTAAGTGGAACCCCAACCTTGTGTACCTTGGCCAAACCATATAAACGGGGCGCTATTATTAATTTTTAGTAGGTAGATATTTTTGTTGATCTGATAACTGATAACCAATCATATAGATGTAAGGCATCCACATATTTGTTATTGCGATTTTGAAATGAAACAATAGGATCTTTGTTAATTGGTAAATATACCTTATAATAACGAATCAATAAATTTAGCTTTTAAACAACATAAAACAATTTCTAATCTCTTTTCAAAACAGAAACAAGAAATTCCTTTGCCACTAAAATCGAATTTAATTTACAAAGTTCCTTGCAAGGACTGCAGCCTTGTATACATACATTGGCCAAACGAAACGTTTTCTAAAGGACAGAATGATAGAACACAAATACCAACGTAGTTAACATCTTAAAAACGACCAAAAATGTCAACCAAAGAATTGCAGTTCTCTAGTACATCACTGTATTGAATTCAAACACGAATTTGATTTTCAAAATGTAACAGTTCTACATCAAGAACAGAATTTATTTAAGAGATATTTATTGAAAATGTCATACCTATATTTAAAAAGAGAAAAATAGTGTGAATATAAGAACTGATGTGGAAAATTTAAATAATATTTATTGTAATTTAATAGAAGCAGAAATACTGGAAAGAACAGGAAAAACGGGGAGACTATTCAATGCAATAAGAAATACATTTTTGGGAAAGAAGGAAATACCGACGGAAACAAAAGTTGAAGTCGTGAAAAAAGTTGCTCTGCCCGTGCTTACATATGCGAGCGAATCATGGACAACTACAGAAAACATCAGAAGTAAAGTTAGGAGCCTAGAAATACGATTCTTAAGAAAGATAGAAGGCAAGACTCGAAAGGACCGGATAAGGAATGAAACCTTCAGGACAAACCTCGGAACAAAACCTGTAGAAGAACTCATACAGGAGGGACAGCTGAGATGGTTAGGATACTTACACAGCATGACAGAAAACAGGTTAAAAAAAAAAGTGTATGAAGCGAAACCGAAAGGAAAAAGAAGAAGAGGCCGACCAAACAAAACGTGGAGCGAAGAGGTTAAAGAAGCAGCAAAGCAGAGAGGAATCAGCTGGAGTCATTGTAGAGGGCTGGCTCAAGATAGAAAGTCATGGAGGGAGCAATGGAGGAAGAAACCCACAGGACAATAAAACACCCAACTCCAACAGCCTTACACCTGTAAAGGTAGAAAGGCTCGGGATTAAGTTTAAGTAAGTAATTTAATTGACAAAAAATAGTCTCTATAAATTATTCTTATTATTATTGTTAGGTTTGACATTTCTTTCTTAAACATTTCATTTTCTCTGGTTGATAGTTCTGCTTCAATTGGTTGATATTCCTGTGCGCGCGCTTGTCAAGTTCAATGCTATCAGTTTTCTCCGTTTGTTTCAAATGTTTGAATAATAGTATATTACATTACAAGTCATGAAAATGTTTCATTGCAGACGAGGAGGCGTTTGAAGAATGCGAGGATGCGCAGCGTCCGAGCATTTCTTCAAAGCCTCCGAGTCAAGCAAAGACATTTTTATGACGCGTGATGTATTCTATTTTTTTTTAATCGGCAATTAAGCTTAAAATTATAAAAAAAATTAGGTTTGCATAAATCATCAGAGCTGTGACAAATCATCAGACCTGTAACAAATTTTAGAAAAAGTAAACAAAGTTGAAAGTAAAAATGCCTAGGCATGAAAATAAAATTTTCATGCCTAGTCATGAAAATCTTACTTTCATGCCGCAAATTAGTCTGGAAATGACGATTTTCATGCCGATTTTGAAAAAAAAATTTAAAACTAAAAAGTCTCAAGTTTGCCATATGGCACCGAAGATTTATTACATACAAAAACGATTGTAATTTATTGAAATTCATGTAAGTAAAATTTAATTAATTATTTAATATTGTTGTTTGTTAGTTTTGTATAACTTATGTCGACATTGTTGATTGTTGCCTGTATAATGATACATTCCATTTTTTTTTATAGTTGTACTGAGGAAGGTCTCAATTTAAACCGAAACGTCGACTTTATGAATAAAAAAGCATAATAGTAATCACAGTGCACCCATTATTTTCCTTCTTCAAATTCCAAATTCAGTGAAGAATATTTCACTAATACTTTATAATGTCATTTATATATTTTTTGTATTATCTAATAATTATCTAGCTGCCGGCTCACCAGCTGGAACCGCTTATACTTTATTATGTAATTTATATTTTTTTGTATTATGTAATAATTATCTAGATAATAATTATTTATATAACTTATTTAATATAGATAACTTCTTCAATGGTTATAACATGTGTTTTAATATTAAATAGTTTGAAGAATATTTGCCACCATTTTGAAATGGTTGGAGTAAAGCTATGATATTATGGTATCGTTATAAAGCTTATTTTATGTATGTACATTCTAAAAAAAATATGACATTACTGTTTCCCTATGCTAGATTAAAAGTTATACCCATATCCGTTGAAACCGGAAATGACACAAATTTTTTATTGTGACCATCTTACGAGCCCCTTTATTTAGTTAACATTGCTTATAATCATTTTATGTATCTCTTGAAATAAACGAAATATTTCTAGTGCTAGACTTACAACAATCACCCTGTATATGTATGTATGAGTGGTTGGATTCCACTATAATAACATCTACCATCCTGTAATTGGAAGTTAATTCTGTAGGTTGGTTACCATTAAAAATTAAAATGTATGTCGGGGATCCACCCTGTATAAAAGTATTATTATTATTATCCTTGTATTTTCTTTTTATTATTATTATTATTATTATATCTGCATCAACAATCAGATACGTAAGTGTACATGGCCATTCGATCGTGGGCGTTGCGTACTCTAAAGAATAACTATATTTTAAAAACAATCACCAACGTCAAGGAACAAAAGCGACAATGATTATTAATCTGTGGAGACTGGAGAGCCGATCGAACTAGGTCTCTGGGATTATAAATTGTGCCCATCTATCCGTGTCCAACCTTTTCAACATCGACATAATATACAGGCTGTCCCAAATAGGGCTGTGCGATTTTGACTCTCGTAATCGATTATGAGAAATAATCGATTTCTTCGATTAATCAATTATCGATAAACGAAAATATAAAATCAGTTATCGAATAATGATAATCGATTTTTAACTATCGAGAATTGATTATTAAAAGCTATTCGAAAATTGATTTTCGATAATCAATTATTATTGCGGGTGCGAATGATTCCTAGTGCAACGAATATATACCGGGAGTTTTTTTTATTAGTAAACATAGGGCATGTCATTACCATAGTTACAGTGTTACAGAATGACAGCAATGTATTAGAGCGTTTTTACTTCCTTGTACGAAGTAAGGAAGTATTGTAATCGCGAAAAATTTCGGTTCTCAGATTTTGACGGAAATATCCGTTTTGACCTTTTCTGAATCCATTATGATTAGTTTCGACGTGACGTCTGTACGTACGTACGTACGTACGTACGGACGGACGGACGTATGTGTGTCGCATAACTCAAATACGGTTAGACGTAGAAAGTTGAAATTTTGTATTTAGGACTGTTATAGCATCTAGTTGTGCACCTCCTATTTTTGGTTACAGTCTACAAACCGGAAGTAGTACTTTTTAAAAATATTTCGATAAATATTTAATTTTAGACAATTTTTTTTATTTTAAATGAAAGATTATGTGATTATTACCTACAATCGGTATTTTATAAATATTTTTGTATCTGCTATCATTTAAAAATAATTAAAATATATATTTATAATTTATGGTATTTCGGTATCTTGTAGTCCATGATCGATTAACATTTGTTACTACGTAAAATTTAAATGATTATGACATGACAGTGACAATAGTAAAATATGCTATATATCTTCTTCTGCAGTTTAAATAAAATGACTAAAATATATTTGTGAGTATACTAGTATAATAAGTTAAAAGAATTTTTAATATTATTTTACATTTTAGTTATTAAGAAAAGTATGAACACACAAGGCGTACAAGGAAGTCATGTGGTGTCCACGTCAGATTTTTTTTATCAGTAAACATAGGGATAAAATTCACATATTAAAATAAGTATGGAATATAAATTAAAGAAATGATAAATTATTTATTTATGTTTTCTACACTTAAGAACAAGGTAGATACATTAAACTAATGAGGATTTTTAAAACTAATTAAATGCTCAAAATTGGAACCATTAACTTCTAAACAATATCCTAAACGATTATAAAAAGAATTTATAGCATTAGTTATTTGCTGGGGAGTAATATTTTGGGAAGCAGCACGAATTCGATTTTTTAATTGTTCAACATTCATTCTGTCACCATTGTACACATTATTTTTTAAGTGTCTACCTAGTTCTTAAGTGTAGAAAACATAAATAAATAATTTATCATTTCTTTAATTTATATTTCATATTTATTTTAATATGTTAATTTTATCCCTATGTTTACTGATAAAAAAAATCTGTTGTGGCCAGCACACGACCTCTCGCTTTAACACTGTAATTTATGTGAATTTGATTTTAGTTAGGCTTTCTTAAATTATAATTTTGCAATAAATTTACAAACTTTTTGAAAATAATTTTATAGTTCTTAGTTCTTTAATTAGCTCTTTATAGATAAAAATTTAACTTTATTATTACCTTATTACATTATGTTCAGTTGTTAATAATATTTACATTTCTTTTAAAATGGTGCCACAAACATTTCAGAAATTGTGTATACGTCTGTTCATCTGTCACATTGACATATTCATTTTTGTTTTCAATTTTTTTTCCTATATTATGATTTACAAATCGTGGTAGGTAAAATTACAAATTTTTGAAAATTAATTTTCCTTTATTGGTAAGAGATATAGAAACGATGTTAAATAAATATTGTAAGAGATAATTTGTTCTTTCAAATGTCGAATGACAAATTGTAACTATCGCAGTATTTCCTATATTTTTTGCAAAAAATGTTAAAATTCTTCAAGAAAATACCATTTCCGGTTGACAGATTTTTACCAAAATCTTATCAGCTCTTCATTAACATATATAAATGTATATTGCAAAATATTAGAATTTTATGTTCAGTAGAATTTGAGATAATGAATCAGAACGAAAGACTATAGTAGGCGCACATACAGACACACACACACACACACACACACACACACACACACACACACACACACACACACACACACACACACACACACACACACACACACACACACACACACACACACACACACACACAGACATCATCGTGAAAATAGTCAAAATAGGTTCTAAAGGTGCTAAAACGTGCTTATTGACAAAAATCTCGACATCGAATTTTTTCACGATCCCTATACCTCTCTAGGCGAGAGGTAAAAACGCTCTAATGCATTGCTGTCATTCTGTAACACTGTAACTATGGTAATGACATGCCCTATGTTTACTGATAAAAAAAACTCTCTGTATATATATATATATATATATATATATATATATATATATATATATATATATATATATATATATATATATATATATATACAGGGAGTTTTTTTTATTAGTAAACATAGGGCATGTCATTACCATAGTTACAGTGTTACAGAATGACAGCAATGTATTGAGCGTCTTTTTTATCAGTAAACATAGGGATAATTACATACTAAAATAAATATGAAATATAAATTAAAGAAATGATAAATTATTTATTTATATTTTCTACACTTAAGAACTAGGTAAATACCTACATTAAAATAATGAGAATTTTTTAAACGAATTAAATGCTCAAAATTGGAACCATTAACTTCTAAACAATATCCTAAACGATTATAAAAATAATTTATAGCATTTGCTGGGAAGTAATATTTTGGGAAGCAGCACTAATTCGATTTTATAATTGTTCAACATTCATTCTGTCACCATTGTACAAATTATTTTTTAAGTGTCTACCTAGTTCTTAAATCCTCATTAGTTTAATGTATCTACCTAGTTTTTAAGTGTAGCAAACATAAATAAATAATTTATCATTTCTTTAATTTATATTTCATATTTTTATTTTCGCATGTTAATTATCCCTATGTTTACTGATAAAAAAATCCGATGTGGCCAACACATAACCTCTCGCCATACTCTACTATTTTTATTTTTCTAATATAAGTATATATTATGTAGTACTTACTCACAAATATACCATTGTACTAGAAGGGAATTCGGGAATTATAGTTTTTATAATATTATTAAAGTTTATTATGACCTTATAAATACTAAATGACATTTCATATTTTCCATTTAAATTTGCCAAAATTCATAGGACATTAACACTCAAATATTTTATTTTTTGTTTCCATAGGTAGGCAGATAAATCAAAATTGTAACAAATTTGTAGAATTTTTAACTTCTTGTAATTGGAAAATGGTGCTAGATAGAAACAACGTTTTGAATACATATTGTAGATAGTAACATTTAGTATACAATGTTATTAAAAAAATTCCTATTAATTCATAAATTTTGAAAATATTACAGAAAAACTTTTCAGATCTTCAAGAAACTACCACTTCCGGTTGCATGATCAACACCAAAATCTAATCAGATCTAATCTAGGTTGTCAGAATATTGTATACCAAATTTCAAATTTTTTTATTCAGTGGTATTTGAGTTATCGTACCTCCAACATCCATCCTGACACACTGACACACACACACACACACACACACACACACACACACACACACACACACACACAGACACACACACAGACACACACACAGACAGACACAGACACACACACACACACACACACACACACACACACACACACACACACACACACACACACACACACACACACACACATACACACACATACACATACATACACACACATACACACACATACACACACACACACATACACACACATACACACACATACACACACATACACACACATACACACACATACACACACATACACACACATACACACATACACACACATACACACACATACACACACATACACACACACACACACACACACACACACACACACACACACACACACACACACACACACACACACACACACACACACACACACACACACACACACACACACACACACACACATACACACACATACACACATACACACACACATACACACACATACACACATACACACACATACACACACATACACACACATACACACACATACATACACACACATACACACACATACACACACATACACACACACATACATACATACACACATACACACACACACACACACACACACACACACACACACACACACACACACACACACACACACACACACACACACACACACACACACATACACACACATACACACACATACACACACATACACACATCATCATCGCGAAATTATCAAAATCGTGTTCTAGGGACCTCAAAACGTGCTTATCCATTGAAAACTCACTATCGAAATTTTAGCATGATTACAATACCTCTCTTACAGATATGAGTGGCGAGAGGTAAAAACTCTCTGTATATATATATATATATATATATATATATATATATATATATATATATATATATATATATATATACAGGGTGTTTCCGACCACCCGTCCACCCCTTTTTAAATAGAATGGGCGAAGATTTTTCAACAGGACGATACGTAACCTTACTAATGTCGATGTGCTCTATCGAATGACATACATATTGAGCAGAGCTGGGCGGTAATTAATTACTTCAGTAATTAAATTAATAATTAATTACTTTTCTATTTGAAGTAATTGTAATTGAACTACTTTTAAAACAAAGTAATTGTAATTGGTAATTAAACAAAAATTATAAAAGTAATTGAAAAAAGGAATTGTTTTTACAATTACTAGTATTTGAATTACATTCAAATAATTTAATTTTTTTTTCAAGTTAACTTTAAGTTTCATCATTGTTTAATTACTTTTAGTTGTTCAATTACATATAAACATACGTTTTTAACATACATATTTTTTATTGCATTAATGGCCATTTGCACCGCATCCACATAAATTTTAAGTGTCACTTAAATGAAAAATATCCAATCGAACTTATGACAGCAATGTTATTTCTTCGTTAGACAATTTGATTTTAATTCGATATTGAGCATTTAAGTGACACTTCTTAGAAAAACACCTTTGTAGTATTAAAATAAAAACATGTTGTTTTATTTGATAAAATTATTCTTAATTAAGATTTTGGCATGTCCTAATATAAATTTTATTTGACAGTTTTCTCAAATATTATACCTATTTGGCAAATACGGTTTTTACAAATTTTTGGAGCTAATTTCAAGCCATTCGTATGCCACCTTTAATATGAATTTTATGTTAAACAATGAAAAGAAGGCAAATATAAGTAGTTGAAAAATGTAATTAAATTTAAATTTTAAATTACTAGTAATTAGTAATTAAAGGCATTGGCAACTTATCCAAGCATATTTAACTTATTCCAGCAAACGATAGAATAATCAATTCTAAGAATATTAGTTTTTGTCCGAGGCGTTTATGCTCTTTAGTTCGAAAGTTACAAAAAAAATTTTACAGGAAAATAGTTATTTATATCAGATATTTCATTTATACTTCTATTACTTATACAGTTTTATTCCAAAACAAAATGAAGTAGTATTGTAAATATAGGGGACGGTAATGTAATGTCAGCTATATTTTTATTGTCTCAATGTCGATATTATTGAATTTATGAGTTATTTTATAATAATATGTGATGTTTATTTGTTTTAATTACTGATTACTGAAGAAAATTGTAAAAGAAACAGGATTGGATAAGTTTCAACTTAGTTATAAAAAATATTCATCCAAATGTATATTTAAATAAAACATAAATATATGATGTTAAATTTTTTGTTTAATTTATTATTTTTTCTTTATTTTTAAAGTATTTACTGGGCTACAAAAGGCTGGATTTTATATTAGTAGGCGGACCCTCGTAGAGATGGCGCAAGTAGCACGGTTACAGTACAGAGACTCGAAAATAGACAGTGTGGCCATGAACATAACGGCCGCCATTAATCCTCCAAGGGTACGTTCCGATTCAGTATCCGGACATTGTCCAGACAAGATATTTTACCCAAAACCGTTCAGAATCAAGTGAAGATTTGTCAAGGTAACTTTTAATTTTGTTCAGAATCATTACCAGGCGAACGTCCGGACAATGAAATCTTACCTACCTCCAAGAGGTAGTTAAAAGTTGTCTGACATGCGCAGTTCAGTTGTTGTGTATATCTGTCAAAATCAGTTTCGCGTGGCAGTATTTTTATGGTGTTTTGCATCTTTTTTTAGTAAAAATGAATGATAATATAGAAATTATGAAGTGTTTGTCTTCTACATAATTATATTTGGTGACAATTCTCTTTCAGTATAATTTGGAATAAACTTCTATAAGTATCTAGTTCTTTATTCTACATGGATTATTTTCAGGTGGCGTTCTTAAAATTGTTTTAAAAACATCTAATATATTTCTGCAAATAACGCCATGGTTCACTGATAAATATAATAGTCACAAATTCAAATTACCAAAAGTGACAGCGGTCTAAAAGAGCATGACAGTAGGCATGCTCAGTGTAATTTGGAATAACTTCTTCTAAGTACCTAGTTCTTTATTTTACTTTGATTATTTTCTGGCGGCGTTCTTAAAAATGCGTACTGTCAAAGGGACATTGTTCAATAATGTCGTTCAGAATCAAAAGACACTCTTCTCTGTGACGTCATTCTCTAGACAAGATATATCCGGACAATTATCCATGGAATCGGAACGTACCCCTGAATCAGTTTGACAAGTAATATTTGATTCTATTTAAATTAAAAACAATTTACCTATATATTTATTAATTTTATTTATCTGATTAATGTGATAGGTCATATTAAAAGCATTATAAACATATTTCGTTGATACATAATATAAATAAATATATTACGACAAAAAATGTCAGATGACAGATCAGTGTGGCCATGAACATAACGGCCGCCATTAATCCTCCAAATCCAAAATCAGTTTGACAAGTAATATTTGATTTGTCTGATTAATGTGATAGGTCATATTAAAAGCATTATAATCCTATTTCGTTGATACATAATATAAATAAACTGGTAAATAACATCAAAGTTTGAACAACACAACGTTTATCGTGCAGTTTTTGGAGGATTAATGGCGGAATTTACCACGTGACAACTACGACCAATGAAAACTGTGACCACACATGGCCACACTGTTCATTATCAAGTCTCTGTAGGTTACAGCTAATATCATTGCAGTCGACTATCTATAGACTCTTATATGGTTTGTGTTCACTTCACATCATTTTATTCTTCACACACTAGCTTTTTGCTTTTTCATCTGTCAACATCACAACTGTCATCACTTCTGCAGTTTTCACGCGGTTTTTCTTTGCAATTTGAAATTACTTTGAAATTGAACGCAGCTGCCCTCTACGCGAGGGTACTAAAACTAAACGTGATGGTTACAGCGGTTCGTATACGAGTTTCCGTACACTGCACACATCTTTGACATTTATGACATTAATACGAAACAAAGGTAACCACACGTATGGTAAGTTGATATTGAATTAAACGCTGATTACGTGACGTCATACATGACCACGACAAAAATTCACGAGCTTATAACACCGTAACGCGACGACTGCCAGACTTGCGATTAATACATAGATGTAATCATAATAAATACTAGAGATATTTGAAATAAAAAAAATTGACATTTCATAAGTTGCCAATGCCTTTAAATTACATTTTTTGACAACTAATTAAACTACTAAGTAATTGAATTATATTTTTTCATGGTAATTAGTAATTTATAATTAATTACTTTTACTTTTTTTGAGTAATTTGCCCAGCTCTGATATTGAGACCCCCCTTGCCACCCTTATAAGGGGTACGGGGGGCAACTTTGTTATTTCAAATGGAACCCCCTATTTTTTATTGCAGAATCGGAAAAACAAAAAAACTATGAAGATTTTATATGAAGAATTTTTTTGTATTCGGGACAGATGGCGCTGTAATCGCCAACTATTCAGCTTTAAATAAACCACCGAGTAGTATTGTTAATTTCTAACTTCGCATTATTTATTTTATTTCATCCTGTGTCAAATTCAAATACTTTACGTCAACAGTTTGAGTCCGGGAAAACGCAAATAACGGCCTTTGGGGTGTATTCTGAACACACTCCGTTAACTTTGAACGGACCGTTAAATTTAAACGGACCGTTATCTGATATTTGCTATTCTAAAAGGGTGCTCCGTTATATTTTATAACGGAGATCCGTAAACTATCTCCGTTAAAATTGAATATCTGAACGGATGCTGTTGTAATGCCGTTATGTCAAACGGATGGAATAATTTTGAAGAAAAAAACATTATTAGCTCTTCTCAACGTTTTATAATGTAATAAATACGTAGATAATGAATAAAATCAAGTTATTTAAACATAATGTTTAACTAAAAAATAATTTTTTTTCTAAAATAAATTTTCACGTATAACCTGTAATTTGAATTCTTACGAGATGTAAAACTTCAAATTTTATCTATTTTATTTTGGTGACCTTCATTAATCAATTAATTTTATTGGTGATTCAGGAACAGTTTAGCAAATGCTGTTGCATCCGCTGATACAAGGAGAGTAATATTTATAATAATAAAAAAATACTAATACCTATTTTATACTTTTAATTCCAATAATTATTTAATGGTTGCTACCTTAAATATTAAATTTTCGTATTGCCTAATGCAGAAATGTAGGTAGGTATACCTATATATTACAAATGATATCTACACAATATGCAGCATGCAGTAAATGTAGATTTAAAGTTTGACACATGTCACATATGTCATAGCATGTAAACAGACAAGTAACCGAAATCAGTGTTTAAATTATGATGTAAAATAATGCCATATAAAATAAGTAAATTATACAATTTTAAGTCAAAGTAATACTGAATAATACAGAAGAGAATTTATAGAACAGTAAAAATATAATTTCGTCCAAATTGTCTACAATATTTTGAAATACAATTAAAAATTAATGTAACGATAATTATGCAATTATTGGAAACACTGTTTACAAAACGAAATATGCATCTCTGTTCATAGTAGACGTAAACGGAGTCCGTTACAATTTTTTATTTTAACGGGTCCGTAAAAACGTGGCCTTCAGAATAGAAATTTTTAACAGATCCGTTAAAATTATATTTTTAAACGGAGTCCGTTTGATAATTTCCTAGTAACGGAATGTGTTTAGAATACACCCCTTTGTCCGGTAAAGTGTTGGTATAGAAATTAATCAACGCAATAACAATTAAACAATCGCCAAATTGCAGTTGTTAATTATTTTGAAATTAATATTACTGTTTCTTTAAAACGGAATTTGACACAGGATGAAATAAAATACATAACGACATTCGTCCGTGAATTCTTTTAACAATACTCGTTTCGAGTTTCAAGACTCGGCTCCTTCGTCGCCTCGTCTTCAAACGTCTCACTCGTACTGTTAAATATGAATTCCCGGACTTGTAACGTTAATTACTATTTTGTGTTCAAGGTATTGATTGTTTATAAATATTGAAATCTTTCGAAATGTATGAACTGTTTGATTTCTGTTTTTATATCATTTTTGAATAAAAAACCAACTAGAAAACTTACAATAAAAAAACTGTTTTTTGCGATTACAGCGCCATCTGTCCCGAATACAAAAAAATTCTTCGAATAAAATCTTCATAGTTTTTGTTTGTTTTTCCGATTCTGCAATAAAAAATAGGGGGTTCCATTTGAAATAACAAAGTTGCCCCCCGTACCCCTTATAAGGGAGGCAAGGGGGGTCTCAATATGTATGTCATTCGATAGAGCACATCGACATTAGTAAGGTTACGTATCGTCCTGTTGAAAAATCTTCGCCCATTCTTTTCAAAAAGGGGTGGTCGGAAACACCCTGTATATAATACCGGGTGTATATTGAAAAGTGAAACATAGGCGTTTAACATGGTAAATCAGTTCTTCCGTTCGCATTGCTTCCCTAATTATTTTAGACAAAAATGTTTCAAATAAATGTTGTTGAGCATAAAATTCTATATCCGGATCAGTTGCTTTATAACTGCAGAAATACACGGAATAGCGAATTCTTCATCTGAATAGTTTTTCATTTTTGATAATAATAAACAACAATAAACCTCAATATTGATTTAATATCACAAATCACAGTTTGTCAAAATAAATACGAGTACTAATAATTTGACGTTTAAAACGTTACGCATTTGTTCATCTCCTGTTTTTAATTCCATGGCTGTTACTATTAATTCGCTATTCCGTGTATTTTCGAATTTGATTTCTGCAGTTATAAAGCAACCAAAATAAATTTTCTCTGTTTCGGAACTAGAATGAGTTCATACCAGTTCTAATTTTGATGCTGGTATGAGCTTCATTACCTACGATTTTTGGTGAAATTTTGTTATCAGCGACTGGTAGCACTGCATTAAATAAACAAAATATCTAGGCAACGGGCAACGAACAATTTTGACAAAACGGGATTCACTTTTGACGTTAATTTTATTAATTTGAATCAAATGAAACATACAAACTGAATTAATATTTATATTTCATACAAAGATAAACTAAATAATATAAATATAATATTAATCATGTTTTTACTACAGCCGGTCTTAAAATTAATATAATTTTTGGTCAAATTAATCCATACTTCATTCGTTTGCAAATCATCTTGGACCATTCGTTTGAGTTTTTGATATTGTTACAAAAATTGAATAAATTTTGTACTCAATTTCATCTATTAACATTATATTAGTGAATTTATCCATCCCTTCTGCACACGCCGGAATAACCCGTTATTGGCAGAACCTAAAAATATTGTTCAAAAATTATAATTTAAATATAATTACTAATATACTTAGCTTACTTTTATTGAAAAATAGTATCTCTCGGGTGCTTCATTTATAAATTTTTCTATCTGACATTTTAATTTATTTGATTAATATAAAACAAATTTAAATAATATACAAAGCACCTAGGCAACAAACAAAACTCATCAATTGTCGAGTACAAATTACTGTCACCAACATAACGTATTTGCTTAGAAACGGGAAGCAGTTAATAATAAATTATTATCTACTGCTTCCGGTACTTTAACTCACTTTTATAAGGAAACTGAAGAATCTAAAATTAATATTGTAAATTCACAATTCAATTTTCGCGCCACATAATTTGTAGATAACTTCCAGTTCCAGTAAAATCAGTCATGACATGAGAACTGATTTCCTGTCACATGTGAGATAGAATTGCGCATTATTATTATTATTATTATTTTGTTTGATTATTTGCGAATTCTTACTGGTGAATCTTTAAATAGGTAAGTAAATGTTTATTTTATTATAATTTGAATGTGACTATTAATGTAGCGTTTTTAAGGTTATAATAACATTTTTTTTAAAAACCAAATATGCTTGACGGCAACAAAATGTACTTTTTTAATTTATGAGAAAACACAAAACATTAAGAATAATTTATTTTTTATTTGCAGTAGAAATTGATAGTGCAATTATTGTGATACATGTTGACTGCTGGCGCACTCGTGCCAGCGTTTAGCGAGGCAGAACCACCCATTTAAGTACTGGCTTCGTAAATCAACGTACCAGAGTTTGGGAAGGTATTATTAGAGCCACCAATAGTTATTGAAGTTATGATGGGATTGTTTGACTTCATTCCGAATTTCTAGCATTTGGTCACTAAATGAAGATGACGAAGGAATCTGATTACTAGCTATAATTACTATTGATGGTTGAGATGATCCTTGTACCATTTGTGCAATTCTTTTTTTATGGGCAATGGATTCTTCTATGTAGCCCTCTATCGCTCCGGATTTACATTCCCAGTGTCGTTTCAACAACAATATTTCACCACCGCTTTCTGAAAATGGTAGCGGAAGTTCGTTGCAGGGAATGTCCCGTATAATTTTCGGAATTTGGTAAGTGCAAATATTTTGCTATTATATTCGGCATCTTACTAATTGTATTGTGTCCTATGTTCTGTTTCGTAGGTTTACCGTTCCTAAATCCAATAAAAACTTTCGGCATATCTGGTAAAGGCCATTTATTCAAATAGCTCTTCACAATCTCCATCCAGTTAGGTTAAAAATACTCTGTAAACTGTAACGTGCTCTAATGTCAGAAAATAATTTGTTGATAACAAAAGAATTTCAAATGTTTTATGGATATTGTTAAATAGGTAACCAAGTAAATATTAATCTCAAAATGTTTTTATTTATTGCCAATATAAATATCATAACTACCTATAATAGGATATAAATGCTAGTCGCGGATAAAATAGTATATGCACCACGTGAGTGAAGTGCATTTTTTCCTTCGGTGTATTGTAGCCCTCCGCTTCGCGTCGGGTTACAATCTTACACCTCTGAAAAAAATCATACACTTCACTCCCTTGTTGCATAATATACTATTGTTTACTGATCCGGATGTAGAATTTTATGCTCAACAACATATATATATATATATATATATATATATATATATATATATATATATATATATATATATATATATATATATATACAGGGTGTCTGTTTATAAATGAACCAGCATTTATCTCGCTTATTTGTTGATTTCGCGTTTTTTGTCAAATACATGATTTACACAGTATCATGTGTAGTAAATGATAGCGGATGTGAATCTTTGGTATCACTTCCGGTTTTTGAGGAAGGGATAGCAACTTTCAAATTTCAAATGGAACATTGTAATTTTTTTACGAATTTGAAAAGTTCATTAAATTTGCTTTACGGTGCTATAAAAAAGTCATATGTTGTATTATTAAAATATTAAATTACGGGCACTTAAATTATGCACCTATGAACGCTGAAATTAGTAAACCTTGCCGCGAAACAAAAACAATAGTTGAAAGCAGTTACCTGTCAACAAACAATGTAAATTACAATAAAATATCTCTTAAATCTAATTATAATAAAGAAAACGCATATTATGAATAATTATGAAACAATTAATTTATTAGAGTACCTCGAGAGTACCGAACTTTAATTTTATAAAAGATGTTCAAAATGTTGACAGGTAACTGCTTTTTAAATTATTAGTATAGTCCGTCCCAAACTTCTTTGCCGTTACGTCATACCTGTAGTTCGTATGAATCAATTTGAAATTATGGCGGGAAAGTTATATTTTGATATCAAATATTTTTAAACTATATTATGTGAATATTTGGAATAACTATATAAATTTAATAATAAATAAATACCTCTAGAACAGCTGACACGGGAATAAGTAATTCTTCTTTTTCTTTTTCAGCAGTAAAATATTGGTACAAATTCAAGACAATCTGAATTGTTTGTTTATTATTGCGTTTGCCGGGCATATTTATAAATATTATTATAAATATCTATATGTAAACAGCTCATGTATGCAAAAAACAACGATATACCTATGTTAAATTATTTAATCACAGTGAAAATAGTTTTTATTTGTTTGACAGTTTCAAAATTTACAATACAATGTATTTCATAAAACAACATGAAAAACCAGCCTACTCAAATAACAAGTTATAATTGCTGGTATATCAACAATACGTTTTCTATTTCTTCCTTTTTCTACTTCATAATAAAAACAAAGAACAAAACTTCACGTAACAGTATCAATACTTCGCAAATTTCGAATGACATACGTGTTTCACCTAAATATATGACTGTAATAAGATAGAAAGAGTAAGACAATGTATTCTTTAGTTATTCTTGAAAATAAAATAATGACGTAACGGCAAAGAAGTTTGGGACGGACTTTACCTACCTACGTAAATAAATGATTTTGACAATCTATTATTCTGACATTGACGTTTAAAGCGTTACGCATTTGTTCATCTCCTGTTTTTAATTCCATGGCTGTTACTATTAATTCGTTATTCCGTGTATTTTCAAATTTGATTTCTGCAGTTATAAAGCAACCAAAATAAATTTTGTTTACTGATCCGGATGTAGAATTTTATGTTCAACAACATTTATTTGAAACATTTTTGTCTAAAATAGTTAGGGAAGCAATGCGAACGGAAAAACTGATTTACCCTGTTAAACGCCTATGGCCCGCATTTCGTGTTACACCCTGTATATATATATATATATATATATATATATATATATATATATATATATATAAATAATATAAACTACCTACTAGTTTTTGTCTCGGACACATTAGTTAATAATTTTCTGATGATTGCATTTTTGCATCACTTAGTGAATAATTATTTGTTTTGATAATTATTGTACTGTGTTCAGTTCTGTTTATCATTGTCGTTACTTATACAATACTTTATGGTTTTATTTGTTCTATTGAAAAAGCAATGCGACAATTTATTTCAGTGGTGTTTGGATAATTAATTACAGTTTTCTTCCTTAGAACACTTTTTTACCTTCCGCTTACCTGTAAAGAAAGGTATTGGAATCATGCTAAAAATCGGGTAGTGAGTTTTTAGTGGATGAGCACGAATTAGGGTCCTTACAATTCATTTTTGATAGTTTCACGATGATGTCTGTATGTATGTATGTATGTGTGTGTGTGCGCGTGCGTGCGCGCGTGCGCGTGTGTGTGTGTGTGTGTGTGTGTGTGTGTGTGCGCGCGCGCGCGTGTGTGTGTGCGCGCGTGTGTGTGTGTGTAGCTATGTGGTTAGGGCCGGATTTCTGTCAGTCGGATAACTCAAATACGAATTACCCAAAAATTTTGATATTTGGTTTTTTACAATAAATTGTATACGAATAGGAAGAGCTCATTAGATTTTGGTACAAATAGCTTTACCAGAAGTGATATTTTTTGAAGATTGAAAAGATTAATTGTATATATATATATATATATATATATATATATATATATATATATATATATATATATATATATAAATTTATATAAATTTGGATAAATATAGTATTTATTTGTATTAAGAATAAGAGACAAAGTAATTTGCAACATACGTTATAAAAAAATTGTCTTTATCTGGTTGGTATTAAAGAACTGCAGTAAAATTTAAAAAATAAATTTATCAAATAAAACGTTGAAATCTTGTAATCCATGTTCGGTTGAATTTTGTTTCTGTGTAAAAAATATTGACGGGGAGACGGGTGACAAGTTGACATACTAGTGCTATATGTCATAAGTAAGATATTAAATGTACTAATTGAACGGAGGATGGCTTCAACACAGAAGAGTTTTCCTGCGAATGAATCTTTTTATTCAGGTGATGCAAATTTCTGTGTTTGAATATTTTAGATTTTTATTTGTATATTTTAAATGGGCACCGGATTGTACGTATACATTTCTGTTTAAAGTATAGATATGGCGGAAGGTTGTGTGATGGCCACGTCAGATTTTTTAATTAGTTTATAGATAAGTTAAAAATTATTATTTTTTTATATTTATTTTCTCATAATTTGATACAAAATATCGTTAATTCATGTAAATATGGCAATAATATCATGCATAAATAAATAAAATAAAATTCAACGAAAGAAACACTGAACAATAGTCTTATTAAAGATGGTTAATGTTGAAATACAAAGAAATTACCTAAGCCACATGTTCAAACAACAATGACAGTATCAATTTGTACATTATACACGATTAAACAGCACGTCCGAACACTATTTTCAATATTTTGAATGTATTGCCAACTTAAATATGTAGGTGCGTGAACTTGGCATAACAACATGAAACACAAATTCTGAAACTTATGAAAATATTTTGTGCCCAATTCCTGCAGGTTCAGGAGTTATTAAGTATGAATGACTTTTGGCCAAGTTCACACCAACAGAAGAAAAATTGAAAATGATAATTTTTATTTTACAAATAATTTGTGCCCATAAAATTACTAACTTATTATTAATGGTTTAGAAATTATAAGGCTTTAAATTGATTTTCTGCCAAGTTCACGCCAGCAGAAAAAAGAATTTTTGCCGTATACACGAATTTCAAATCGGTACAGGTTCTTGATTTATTAACAATTACTTTTTGGGAAGTGTGAAGTTGGCAGAAAAGTTTTTTCATTTTCGAAAAATGTATATACCATTACAATCGTCACAATTTGTGCCCCATAAATAAATTAAATATCTCCATAGGTTCTTTATTAATAAGCAATTAAATGTGCGTACGAGTTAGTGCGGGTCCGGTACGAGGCTGATGCCGGCGAGCGAGGGTACATGTCTGGACAAACGTTACACGATCTGCTAGACGGACTATTGAGTAATCTATGCCTACATCATAACTAGCTAAATTTTAGATTTTTAATTTTTAAAATATTAAAATACCTACCCTTAAAATTTCATTTCTTCTGCCCATTAAATAAATGAAGATCTGCCATAGGTTTTTGCTTTATAACGATTTAAATATAGGTAATAGGAAGCATAATATACAAACTGTTAACAGACATTATTTTAATTTTTTTATTTTGTGTATATTATTTATGCCGCATTATCCAGTTTGATATTTATTAGAGGCTGGTATATAAATCTGATATTCTATAAATGAATAAATATTAGGTATGCAATTTTTACGCAAATAATAATATGTATAGTAATATATACTTCGATAAGATGTAATATAATAGTTAGTATTATACTTGTATTATCATATCATAATCATACTCACCATTTCTTCAGTCTACATACTTATAAAATCTGAAAATGATGAGTGTTGGTATTTTTACTAGTTAAACTAATTTAATTTTGTGATAAAAATGTACCAATAATTTTCATTAAAACTTACGTAGGTGAGTAAGTAAAAAAAATGCTTTTAACAACAATTGTAAAATTTTATAGCAAATAAATTATAGTTGCAGAAGAACTTTTAAAAATAGTTGACATTAAGAGTTTGGTGTGTGTGTGTGTATGGGTGGATGGATGTTGTAGTTACGATAACTCAAATACCACTGAATAAAAAAATTGAAATTATGCATATAATATTCTGACACCCTAGATTAGATCTGATTACATGTTGTTGTTAATTGTGCAAGCGGAAGTGGAAGTTTCTTGAAGATCTGAAGAGTTTTTCTGAAATATCCTCAAAATTTATGGATTCTCAGGAATTTTATTAATAATAATGTATACTAAATGTTACTACAATTTGTATTTAAAATTTTGTTTCTATGTAACACAATTTTTTCAATTAAAAGAAGTTTACAGTTCTACAAATTTGATTTATCTGCCTACCAATAGAAAAAAAATAATTGAGTGTTACTGGCAAATAAATTTTTTGATTTTTTGACAAATTGAAAATATAAAATGTCATTTATTATTTATATGGTTATGAAGTTATGATAAACTTTAATAATATTATGCTTCCTATTACCTACCGGGAGTTTTTTTTATTAGTAAACATAGGGCATGTCATTACCATAGTTACAGTGTTACAGAATGACAGCAATGTATTGGAGCGTCTTTTTTATCAGTAAACATAGGGATAATTACATACTAAAATAAATATGAAATATAAATTAAAGAAATGATAAATTATTTATTTATATTTTCTACACTTAAGAACTAGGTAGATACCTACATTAAACTAATGAGAATTTTTTAAATCGAATTAAATGCTCAAAATTGGAACCATTAACTTCTAAACAATATCCTAAACGATTATAAAAATAATTTATAGCATTTGCTGGAGAGTAATATTTTGGAAAGCAGCACTAATTCGATTTTTTAATTGTTCAACATTCATTCTGTCACCATTGTACACATTATTTTTAAGTGTCTACCTAGTTCTTAAATTCTCATTAGTTTAATGTATCTACCTAGTTCTTAAGTGTAGAAAACATAAATAAATAATTTATCATTTCTTTAATTTATATTTCATATTTATTTTCGTATGTTCATTATCCCTATGTTTACTGATAAAAAAAACGCTCTAATGCATTGCTGTCATCCTGTAACACTGTAACTATGGTAATGACATGCCCTATGTTTACTTATAAAAAAAACTCTCTGTATATTTAATTCGTTATTAATCAATAATTTATGGTAGATCTTCATTTATTATTTATTTAATGGGCAGAGGAAATGACATTTTAAAGGTCACGCACCTTAAATATGTACTTCTTTAAACCTAACCGTTAATAAAAATAAACTTAAATATAATTTTTAATTTCAAATTATCACCGGCTCACGAACGCTTCGTTTAGGCAATATTGTCATCTAAAATTTTATCAGGAACTAGCATAGATTTGAAGTAAGTAAGCAATAATTATAAATACAAACTATCAACATAATAGATAAAAAATAAGTATAATTAAAGTTAATTCAAAAATGTTTTTGTACCTGGTTGGAAGACTTCGTATCTCAATTTCGTTACAACATCGGATACAAAATTGCAATCCGCGTTTGCAAAAAATGGCACAGAAGCAACAAGCGATCTGCAGTTGTAGTTTATAACATCTTCCCGTAGTTTCTCTGATAATTCTCCAAGAATGCATTCTTCATCGAAGAATTTACCCTGATATCTGTGTTCGAAATATTCTGTAATCCTTTGTCGCATTTCACGCGGTAATTTACGATATGCCATGTACTCTTCTACTTGTTTGACCTGTAACAAAATATTATATATAAATGCATGATTTAATCCTGAGGGTGAATTAATTTCACGAGCCGAAGGTGAGATAAATTATCACCTGGAAAATTAAAGGTAATTTAGTCCTGTGGTTTATACTTATACGCTATTTTATCACTCGCATACGAATGAATAATAGTTTAAAAGAAGAAAGACACATTTTGTAATTTTGACAATACAAACTTGTACAAGTGTGTTTATTTTTTACCATAGGTTACGAGAAACTGAAATCTGCCTGATTGAGTGGGCAAGATGGCCGCCAAAGGGATCCACCTTTTGATTGTTCAATAGTGTCAGCGCAGGGAAAAATGAGACCAATTTTCATAATAAACAGTGCCTATAATATATTTTCCTTCAAATTTCCCTTTATTGAGGGTGCTCTGATTCCGTGCATCACTATCTATCACTTTGGACAATACAAATTTTGACAAAGGGTATAGATATATTTTTTACCATGGGTCACGAGAAACTGAAATCTGCCGGATTAAGTGGGCAAGATGGCCGTCAAAGGAACCCACTTTTTGTTTGGTCAGTGGTGTCAATTCCGGGAAAAATGAGTCAAATTTTCATAATAAACATCTATAATATATTTTCCTTTAAATTTTCCTTTATTGAAGGCACTCTGATTCTGTGCATCACTAGAAATCTATTTTGGCCCTGGAACCGTACTAGCAACGTCAAGTGTAATTTCGCGTGTTCATAGTTGTCATGGAAATCTTAACTCTTCATGACAGTTTTTTCACATATTTTTCTACTTATACAAACTATTTAGGAAGAGGAACCACTCTGGAATGTTGTGCGAGTGTGTGTCTATGTATGGTTGGATGTTGGAGGTACTTACGATAACTCAAATACTATTTAATTTAAAAAAATTGAAATTTTGTACATTTTCATCACCAAGTAGATTTTCATAATAAATTTAGTAAAAACGGTCGTTGATTACAAATTCGAAGTCAAAAAGTTGAAATTCAAGATGGCTGCTGAAGCAGCCGTTTTGAAAAACGGCGACTTGAAGACATGAAAATAGAGCAAAATTGTGATTTTTCATTCTACTAAATTTATATATTGTAACGGTTATTTTCGTATTCTGGCGCATTTCCAGTTTGTTTTTGCGCATGACTCCGGAGAGGACAGAACCCAGGCCGAGAAAGCCGCTGGAGAATCCCCTTGATGTTTGGCAGTACTAGTCCAGTAAAATTAGATCAAGATCAAAATATAGCGAATAGAAAAAATAATCGGTAAAAAGCTAAAAATTTGTAGAGACCTTTATCTAGGTGTACAATTGAATATACTAAAAGTCCTGACCTCTATCTGCAGGGCTCAGTTTTTTCCTCATATCTCGGTAACCGTTGGTTCTATCGCAATGAATGTTATTATAAAAAATCAGACGTGGACACCACATGACTTCCTTGTTCCTTGTACGCCTATTAAACTGTGCATACTTTTCATAATAACTAAATTGTAGAATAATATAAAAATATAATAACCGTATTTGATTTATGCGGAAAATACCAAAAAATACCTAGAGTAAAGTGCCCTTTTGGCACGGACGATCGCAAACAAATATATTAGGTGATCAACTAGATGCAACATGAATCTCAAATACAAAATTTCAACTTTCTACGACATACCGTTTTTGAATAATGCGAAAAATACCAATTAGTGCCCCTTTGGCACGAACGATCGCAACCCAAAATATTAAGTGATCAACTAGATGCAACATGAGTCTCAAATACAAAATTTCAACTTTCTACGACATACCGTTTTTGAATAATGCAAAAAATACCAAAGTGACTCTTTGGCACGGACGATCGCAACCAAAAATAGCAGGTGCACAACTAGATGTTATAACAGTCCTAAATACAAAATTTCAACTTCCTACGCTTCACCGTATTTGAATTATGCGACATACATACGTCCGTCCGTGCGTACAGACGTCACGACGAAACTAGTCATAATGGATTCAGAAAAGGTCAAAACGGATTACAATACTTCCTTTTTACTCCGTACAAGGAAGTAAAAATGAAAGTTATTAAATTCTCTATAAAATGGGTTGTAAACGTTTTATTTATTTTAAATAGTTTCTATGCAATACACCAGTGAATACATACATCGTTTATATTTCTTCACTGTACTCTTAAATCTATGATAGGTAGGTAATCTCTTCTACGCGTATCAAATTTCGTGATTTTATGAAAAAGTTCAGGAATGAGCACAATTTGGGTTCTTAACGTCCGGAGTACTATGGTATAGATTCAACGATAATTAAATCAATTTTACAACTTTAAAATTCACAACCAATAATTTATTTTAATTGAAAGTTACTTATACGAGTATATTAAACTACATTGTTTAAGCAAACAAAATGGGATTTTTTGTTTAGCATAAAATTTACGAATAACCATTTGATTCTAAATAATTTATCTCTTACTTTTTCTCGGTACTGCCTTCTAGATGAGTCCAAACTTTGGATGAGATTAGTCGCATGACCCAAAAAGAGAGCATAGCAGGTAGCTCCGGATATCATGGATAGCATCGTCAGCCACATATCGGTGAGTGACTGCGGAGGAAACCGGCCGTAACCGATGCATAACATATGAGACATCGCTTTGAACAGTGCCCATGAGTACTGTTCTAACCAGAAGGCCTCCTATAACGCAAAAACATAAGATATTATTAATTATTAAAACCTTTAAAAATTTATTTCTAAAAGAAAATTATTTAAAAAAAGCCTTAGTACTCATACAAATATTTATTCTTCAGTTCTGGATGACAAATGCAGTTGTTATATATTTCATTTCCAAACTAAATTGATAGTATTGTTGGCATTTTTACCTCTCACCTCATATTCTATAAGAGAGCTTGATAAAGTTTTCCTTAAATATATTGGTACATTATTTATTTATGACAATTTGTGCAATTAAAAATAAAAGTAAATATAATTATCTATGGGTACAGTTAATTATAAATACAATTTGCTGTATCTAATAGTATTTAACAATAAAATAAAGTACAATTAATATTCTATTTTTTTGAAATTCCAGTATCTTGTTGTCCATGATATGGAATTTGTTTCTACATAAAATTTGAATTATTATGACAGTGACAGTACAGTTGACATCTTTTGCTTGCATATTGGTTTACATTATCGTTCACATATTACATGATCATGAAACTATTAAAATGTAAGTAAAACTATTGGCTGGAATGTAGAATAGGTGTTTAAGAGAAAATGCGTTTTTTTTAGGAGATCGTTTATTATGCTTAAATATGACCTAAACAAGCAAAATTAGACCGCGAATGAGTGTTTTAACATGATTTTTTGAAGAAAATGAAATTTTTTTGGTTAACCTCAATGTGTCAAAATTGCAAAAAATTGAATAAAATGACGTTTTTGTATGTTAACCTGAATGTGTCAAAATGGCTAAAAATAAAGCCCCACAAACTCGGTTTTGGTAATTACTACACTATCAAAGCTAACAAAACCGTACTAGAGCCCCACAAACTCGGTTTTTGTTTTTACTACACTAACATAGCTAACAAAACCGTACTAGAGCCCCACAAACTCGGTTTTTGTTTTTACTACACTAACATAGCTAACAAAACCGTACTAGAGCCCCACAAACTCGGTTTTGGTATTTACTACACCAACAAAGCTAACAAAACCGTACTAGAGCCCCACAAACTCGGTTTTGGTATTTGATACACTAACAAAGCTAACAAAACCGTACTCGCATTTTTTTTGTATCCATGTTTTTAACATGGCCAACACTATTGAAATTTATATTAATCTAAAACAAATGTAATATTGTATTTATGTCAAATAATTTGGAATACTTAGAAAAACAGATGGCTAAAGTGTAGAATAGGTGTTTAAGAGGAATTTCACTATTGAAATTTATATTAATCTAAAACAAATGTAATATTCTATTTATGTCAAATAATTTCGAAAACTTAGAAAAACAAGTAACAAAAAGCCTTATATCTGTGAAAAATATATTTATTTATTGATATCTCCATTACATAAATGTATAAAAACGTTAAATCACATGTTTAATCTGTTAATTTTTCAGCATAACCAGTGTTGACAGTTGTCCCAAATTTTACCCTAAAAACTAACAAAATCGGCCCAAATCCTTGCTTCCGCGGCCTAATTTTGTTTTATTCTAGGACAGAGAATAGGAATGAACCGATTGACACCAAAAAATTCATCTGAAACACCTATTCTACACTTTAGCCAAACTATTTATTAGATTAGTAGAATAAGCATAATTAGGCAGGAGGTCGTGTGCTGGCCACAGCAGATTTTTTTGGATTGACTCGGAGCCATTTATTTGTTTTTTCCTTACATTTGAAGGAAAGTATACGTTTACGTTGAAAAAAAAAAATACAAGAATATCTACACTTCCTAACTGAGAGCAGAAATATCCTCTTTTATCACTTTGAATTTTGAATATGCATAACCATAATCAGTACATCTGCACGTGGTAACTATTCATTATATCATTTCTTTACAAATCTACAAGATTTAACGCATCATATGAGCTATTTGCAAGTCTCCATGTGGCACTGTTTGATGGCAGTATTTGAAAATAATTGCACCCATTATTTACATGTCATAATATTTGAAGAAAATAAAAATAAATTAATTATGCGATAACTTTTTATGGCTCATTAATTCTTTTTGATGTTTGCAAAGTTTATAAATTTAAATTTAACTTTTAGCGTCACTGTGCCTCACAATTTTGAAACAAATAGGGCACTTGCATGAGTGGGCGTGGCTAATGTGACAGTGGCGGGAACCTGATTTTGGGTAACGTCGCTTCATTTTACTTTTACCATTGCGTCTTATGGAAGATTTTTATTGCTGCATATTTTTCGGAGAGTTGTAAAAGCGCAATTTTGGTCATTAAAACGTTGGAAAAGCGCAGAAATATAATCATTAAATTTATATTGAATAAGCGCCGATCAAAACATTGATTAAGCGCAGATCATAACATTGAATAAGTACATTTTTGGAAAATGAGATTTCTGACCATAACAAGTTAGTCCAGATCGTCTTCGAGTATAATGGGGTTAAGTTCAAAAAAATGTTAGGCAAGAATATTTTCTAGTTTTAAAAAATTTAAAAAATCTTGTTAAAAATACTCTTCGAGTATGATGGGGGTTTAGTTCAGAAAAATGTTAGGCAAGAATATTTTCTAGTAAATTCAAAAAATATTGTAGAAAAACTGTCGTACAATCCCTAAAGCCATGTGCTTTTCAAATGTGCACTTCTGCGCTTATGCAACTACAATTTATGCGCTTTTCCAATGTGATAAGCGAAAACTGATAAAGGCCAAATGCGCTTATTTAGCTCACCCATATTTTTTACTTTACCGTGATTGTATTGTGTTTTGGACAAATGATTGGGTACAGTTTTCCTAATCCTATTTTCCTAATGATTTTTTCCCTAACTTATTATTTTCCTAATTTCACAATTTTCCTAATATTTTTTTCCCTAATATTATATTTTCGTAGTGTTACCTAACCTAACCGGGAGGAAGCTATAGAGTACTTGAGGGACGTCGGTTGCTAGTTGCTACATTGGTTTTTGAAGTGTATATTTTTGAAGTGTAAATAAAATGTGAATTTAGAAAATAGTAGGAAAATGAAATGTGAAATACTTAGGTGAAATATTAGGAAAAAAGGATTTGGAAACTGACCCCATACCGGAAAAATATCATGATTATGTTTTAAGAAAGGTAAGTTACTATATTATGTACCTGTACCAGATTAATGAATGTATAAGCAGCATAATTTAAATGAAATAAATTTTAGTAACACGCATAACTTGTATTGGTTAGTTGATGTATTGAATCTTGAAAATTTTCCTTATTATTTTGTATATTTTATATACAACAGTGGTAAATATTAATGAAAATGTTCAATTAAATGCAAGTAAAACATTTATTTCCTGAAATATGTTAAAATTAACTTCTTAAAGAGTATGAAATTAATTTCTTTCATATACCTTTGTGTATTTGTGTATATTATAGAATATAAATAGTAGTATTATAGAATATAAATAGACTGACCACTATCAGATGTTTGGCCACCATCTTGGTGACCTAGTTACAAGTGCCCTATTGTAATGAAACAAAATAGATAGGAAAACCGTAGGTTGACTCGGACGGCGAGTACATTTCAAAATTTTAATACATTTTGGGTCAATATATTTTGAAGACTGGGACCGGATTTGTGAACATACACTCGATCAACTTTAAAGGCAAAAAGATAAGAAATTTGATTTTTGTTTTGAATGTTGTAGAAGATGTGAAAAATGGCAAAATCTTCATCACCAGAACCTGTATTCCACAAACGTCGGTGGCAAAAATTCAAATTACACTTTGACCTTAGAAGTGAGAATTGATAAAATATTACCTACGCTGAAATAAAGATCAAGCAGATTACTTTACACAGAATGACTAAATTATCATACTTGACTCTTTTGACAGCTTTGATCCATATTTCTCTTTGTTCACGCTTATATTCTCTCACAGAATAACTGTAGAACCGGGCATATATGGTGTATTATGGCTATTTTTTTTATACAGCCTACAACTCAACACTTATTTCTGACCGATTTTATTCAATCTTATTACAAGAAAAGTTCAATAAAATGCGATTATTGAGACAATTCAACTCATGTGTCATCTGTCAAAAATGGACCAATCAATTTTGAGGATTTATAAATTTTCCACCAATTGAAACGAATTTTTTCGACAATTTATCACTAGTGCTCGAAGCGACATAATTTTTCGACAATTTTCACTAGTGATCCAATCGACAATTTTAAACAATTTAATATATCTTTATTAATCAAAATCCTATTGTTATAACTGTTGTAATGGAAGTGAAGCTATTTATAAATCATTTTCATAAAGAAAGAATACATTTTTATTCGGTGAATTGTCCTCTGAATACCATTCGTGTTCCAAGTTATGTAGACAATTTTTGTGGCTGCATCACTCATGATTATTACGCTTAAGAAAATAGCACTCGTGCTACGCACTCGTGCAATTTTCAATCAAGCGTAATAACCATTCGTGATACAGCAACAAAAATTGTCGACATAACTTGGAACACTAGTGGTATTATATATGACTATTTCCCTCATTATATTTTAACAAATTAAAATGCACTATTTTTCACAAAAACCATAGAAACTATTTACCTATATAAACAACTATTCCAGTGCATATTTTTGAATATTGACATAGTATGCGTATATTCAACCGTAACCATGACACAACAATCAATAATAAATGTTTGTTTATTTTTCACCAAATGTCAAAATATTTAAAATGAAATTAAAAATTATGCTAATAAATAAAATTGTGTTATTTAAAATTGTAAAAATGCCCTAGGGATTGTTGAAGTGACAATTCCACTCATAGTTTTTCATCCAATCAAAACACAGTATTTTGCTGAATTGTACCAATCACAGACGAACTACAGTGACAATTTTCACTAGTGAAAATCACACTGACAATTTTCACTAGTGAAAATTGCCGCGAAGCGTTGCTTAGATATTATGTCAGTTGATGATTGTTTTAAAAATACATTACTTTTTTGGAATAAATAAAATAATTCGAGAAATTATCAAGCCGAATACCATACGTGACTATGACTTTTTGGTAATTTTTGCCGTCTGGTCACGACTGCTTGTTGCGTTGAAAATAAACACGAAATAAAAAAATAATAAAAATAAACACGAGTGCGTAGCAGTCGTGACCAGACGGCAAAAATTGCCGGCAAAATCATAGTCACTAATGGTATTATATATGACAATTCTACTCATAGTTTTTCATCCAATCAAAACACAGTATTTTGCTGAATTGTACCAATCACAGAAGAAACTACAGTGACAATTTTCACTAGTGAAAATTACACTGACAATTTTCACTAGTGAAAATTGCCGCGAAGCGTTGCTTAGATACTATGTCAGTTTATGATTAAAACAATCATCAACTGACATAGTAAAATAAAATACATTACTATTTTTGGAATAAATAAAATAATTCGAGAAATTGTCAAGCCGAATACCATACGTGACTATGATTTTTTGGTACCTAATTTTTGCCGTCTGGTCACTCCTGCTTGTTACTTTAGAAAATAATCACTCGTGCTACGCACTCGTGTTTATTTTCGACGCAACAAGCAGTCGTGACCAGACAGCAAAAATTGCCGGCAAAATCATAGTCACTAATGGTATTATATATGACAATTCCACTCATAGTTTTTCATCCAATCAAAACACAGTATTTTGCTGAATTGTACCAATCACAGACGAACTACAGTGACAATTTTCACTAGTGAAAATTACACTGACAATTTACACTAGTGAAAATTGCCGCGAAGCGTTGCTTAGATATTATGTCAGTTGTTGATTGTTTAAAAAAATACATTACTTTTTTTGGAATAAATAAAATCATTTGAGAAATTGTCAAGCCGAATACCATACGTGACTATGATTTTTTGGTAATTTTTCCCGTCTGGTAACTCCTGCTAGCACGAGTGTTTATTTTCGACGCAAAATCATCTTATATACTAAAAGGCTTAATTAATATTTTCGTCTACCTAACAACGGGTTTGCGTCGGGCCAACGTTATGAACGGATTATCCGATTTTAATGATTTTTTCACTAGATGATAGAAGTCATCGAAACGCAAATTTCTGTGTATCATTTAATTGTTTTTGATTTTCTTTTGTTTGAGAAAAATGCGAAAAACGGACTTTTTGTTTTTCGTTAATAACATATGTATAGTTTAATCTATTGATTTAAAAATTGGTATATATAGTAAGCAACTAATAAGGAGTTCATGCGACCAGGTTTCAATGTTCTACATACTATAGTTTTTGACTTATTAATCAAAAACTATACTTCAACAGTGGATCAGAGATTGTATAAACAAAAGTTCAACAAATGACTATTGACGTTTGAATAACGATACTATGTCAAACTGACGTTTACAATTCGAGATTTAAAATGCATTTATCTTAAGTAATATAATTAATAGGAGCAATTTGTTAATTATATTGAGTCATGATAGAAGGAGCGTAAATATTTTTAATATTTTCATCAATTTTAGTACTACTTTTAAAAAATTTATTTTCTTTTGACAATCATTACAAAGTACAGTCACAGCAAAAGATGTCAGAAGTTTTAGTACATTCAGGGTAAAAATTGTTAACATATTTGGGAAAACAACAATGCTATGTTCTGTCAAACTGACGTTTACAGTTTACAATTCGATATTTCAGATGCATGTATCTTAAGTTATATTAGTACCTAATAGAAGCAATTTGTAAATTATATTAAGTAATAATCGAAACACCGAAAGGTATAAAAAGGGGTTACTGACTATATATATAATAATCGAAAGAATCATTTTTTTGTATTTTTATCAATATTAGTATTTTTTTAAATTTTATTTTATTTGACAGCCATTTCAAGTACAGTCCCAACAAAAGATGTCAGAAGTTTAAGTACATTCAAAGAAAAAATTATTAACATTATTTGAAAATAAAAAAGCAAAAAAGGAACTTTTTCACCGAAAAGTATCACAAATTCATGGAGTTTGATGCTAAAGTAAAGGGTTACAGGAACACTAGGTACTTCATAAAACTGTTAAAATTGAAGGTCGAAGTGAGCACTAACTTTATAAAATTGTTGAAAATGGCGACCAACAATAATTGTCATTTGTTTTTATTAAAAAATCATATCGAGTTTGATATCAAATTCAGGAGCTGGATAAGGGCTACCTAATTAATAAAATTTTTTTAAATGGTGACCGACGATTGTCATTTATTTAAAAAAAAACAATATAGAATTATATCAAGTTAGATACCAAATTAAAGGGTTGAAAATGAGCTACCTAATTAATAAAATAATTTAAATCGGTCAGGTGAGCACTACTTTATAAAATTGTTGAAAATGGCGACCAAGGATTGTCATTTGTTTTTATCAAAAAATCATATCGAGTTTGATATCAAATTCAAGGGCTGGATAAGGGCTACCTAATTAATAAAATTATTTAAAATGGTGGCCGACGTTTGCCATTTTTTTTTTTAAACAATATAGAATTATATCAAGTTTGATATCAAATTAAAGGGTTGAAAATGGGCTACCTAATTAATAAAATAATATAAATCGGTCAGGTGAGCACTAGGCTACTTTATAAAAATGTTAAAAATGGCGACCAACGATTGTCATTTGTTTCTATCAAAAAATCATATGGAGTTTGATATCAAATTCAAGGGCTGGATATGGGCTACCTAATTAATAAAATTATTTAAAATGGTGGCCGACGATTGTCATTTATTTTTATCAAAAACAATATAGAATTATATCAGTTTGATATAAAATTAAAGGGCTGGACATGGTCTACCTAATTAATAAAATAATTTAAATCGGTCAGGTGAGCACTTACTTTATAAAATTGTTGAAAATTTCGACCGATTGTCATTTGTTTTTATCAAATAATTATTAAATCAAATCGAATTTGATTTAAAATTAAAGGGTTAAAAATAAAGGCTAGGTACCTTATTAATAAAATTATTTAAAATGTTGGCAGCCGATTGACATTTGTTTTTATTTAATATATATATATATATATATATATATATATATATATATATATATATATATATATATATATATATATATATATATATATATATATATATATATATATATATCGAGTTTGATGTCAAATTAAAGAGCTAGATGAGGGCTAATTAATAAAATTATTTAAAATGGTGGCCGACGATTGTCTTTTGTTTTAAAAAAAATATGTTAGAATCATACCTATTGAATATGATATCTTAAATATCTTGATAAAAGAGCTGATACAAGATTGTTCAAAATGGAGACCGACGATCGTCATTTGTTTATATCTTAAAATTGTTAATATCATATTGATTTTAATATCAAAGTAAAGGTCTTGATCTTGATGATGAGGACTTATATTCACAATAAATGATAAATATGATAGTGGGTGATAAGCTTCTGTTTTTTTCCTTTCAAATTAATAAAATCATTTAAGTTTGATATATCCAATTAAAGGTTTTGATAAGGTACCTACAATATCAATATTGTTCAAGATGACGTTCGATATCAATCGTCTTTTGTTTTTAGTTGGATAACCAGGATCACCAAGATATTTATTTTATTACACATATTATGTTATTTTATTCTAAAATTTTAATGCCTTGACTAAAATTTATATTGAAGAAGGAAGATTAATAATTTTAAATTGTAATTAAATAAATTTTTTCGGTAGTCTAAATGTTATAATTGAGGCACGAAGTGCCGAATCGTCCCACATTCAGGGTTCGCGGAGCTTGAGGGCTTGAGCCCGCGAAGCGGGCGAATCTCCCTTGTCGCGCGGTAGCGCGACCTAGCCGAAGGCCCGCGTAGCGGGGCCTGACGCTAGTAGTCACTAATGGTATTATAATATATGACAATCTATTATTCTGACATTGACGTTTAAAGCGTTACGCATTTGTTCATCTCCTGTTTTTAATTTCATGGCTGTTACTATTAATTCGCTATTCCGTGTATTTTCAAATTTGATTTCTGCAGTTATAAAGTCTCAAATAATTAGGGAAGCAATGCGAACAGAAAAACTGATTTACCATGTTAAACGCCTATGGCCCGCATTTCGTGTTACACCCTGTATATATAATAGATAAGGTAAACAGTAAAAATGTTAATGGCGAATTTAAAACCAATATATAATATTTAATAAATATAAATGTTACAAAATTTAAATTAATATATCCTCTTAAGCTAAGTTTACATGTACCGTTGTCACCGGCAAACGTTGCGGCCGTTGTTAGCGTTGAGGCCGTCAAAACTATAAATGTGTCTACATGGACCGTTTAATTTTTGACATTTTCAATCAATTGTCTAATTATTTGTACCCACCATCGTCGCTGCTTTCGCTTTTCTATTATATTACGTCGTTTTTGACGTATAAATAAATTAAGCCAAGTGTCGTAGTGTTCATTTTGAGCACGTTGAAAATAAAAGTAAAATGTCAAAATATTTTTATTGCATAGTTCACTCTGAATTTCAAATAATTGCGCATAGTTTTAAATGTTTTTACGGCGCTGACGGCCGTCAAGACCGGCAAAAGTTCAAATATTTCAACGTTGACCGGCAACGTTCAGGACGTTGTGGCCGTTCACTCCGTTGGTTGTCAGCGAATCAAATCACAGAACGGCGTCAACGGCGAACGTTTTTCCGGTGTCAACGGTACATGTAAACTTAGCTTTAAGCTAAGTTTACATGTACCGTTGTCACCGGCAAACGTTGCGGCCGTTGTTAGCGTTGAGGCCGTCAAAACTATAAATGTGTCTACATGGACCGTTTAATTTTTGACATTTTCAATCAATTGTCTAATTATTTGTACCCACCATCGTCGGTGCTTTCGCTTTTCTATTATATTACGTCGTTTTTTGACATATAAATAAATTAAGGCAAGTGTCGTAGTGTTCATTTTGAGCACGATGAAAATAAAAGTAAAATGTCAAAATATTTTTATTGCATAGTTCACTCTGAATTTCAAATAATTGCGCATAGTTTTAAATGTTTTTACGGCGCTGACGGCCGTCAAGACCGGCAAAAGTTCAAATATTTCAACGTTGACCGGCAACGTTCAGGACGTTGTGGCCGTTCACGCCGTTGGTTGTCAGCGAATCAAATCACAGAACGGCGTCAACGGCGAACGTTTTTCCGGTGTCAACGGTACATGTAAACTTAAGCTAAGTTTACATGTACCGTTGTCACCGGCAAACGTTGCGGCCGTTGTTAGCGTTGAGGCCGTCAAATCTATAAATGTGTCTACATGGACCGTTTAATTTTTGACATTTTCAATCAATTGTCTAATTATTTGTACCCACCATCGTCGCTGCTTTCGCTTTTCTATGATATTACTTCGTTTTTTGACCTATAAATAAATTAAGCCAAGTGTCGTAGTGTTCATTTTGAGCACGTTGAAAATAAAAGTAAAATGTCAAAATATATTTATTGCATAGTTCACTCTGAATTTCAAATAATTGCGCATAGTTTTAAATGTTTTTACGGCGCTGACGGCCGTCAAGACCGGCAAAAGTTCAAATATTTCAACGTTGGCCGGCAATGTTCAGGACGTTGTGGCCGTTCACGCCGTTGGTTGTTGGCGAATCAAATCACAGAACGGCGTCAACGGCGAACGTTTTTCCGGTGTCAACGGTACATGTAAACTTAGCTTAAGCTTTAGGCTTAAGTTATTGCGCGAGTTACAATTTCATTTTTTTTTTTTAGATTTATAATACTGTCAATATCATGTTGCTGGCATTAATTTATAAATTTAATATAAAACCAGTGACATTGGAAAACAAAAGATAAACCATTTTGGACTCCTTGTCCGTACTCTTAATTCTCCCACACATGTACCGTTGACACCGTAAAAACGTTCGCCGTTAACGCCGTTCTGTAATTTGATTCGTTAACAATCAATGACGCAGTTTGACAGCTGTCATTTAGTTGGTTGTCAACGAATCAAATCATAGAACGGCGTCAACGGCCGCGACGTTTGCCGGTGCCAACGGTACATGTAAACTTAGCTTAAATTCTCCCCCACATGTACCGTTGGCACCGTAAAAACGTTTACCGTTGACGCCGTTCTGTGATTTGATTCGTTGACAAGTAATGACGCAGTTTGACAGCTGTCATTTAGTTGGTTGTCGACGAATCAAATCACAGAACGGCGTCAACAGCAAACGTTTTTACGGTGTCAACGGTACATGTAAACTTAGCTTTAGTCTATTTAGGTATACTCTACTTCTTATTAGAGTACCTAAATAGACAATAAACGTTCAACAAATGACTGTTGAATACGCTACATCTGTCAAACTGACGTTTACAATTTTAGATGCATTTATCATAAGAAATATAAATAATAGAAAAAATTTGTAAGTAATAAGTAATAACAGAAGGAGGACGTATGTATGTATGTAACATTTTCATCAATTTTAATAGGTATTATTTAAAAGCCATTTATCAAAACTTATATCTTATGCAACCCGCAATAATATTCATGGGGGAAACTCAACCCCTCCCGCGCACCTCTTGTCTATTATCATGGCTTCAACTCCATGCCTACACTTTGGCCTGCATACTGTGTCTAGACTATGTAAGGTCGTTGAACAAACCCATTGCTATCAGAATTCAATTTTTAAGTAATTTATAATGACTATTTCCCTCATAAAATTTAAGTCAATCAGAAGTCTTAACATTTCTGAATGTCGTCCAATCAACGTAGAATTACACGATAATTTTGCACTAGTGCAAAATTATCGTATTTGGATACGACGTAGCAATGTGATTCTGACTTGCTGTCACAGAAAGTTTTTAAATTTTGCTTATTTTTTTATGAGAGAAACAGCGTTTGGCTAAATTTTAATCGGGAAATAGTCCTTCGAATATCCCTCGTGCATGTAGGTAATTGTCGATAATTTTCTCTCGTGCGCATTCGCGTACTTGAGAAAATTATCGACAATTTGACATGCACTTGGGATATTATATATGATAATAGCATAAAAAATTATTACTATTGAATTTTTTTATTACATAATTCTTAATTTAAAGTTTATATTTACTTATAGTTCTTGTTCAACATGAATGACTAGTTGAGAACCTGTATGACGTCAATTAATTTTCCCCCACCTAAAAAATTAATCCAGAGACGTATATGTTTGATGACGTGCCGGTCACTACATCGCAGACAAACTATAATGAACCCAATATGCTATCAGTTAAGGCCTACATTATAGAATTTGTCTCAAAGATTGTCGAGAGAGATAGAGATTATTTTGTTGTATTTGTCTAAGCAGAGCAAATATATTTAGAACCTTCTTGAAGAAAACTAAGCTGTTTTAATTTTTTTTAAATTATGGATGTCAGGTTACGAAAATGTCAAAAATATAAAATTTCAAAAGTGTTAAATTTCCATAAATAAGGTTCTCAATATACTTGGCCCGTTTAGAAAAATACAATTAAATATTGGAAACTGTTTAAGATCCGCGTTGATTTGGCCTAGACAAACTATTCCGCTGCGTAGCGCTACAATCGCAAAGAGAAAGGAGAGCTCGAGGAGAGCCGCCAAACTCTACGAGAGTAAAATTTGAAAATGCGTGATCAAGGTTACAGCACGGCGAGAACAAAAAAATAGTGTTCATGTCGCGATTGAAGGCTGGTTTGTGTTAGCGGGATCGGGATGGTATGAGATTAGCCGGAAAATATGTCTAGATAAAAGTTAAAATCTAACTTATCCGATATCTTGTCTAAATAAAGTATTTAATGATTTAAAAGAAAAATATCTGAAAAAATAAGTAGGTAGTTTGGAATATAAATAAAATTTAGAATAAATTCTGTTTTTGATAAATTTTGATTTGCCTTACATTGCAACACTCGAAAATTCTAACGCTGCTTTATTCATGCACTAGGTACTTGCTGCTTTCTCCAATCACTGCTTTGTTCAGACACAGCCTCATTCATACACCGATTTCTTCTAACACCGCTTTATTCATCATCCTAATGTAGCACAGAAACAAACCTAAAATAGATCGCAGTAATTTATTGGAAATTACTTTTATGCACTATCAATGCTAAAAACATAGCAGACAACAAATGGCATGAATTTTAAATTATAAACTTTTTAAAATAATATTTCCTATTCAGTATTATGATTTTAGGTTTGTTTCTGTGCTACATTAGGACGATGGAGTTTAGGACGATGAATAAAGCGGTGTAAGAAGAAATCGGTGTATGAATGAGGCTGTGTCTGAACAAAACAGTGATTGGAGAAAGCAACGTATGCATGAAGCAGTGCAAGCATAAAGCAGCGTTAGAATTTTCGAGTGCTGCATGCATTCCCTTCATCTTGATCTAGTAAAAATATATAAGGTAGGCGCTCGGTTATGTGAACGAACTAATAAAAACCAGGGCAATTCATCGAATTGTTCATTTAATCGAAAATATATTTTACTTTACTTTAACTCAGCTAAACCGTAGTGAAAAGTACAACTTTAGCTCCGTATTTTTCGAAGAATCAGGGCGCTGCCTGTGTACTCGATCACTGACGATAATTTGCCAGAACGTCGGCTATTGTTTTTGCAACCCGTGATCACATTTTGCTTAAATGTTACAAATTTAAAATTATTTTGCTATTTCATATAAAATATAATATATATCTCGGCTGTAAAGATATTTTTTATTACTCACGTGGTTATTTTTGTCGTCTAGCGACTCGAGCTGCCTTATAAAAGCACTTTATTTGAACTATTGCTGTATGTCCAATAAGACCTATGATTATAAGATTTTATAAGCTTGTATGGCCAATTGCCGTTCTTTCTTTCCTGAATTTTTCATTGCTTCCCATTCCCAACTATGTGAAATTTTTTAATGTTAATGAAATAACACCAATTATTATTGGAGAAGTGAATGAAACGAATGATTTTTCTATAAATAATAAAATCATTGTATCAACGTTTGATACCAGAAATGCTATAAAATTATGTGTTTTATAAGATAAGTTTTATTACTTTTAGCACGTGAATATTAATAATATTCATATACCTCTTCAAGATCACGTTCAATTTTATAAAATGTATCCTTATTCATTGGTTTTATGTTCATTGTAGAAAGTGTGCGAATATGTACTACCAGTCGCTGTAGTCCCATACACAACCAATAGTTATACCGAATTTGTCTTTATTTAGATCTTCAGTGTATTTTGAAATTTCGATTTCACACAGTACATTTAAAGTGTATTTCGCTAACATGACCCAATCCTCAGCATGTTTCTTTGAACGGATATAAGTGTCCCATCCCATAGTGCACATTTTAGAATTATCCGTTTGTAATTTCATGGCCCATTGCAGAACATACCTTAAATTGTACAATACGGTTCCCTGTGATGGTTTTCTCAAAATTAAATTCACTTGAGGGGTTAAAATCACGCTCAATGCATAATTTATGTTTATTTATACTGAAAAGAAATACTTACTTTACTTTAGTCCTCTTGGCTCCGTTCGGAGCATAGGGCCTCGACAAGACTCTTCCACTCTTTTCTATCTTTTGCCACTGTTTTCGCTTCTCTCCATGTTATTTTCACTGTTTCTAATTCTCTGTTTGTACTTCTTTTCCACGTCTCTGCTGGTCTGCCCTGCTTTCTTTTACCTGGTTGGTAATCCAGTGCTTGTTTTGCTATGTCATTTATTTCTTTCCTTAGAACATGTCCAATGTATTTCCACTTTCTTCTTTTTATAGTTTTACTTATTGGTTCTTTATTGGTCTTTGTCCATAGTTCTTTATTGGATATACGTTCTGGCCAGTATATCTTCAATATTTTCCGTAAACACTTGTTTATAAATGTCTGAATCTTCTGCATAGTTTTTTTACCTAGTGTCCACGTTTCTGAAGCGTATAAGATTAGACTTTTGACGTTTGTGTTGAATATTCTTAGTTTTGTATTTACCGACAGTTCATTGGATCCCCATATTTTATTTAACATGTAAAACGCATTTTGAGCCTTACTAATTCTCGCTTTTACCTCTTTTTCCAGTTCTCCATTCTTATTTAGTATGCTCCCCAAGTAGCAAAACTCTCTATTTCTTCTCCATTTGTAAATATTCCCATTTCACGGCCAGTGTTTATTTTTATCATTTTAGATTTCTTCACGTTTATCTCTAATCCTATTTTCTTCGCTTCTTTTGTTAATTTATCTGTTTTTTTCTGCATATGTTGTCTCTTTTCAGAGATCAGACATATGTCATCGGCAAACTCTAAATCTTCCAGTTGTCCAAAAGCATTCCATCTAATTCCAGTTTTGTTTTTTGTCGTTTTCTTTCATGATCCAGTCAACTAATACTAAAATATAGTTGGTGAAAGTATACAGCCTTGTCGCACACCACTTTCTATACTTATTTCTCTTGTCAATTGCCCATTGTGTACGACTTGCGCTGTATAGTTCTCATAAAATAGTTTTATTACTCTAAAAAATTTGGAATTCCGTAGCTCTTTAGTATTTTCCACATTTTTGTTCTATTTACCCGGTCGAATGCTTGTTTAAAGTCTATGAAGTTTAAATATACTTTATTTCGCCATGTGTTATATTTACCTTTCCATTTTGGCCGAGGGTTTTAGTATTTTTGTATAGCCTTCGAAGATCATTGTTCCTTACTGCCATTTCTGCCTCCTTTAATAACTCCTCTTGATATTGTCTCTTGTCTCTTCTTGCTTTTTTCTTTATTTCTTTGTCCTTCGCCTTGTAATTCCTTTCTAATTCTTCTTTATTCTTTGGATCCTTCTCCGTTAGTATTTTTTGTTTTATTGATCTTCGTTGCTCTATTTCTTTCCACGTTCCTCTACTTAGCCATGGTTTAATTGTTCGCTTTTTTATTCCTACTACTTCTCCGGCTGTTTCTTTAAACATATTTTTGCATTTTTCCCACATCTCTTCTATGCATGTCTCTTCTATGATGTTGGCTGAGTTGTGGGCTTCTCTTAGTTTAGCTTTATATTCTTCAATGCTTTCGCTGCCTTTATTTAGCCATTGCACATTGTATTTTATTCTGTGGTTTTGTTGTGGTTTTTTAACTCTGGCTAACTTGATTTTAAATTTTGCTCTTACTAGTATGTGGCCAGAACCCACATCGGCACCCCTCATAGCCCTTACATCTAGCAGAGAGTGTCTCCATTTTTTATCTATCGTGATATGATCTATCTGATTTTTTGTTTGCTTGTATCCACGTAATTTTATGTATATTCTTGTGGCTGAATACACTGCCTCCTATCATTAAACTGTTCTGGGAGCAGAAGTCTAAAAATATTTCTCCATTTTCATTTCTATCACCCATCGCTTCTTTTCCCATCACCATTTCTCTTCCTGTATTGTTTGATCCTATTTGGGCATTTGCATCACCCAACATAATCAGTATGTCGTTTGTTTTATTGTGTAATTGATAACACGTTGATTCAGTTTTGTTTCTTTATTGTCACACATGTACATTCATGGCGATAAGAAAAACTAATAATAAATATTGCCGTTTGGTGCGCTGCGCTCAAGCGCAACAGTGTTGCCAACTGTATTGAAATTACATAAAATTACAACGTAACAGTGATGCCAACTATATCAACTTTACATAAGGTTACAACATACCCCCCACCTTGGAAGGGTACCTTTCGAAATAGGTAAGTATATTATTAATTATGTATATAATTCAACTTTAGTGTCTATAGGTAGGGGACACACTTTTGACACAGGGCGTTTACTGTTGCCGGTTGCTGTTCGAAGAGTGACGACCCGGATGATGCCGTCTGTTCCTGGATGCGTTGCTACGACACGTCCTAACTTCCACTGGTAAGGCGACAAGTTGTCTTCTTTAATTAGGACTAGAGTCCCAATTTTGATATTTTGAGGGTTGCGGGTTGCCGCGTTGTTGGAGTTCAGAGAGGTACTCCACGGACCATCTTCGCCAGAAATACTGTTGTAGTTGTTGTAGGTGTTGCATGTTTTTTAGGCAACTTGGATTGATGTCGGTTACGTCAGGTTCCGACATTGTGGCGATTGGTCGGCCGATCAGGAAGTGTGCCGGGGTTAAGGGCGAAAGATCATTTGGATCGGACGACATAGAGGAAAGAGGACGAGAATTCAGGATTCCTTCAATTCCCACCAATACCGTCATAAACTGTTCTAAAGTGAGTGAATTATTTCCCAAAACACGTTTGTGATGAAATTTGGTACTTTTAACCTTGGCTTCCCACACTCCACCGAAATTTGGCGCATGCGGAGGTATGAAATGCCAAACCACATTTTCGTTTGCAAGTTCGTTTGTTAGTGAAGGATGATTTTCCTTTAAAAATTTGGAAAGTTCTGCTAATTCGTTGTGTGCTCCCACATACATTGTCCCATTATCAGAGTATATGTGTGACGGTTTACCTCTCCTTGCCATGAAACGTTTCAATGTAGCTAAAAATGAATCTTTAGTAAGATCAGTAACGATTTATAAGTGTAAATCCTTTGTAACCAAACAAATGAAAATGCATATGTAACACTTAAAACTCGTTTTTCCACGACATCGTCTTTCGCGCACATGAAAGGGACCTGCATAGTCTGTGCCAGTTATTAAAAATGGGAAAGCAGGTTGCACACGATAAGCGGGCAAATTACCCATCAATGGTGTAATACTTCGGGGTTTGATTTTGAAACATGAGATACAGTCATGTACAAGTTAAGCGATGTTTCGCGGATAACATAGGATGTTTTCGATCTGAGGATAATTTAGAATTTTCAATTCTCCCACCGACTCTTAGTATACCTTCGTTGTCAAGAAATGGTGCTAAACTCGCTATATTACCTTTGGAATTTACATATTGATTTTTTTGAAGAAGTTCAATTTCCAATTGAAAACACTCTTTTTGCGCTAATTTTATTAATCTATGATACGCAAAGTTCAATTCATTCACGCTTAATGGACCTGTAGTTACTTTTAACTCGACATTCGCGCTCTTTTGCCGAACTGAAGCTGTATGTCGACAATTCTGCATGAATCTGAACCACCAGGCTACCACGCGTTTAAGCATTCTGAGATCAGAAAATCTTTCAATAATCGATGTTTTATTTACCACATCTGTGAACAGTGATTGAGAACATTTTTTTACTTCCGGTAGATCTGATCTGGATAAATTTAAGTTCTGATTTGTTAGCCATTCTGTTTCATGACGCACTAACCATGGTGGTCCGTTCCACCAGTTACTTTCGTTTAGCAAATTACTAGGTAAAATACCACGTGACGCTACATCCGCAGGATTGTCTTTCGATTTTACACGTCTCCAATTTTGTGTATCGGTAATGCGTTGGATTTCTCCGACTCGACTAGCGACAAATGTTTGTAGCGTGTTGCTGTCAGTGTTAAGCCAACAGAGTACAATTTGCGAATCCGTCCAATAATAACATTTTACGGTAATTGTAATAGTGGATTTAACTTTCATCATCAGTTTGGCGAGTAGAAACGGTCAACATAATTCGAGTCGCGGTATTGTCATGGTTTTTACTGGGACTACCTTAGATTTAGCCATAAATAATCGGGATATAATTGTGCCATCATTCACTATACTTCTGGCATAAATACACGCTGCATAGGTATTTTGAGAGGCATCGCAAAACCTGTGTAATTCTATGCATTCGAACGGCACTTGAATTACTTGACGCGGTATAACTAGTTGATTTATTGCCCTTAGATCGTTTCTAAAATTAATCCATCTTTCTTTCAGGATATCAGGAACAGCTACGTCCCAGGATAATTGCAAGGACCATAGCTGACGCAAAATAATTTTTGTAACAATTACGCACGGAGCTAACAAGCCTAGAGGATCGTAAATTTTGGAGATTTGTGACAAAATGGATCGTTTTGTTACGTTATTGGTATAAGTGAAGTTAATACGATATGGTAAACTGTCTGTATTTGAAGACCATTGTAAACCTAACGTTTTTGTATTATCTTCGCCAAAAGTTTGTAACTTAGTCAATAAATTTTGTTCATTTACATTTATGTTCTTTAAAACTTCTGGTTTATTAGACGCCCACTTGCGCAATTCAAAAAAACCTAACGCTCTGAATATCTGAATACCTGAGAAACTTCATTGCAGATTTTGATAGCTTCGTCTATGGAGTCAGCGCCGGTTATGAGGTCGTCTACATACATATCTCGGATGATAATCTCCGCAGCAGCTGCGTACTGCTCACGATTGTCTTCTGCTAATTTATTTAAACACCAAATTGCCAGGTATGGCGAGGATGCTAAACCGTAAGTGACGATGTTGAGCTCAAACACTGCTAATTCATCATTAGGGTTTGATCGCCATAGCACCCGTTGATATCGTGTATGTTCGGGTAAAATTGAGATCTGCCGATACATTTTAACTATATCAGCTGTAACTACAATAGAATGTTGACGGAATCGAATTAGAATGTTTAATAATCTGGGTCCGCAAGCTCTAGATTACTAGGAATATTTAACTCGTCGGTATTGAAAGTATACGCAGGTAATTTGTCACTGATTGTTGGAATAATGTAACATACCACCGTGTGTTTCGATCGTTTAGTAGCTTGAATTGTTATGTCGCATTTCGATTCTACTTTAGAAATGCTTTGATTTATGCCTAGAATTGAAAGTTCTACTTTTTTGTCTATTAGCTCTAATTTTTTATAACACGATGTCGTTATAAAATGCGTTTATGAGCCACAGTCTAGAATTGCCCTGCAACTATGAATTTTTCCTTGTAAATCGTAAACCTTAATTCGTGCTGTAGCTAAAAGTGACGTTGATATTACATTAAGGTTTGTACATTGAGTTTTTAAGGATGTTTGCGTGCTTACTTCATTTGATGCATCTTTGTCTCATTAATACTACTAGTGACAGGTTTGCTGACTTCGAGATGCAACAATGAGTTGTGTTTGCTCTGACACCTTTTGCACGACGACGATGGACATGATTTGTATAAATGGCCTTGTCGTAAACAATTTATACAAAGCTTAAGCCTTTTGACTGCCTCTAGTCTATCCCCGACTGTTAACTTTAAGAAATCCGCGCAATGATAAATTAAATGATCGCCACGACAATAGTTGCATGCGTTTTGTTTTGCAAGTAAAGTGAACTTACGCTCTGGTTTTACTGTTGTTTTATTGACCTTATCCGGTTCACGCGATGCTAAAGTTTTCAATAAAGCGGCACGTGATTTCAAAAATGTTTTAAATTCATCGAGGGTAGGTAGCTCGCCTTCTTTTCTAAATTCTTCCCAGTATTTAAGAGTGTCTTTGTTTAGTTTATTGCTTATGACGAATATTATTAACATATCCCAGCTGTCAGTTGGTAACTTCAGATAATTGAGAGCCCTTAAATGTTTTGAAACATCGTCAACTAGGGGACGCAAAATATTTGCTGAAGGCTTGGTAACGTTTACCATATCAAAAATTGATTTTATGTGATTTAATATTAGCAATTGTTATCATATCGTTCACATAATAACTCCCATGCTACCGAATAATTGGCCGCAGTAAACTCAATTGACCGTATGACTTGAAGCGCAGTACCCTCTAGTGACGCGCGAAGGTAATGAAACTTTTGTATGTCTCTTATAGAAGTATTTTCATGAATTAATGATTCATATGTGTCTTTGAACTCAATCCAATTAGTAAACTGACCCTTAAATTTCGGCAACTGTATCGTAGGAAGCTCTATGTTATTACCTGACTGTATTCGGAATAGACTGATTCCGGTCCTGACTTGTGCACGGAAGCCGAGATCGCGTCATTCTGTGCTTCACCGACATTAACTGGCTTTATTAACTTGACTATTTTGGCCTGCACCGCATAGAACTCGTTCACAAATTGTTCACGTTCATCGTATTCATCATTGAGAGATACCTCCTCACACACACACTCTAGTCTGAATTTCATCAAATTTTTGCAATAAATTGTTCATATCGTTATAGAGAACTTGCAATTCAGCTATAAGATCTTCAAACTTGTGATCGTCTTTATCTGTACCCAGAACTTTGTTATAAAATTTTACTGAATTTGTTAGTTTGCATTTCGTAGTTCCACGCTTGCGGTTAAGCTCTTTTTGATCACCCGGCATGTTTGAAATTGTATAATCGTATGACTGTATTAGCACGATCGAACGAATTGTAATTGAGATGGTTAAAAGGATAGCACACTTACTGTTTTGTTGAGATTCACCACGCGGTCATGAAGCTCTCTTCAGGTTATGTTTCCCAGAATTGCTACTGCTGTCTCAATTGTTGACTTCTCAGCTTGTTCAATAACTCGCTTTCTAATAGTCTAATTGTAATTGTAATCTGACTCGAAGGACCATGTTTTATTGTGTAATTAATAACACGCTGATTCAGTTTTGTTTCTTTATTGACACACATGTACATTCATGGCGCCAAGAAAAACTAATAATAAATATTGCCGTTTGGTGCGCTGCTCTCAAGCGCAACAGTGTTGCCAACTGTATTGAAATTACATAAAATTACAACGTAACAGTGATGCCAACTATATCAACTTTACATAAGGTTACAACATCACTCCTGTATTTACTCTGTAAGTCATCGTAGGTTGATTGTAACTGATCATAAAACTCATCTTTTACTTCCCGCTCCTTGTCATTTGTGGGAGCATAAATGTTTATGATCGTTAAGTTCTTAAATTTCGCTTTGAATCTAGCTGTTATCAGATACTGCTTCCCATTCTAGTAACGCACATGCTGCGTCTTTTCCTAGCATAAGTGCAACCCCGCTCTCATGTTTATCTTTTGGGTCTGTTTTCCCCGAGTACAGAAGAGTTTTATCCTCGTCCAGTTTTAATTTATCGCATCCTTTCCATCTGATTTCGCTCAGAGCTAGTATTGATATGTTGTTCTTAGTCATTTCTTTTGCTACTTGGTGCATCTTACTTATTTCATACATCGTACGGACATTCCAGCATCCTATATATATATATATATATATATATATATATATATATATATATATATATATATATATATATATATATATATATATATATATATAACCTTTCGCGTGTCCATTGTACACTGTACAGTATATATATATATATATATATATATATATATATATATATATATATATATATATATATATATATATATATATATATATAACCTTTCGCGTGTCCATTGTACACTGTACAGTCGTTTCAGTGTTATCTGTCCGTTTTCCGAGGTTTGTCGAAGTTTCTTTAGCGTTTATGTCTTTTTACATGGCAGGGTTGCTAGCCCTGCGCACAACCTTCCTCCTTTCTCAGCCGGGCTTAGGACCGTCCATGGCTCAATGCATAATTTATGTTTATTTATACTGAAAAGAAATAGGTACTTATTAAATCCATATTACGAGTACCTACATTTTGTTAATTTTGAATGTTAATTAATATTTTTGTGCATAAATATAACAATACAATACCCGCAATATTCATATTAATTCATGATAAGTATACATTTGACTTGGTAATATATTTCTGTTAAAGTTAAACCCATTATTTATATTTATATGTATATTGACAAAAATATTGTACTACCCAAACCTTTCATGTTGTTTTTTTTAACACCAGATATTTTCTAAATTAATTAATTCTTCCGTATTGTCTAAATTAACATTAGAATTTTTTGGCATTTGTTCAGAAGTCTCACAAAAATCTAACAAATTTCTTCTTGTTGGATTCTCAGCAGCATTTTTATTATTTGCTTCTGGTTATTGGTATTTTTTGAACCAAAGAAGTTTTATTTCTTTCATAAGCTTTCTTGGTATACATATATACAGGGTGAGCAAAAGAAAAGGATACAGTCAAATAACTCAAAACCTAAGTGAAATAAAAAAAATGGTTGAAGGGGGACATTCGATGATGACCTTGAAATGACCTTACAATTGGTTTAATGGGGGTTTTTCAAGGTCAACTTTGTTTTTTCAAACGGGAACACATATTTTTGACATTTGCAATCGAAAGAGAAGGAAATTTTGAGTCTGATTACGTTTTTTAAATAACAATGTTTTAATAATATCTTCAAACTTAAATGAACAAATTATCATTAAAACTACTTAATCAAGCACCCCAACTGTGAGAGGCAAGGGGACTCACTTTAATCAAGCACCCCAATGAAAACATTCAACTACAACTATCTGTATATATATATATATATATATATATATATATATATATATATATATATATATATATATATATATATATATATATATATATATATAGATAGTTTTTTCCGCCTTTATTTTAATTTCAATGCACTTGTGTTTTATATCGTTGAAAAGAGAAAAAAATATCTATTAAGACGAGTCATATGAGCTATGAGCTCCATATGAAAATTTGAATTTGGTTTGAATTTCTCAAAATCTGTAGGAGATTAAAAAATTTTGAGTACTGCTGTGAATTCCTCATTAAAAACTGCCACTAGAATGTGCAAATTAGAAACTTGTATTAATTCAAACAAACGAGTTATAGGTGAAAAACGAAATTGGCAAAATTTACATTTTTGCGTATATCTAGCCACCTATGCATTTTTGTGGGAAAACAAAAACATTTCTAAAATGGTCCCCTAAAGGGGCAACTTTAGTCTAATTTAACCGACCTCGTATCTCTTACCGTTCTCGAGATCCCAATGGTGCTGAGCACGTTAACTTGGACAGCCTGTATATATATTGAAAATTCACCAAAAATTCCGTATTAATCTGACACCAAGTTCAAACTTTGACAACTTGTACCGGGTGCAAAAAAATCGTGGACGCAATCCACTCAAGACTATAAAGTTCATTCATCTTCCTATCCTGCCAGTATTGAGGGTGGCAGGGAGTGAAATGAATTTGGCGTCTGATTAACTTGCGTGACCTTAAAGAACTGAAAGATTCATCCATTTTCGACCAAATTCAACCAAGTTATACCGGTCTAAAAATTCGGAATTTGTGGTGCATGTTCAAGTGGTGCGTTTTTTTGCCGCCTTAGTACGGGCGGTTCGAGGCAAAAAGTATGTACTCACTGAAAAATGTGATAAGAAGGTGCCACTTTGCATAGTTGATAGATTTTCAAATTATTTTTTTTCACTGAAAGCTCATAATGGGTACTTAATTTTTGTTTTTAACCATTCTTGTCATACTCGTAAGTCTCTTCGTTTTGCTGCAAATCAGCGTTAATTATTTTTATAGTACTAAAAACTCTGTAAAATGTCTCTTTGAATAAAATTTTAACATTTTAAATAAATATTATATTAATTAAACTTAAGAAAAAAAGCCATGTACTCAAAGGGATTATTAAAAAATTATCAAATTCATACAATTCAAAATATCAAAATTTTTTATTCTTGCCCAAAGTACAGTAAAAAATTTAAAAAGTGATGTACATCTTTTTCACGTTTGTTCATTGTATCTAGAAATAGAAATCTGAATTTGGATGAATTTTTTAAATATGAAAATTCAGTGTATCCTCCAGCTGTATCATCAAATGGATCTTTAAGGCCATGTCAAAAATATGAAATTGTTCTAATTATGGAACAAATTCCTCCTCATCAAACTTTTAACGATAACTGCGATACTATTGTGTATGATGGAGCTGTAATGGTTCATAGTAATCCACCGCGTATTTGAAAAACATTTATTGATTATTTTAATAACGATTTTTTTGTCCTTATTAAGAAAGATATAGAATCTTTTAAAGCTTCCAGAATAGATCTGGTGTGGGACATGTATGCTGTCAATAGTTTAAAAGCTGCTATGGCATAAAATATCAAATATTACCTGACTCTTCCATTCCAAGAAATTGGAAAGATTTTTTTGCGTAATGATAGTAATAAGGAGAAGCTTTTAGATTTCCTAGCTTAACAAGCTCTTTATAATAATCAGTACAGTCAAACTGTAACAAATATTGGCGAAAACATAGCATCCTCTACAAGCGATAAAAGTTCTCTACATGGTATCTCATGTCATTCATTCAAAGAAGCAGATAGTCGAATAATTTTACACACACGATTCATGGCTCAAAAATAATTGTTATTCGTAGCACTGACAGTGCCATTTCATTCTTCCATTTCTTACAGTCGTTAGGATTACAAGAATTATGGGTTTTGTTTGGAGTTGGGCAAAAGTTGCGGTATATTCCTGTACATCAAATTGCGTTAAGTCTTGGACAGGCGAAGTCAAGAGCATTAAGGGGATTTCACAGTTTTTCGGGATGTGACATAATTTCTGGGTTTTCACAACATGGGAAAAAGTCGTTTTGGAAAGCATGGAACTCGTTGCAGGTTACTGAAACTTTTATAAGCCTTTCCCATCCTACTGAAAAGCAAGACATGTCAGATAATGTAGTAAATCTGCTAGAGACGTTTGTTGCAATTTTGTATGGAGCAACAAGAACTTTCGCTGATCAACAAGGAAACTTTTGTTTACTTGTAAAGACCGTAGTTTATATAGTTTACCGCCAACATCAGCGACTATATATGAGCACATTCTTCGTGCATGGTATCAAGCTGGCCATATTTGGGGAAAATCATGCATAAAAAATGCAGAGATTCCTTCAGCAGAATTTTGGGGTTGACATAAAGAAAATTCGCAATGGAATCCTACATGGTCTTCTTTGCCACCTATCTGGGAAGCATGTAGAGAACTTGTAAGATGCACCTGTAAAACTACATGTACCCCAAGGTGTTCTTTTAAAAATGCTGGATTACCCTGTACTCTCCTTTGTACAAATTATCAAATAACTTGCAAAAATCGATGCGTAAATCCCGATGATGAAGATATAGCTCCTTTATAAAATACACGATTTAATTCTATTTAAATTTAATAATAATACCAAATCAAATCATTAATAAAAGTTGTCGCTCCTATGATCGAGCCCCTTTAAAAAATTCATATGTGTCATTTTAATTTTATTTGCTATAATTAAGAGCAAAACAGTTGTTTACAGCAATTCTTTTTTTGTTATTTTTCATAATTAATTAACCTGAGTTCTGATTAGCTACTTATATTAATATATTAATTACTATTTAACTTTTTAATTATTTTAATATAAAACACAGCCACTTTCGGTAATTCTAGTGATTTTTTAAATTTGTCGCTATAAAATGATTTTATTATTATTTTCAGCAAAACGAAGAGACTTATGACAAAAATGGTTACAAACAAAAATTAAGTACCCATTAAGAGCTTTCAGTTATTTAACTTTTAAATCTATCAACCAGAAGTCGAGATATAAGCGTTTTTTGTTTTTATCCGCCATCTTGAATAATGGCGTCCTGCCAGGTCTGTCAGCGTGTCTCCCGATCTTAAATCACTAATTAGGATGTCCTTAACATGTATGCAAAGTGGCACCTTCTTATCACATTTTGCAGTGACTTTCCTCGAACCGCCCGTACTAAGGCGGAAAAAAAACGCACCACTTGAAAATGCACCAAAAATTCCGAATATTTAGACCGCTATAATCGTTTGAATTTGGTCGAAAATGGATGAATCTTTGAGTTTTTTAAGATCACGCAAGTTAATCAGACGCCAAGTTCATTTCACTCCCTGCCACCCTCAATAATGGCAGGATAGGAAAATGAATGAACTTTATCGTCTTGAGTGGATTGAGTGATTTTTTTGCACCCGGTACAAGTTGTCAAAGTTTGAACTTGGGCGTCAGATTAACTTGCGTGACCTTAAAGAGGAAAATTCAATCTTGTCAGAACTCGAAGATTCATCCATTTTCTACCAAAATCAACCGAGTTATGACGTTCTAAAAATACGGAATATTTGGTGAATTTTCAAGTGGTGCATTTGTTTGCCGAGTGTATATTTTGATTACCACTCGAAAACATCAAACAGTTTCGAATGTTAAATAATTGAGTTATTCTAAACGGACCAATATTGAGAACCTTATTTATGGAAATTTAACAATTTTATATTTTTGACATTTTCATAACCTGACATCCGTAATTTTTAAAATTTTTAAAACAGCTTAGTTTCCTTCAAAAAGGTTCTACAGGGTTCGCCAGTCAAATGGAAAGATTTGATGTGGGACTTAGAGCTCGTAGAGAGGTGGTAGGGAGAAAGATCGCCGACTCAACATTATCAGCGTGGTCTACCATTTAGTTTACAATGTATCGTTGGACGGGTGAACAGTGGCGAAAGTTTGGTGCAAACGCGACGCGATTTTAGACGTCATTTCAACGTAGCGCGAAATCAGCCTGTTCCGTCGAATAGAGCGATTCGAACGTGGATAAACAATCTTGAGCAAAGTGGTCAACATAGGCCTTGATAGCATATATTGGGTTCATTCATTTTATTTGATATATATATATATAACTTTGATATATTGGAAAAAACCCAAGCACTAACTGATGGTATATTAGTTTCTTTATTTTTCTATTTTATTTTGAAATTTGATAGTGTGCACTGAAATTGTTCATATTTTTGTTATTTAAAAAGAACAAATTTTCATATGTTAGAACAAACTAGCACTAACTGATGGTATATTGGTTTATTTATTTTTATTTTTTACTTTGAATTTGATAGCGTGAAGTCACGGTGCCCACTGAAATTGTTTATATTTTTGTTACTTAAAAAGAACAAACTTTCATATTTTGGAACAAACTTAACAAACTGATGATTATATTAGTTTCTTTATTTTCATTTTTTATTTAGATATTTGATTATATTATATTTTAGTTATTTATATACAACAAACTTTCAAATTCTGAACAAACCTAGCACTAACTGATGGTATATTGGTTTATTTATTTTTATTTTTTTATTTTGGAATTTAGTCCGGCAGCCGTAAGCCGAACCTTGTTTTGTTCTGTTAAGTTTTTACCTTCCGCTTACCTGTAAAGGAAGGTATTGGAATCATGCAAAAAATCGGGTAGTGAGTTTTTAGTGGATGAGCACGAATTAGGGTCCTTACAACTCATTTTTGATAGTTTCCCGATGATGTCTGTATGTATGTGTGTGTGTGTGTGTGTGTGTGTGTGTGTGTGTGTGTGTGTGTGTGTGTGTGTGTGTGTGTGCGTGTGCGTGTGTGTGTATGTGTGTGGTCCGGGCCGATGCCGGATGTCGCATAACTCAAATACGAATTACTCAAAAATTTTGATATTTGGTATTTTACAATTGTATACGAATAGGAAGAGCTCATTAGATTTTGGTACAAATATCTTCACTGGAAGTGATATTTTTTAAAGATTAAAAAGATTAAGTGTCAAAAATTTCTATAAATTTGGATAAATATAGTATTTATTTGTAATAAGAATAAGAGGAAAAGTTATTTGCAATTTACGTTATAAAAAAATTGTCTTTATCTGGTAGCATTAAAGAACTGCAGTAAAATTTAAAAAATAAAAAAAATTTAAAAAATAAATATCAAATAAAACGTTGAAATCTTGTAATCCATGTTCGGTTGATTTTTGTTTCTGCATAAAAAATATTGACAGGTGAGACGTGTGACAAGTTGGCATACTAGCGCTATATAAATCATAAGTAAACTATTAAATGTAGTAACTGAACGGAGGATGGCTTCAACACAGAAGAGTTTTCGTGTGTCGTGTGAATGAATCTTTTGATTCAGGTGATACTAATTTCTGTGTTTGAATATTTTAGATTTTTATTTGTATTATTTTAAATGGGCACCGGATTGTACGTATACATTTATGTTTAAAGTCTAGATATGGCGGAAGGTTGTGTGATGGCCACTTCAGATTTTTTTTATTGTTGAAATTATTTGCTCTAGGTATAAGGAATCGAAAAATACCGGGTATCTTTTTGGTAGGTACCTTTGGGCATCTTGTTTTATTCAAGATGGTGTCTTCCGCTATATGTATTATAGTGTGGACGTTGAAGGCTTGAACCTTGCGTATTGTGTTAGAAGCATGAAAATCGGTAAACATATAGGGGAGACCGGGGCTGGTTTGGACACGGGGATACAATGGACATGCTTAAATTTCCTGCCCTAATGTAGATTTTGTTGCCGCGAATGTGTTTTAATGTTAGTATTTATGTGAAGAAGTAGCTCACAAAAGCATTTGGCCACTGCTCGACAACTGCGACATCAAGACAAAATTAATACTTTTTGACACCTCGAATGTAACTTTTCAAGGTAAGATTGTAAGGTATTTTTACAATACGATCAATTCGTTGGCTATGCGGCTTTTTTTTAAATGTTATAGTGACTAAAGGAAGTATATGCACGTATGTTTCAAAAAGATCCAATATACTGATTATTTTTTATAGCGAGAAATTGTTCATCGTGTACCTTGCGGATACAATGGACATCTGTCCAATCTATCCCCGGATATGTAGCTTTTTATAAGCGATTACTACCTTAAAATCGTTTTCAACCAACAACTAAAAATTTCTTCTTCGTGACACTTTCGCAGGTGATTTTGGTCCTGTCGAAAGCCATAGTGGTCAAGCGTCCCGAGTTTAAAGAAACGTTTTACTTCAACACAGACTTTTCAGAGTTTTTTTTTTGCAATAATTTTTCTTTATTATCTTTTTGATGTTTTGTTCTGTTTCCTTGTTTGGTTTCCAATGTTTGGGTAATAAGAAACGAATTAAAGATATTTCTGTTATCTATTCGCTGTTTTCATGTTTATAATTGTATGTCCATACCGTCCCCAGTTGCTGTCCAAAGTATCCCCACGCCAGGGAATAGTTTGGACAAATGCAGCGCTGTCAAAAATTGCCCTGTTCTGAAAAATGATTGCTCTTAGAAAGTTCATATGAACAGGAAAGCTTCTCAAAGGACCGGTCTAAACATCTGCGTAAAAACCAAATAGGTTGGATATTTAGAAAAAAATAGAAAAAATCAAATCAAAAAAGTGTCCAAACCAGCACCGGTCTCCCCTACATGAGACCCCACTCTTTAAAAAAATATAGCGGAGCCACGCCCGGAGGTCCTGCAGAGGCTGTGTTGCACATCATATTTTTTCCAAGAGAAAGTTGAGAAATTCTTGCTTTTTTTCGTATTTTTTGTGTTTAATAAACATTTTCTAAACGAATAATGATAGCGGTTCCGGTTTCTTGCATTCAATTCTACGTACATTTCTCTATAAGTTACATTATATTAAAAATTTATGAAGGCTTCAAATTAACTAAAATTTTAAGAGGAAAAACTGTGAAATTTTAAAAATTTAGTGTTCATTATGGTTAATGAACTGTAACTTCCAAACAGATAATGATATCCACTCCCGGTTTCTTGCATTCATTTCTACATACATTTTTCTATAAGATACATTATATTAAAAATTCACTAGGCCCTTAATGTACCTAAATTTTAAGATTTTCTTCGAGAGATAAGTGAGAAATTCAAGCTTTTTTTCGTATTTTTTGTGTTTAATGAACTGTAACTTCCAAATGGATAATGATATCGACTTCCGGTTTCTTGCATTCAATTCTACGTAAATTTTTCTATAAGATACATTAAATTAAAAATTTAATAGGGCCTTAGTGTAGTTAAAATTTTAAGATTTTCTCCGAAAGAAAACTGTGAAATTTTTAAAATTTTCGTATACATTGTGTTTAATGAACTGTATCTTCTAAACGCATAATGATATCGACTTCCGGTTTCTTGCATTCAATTCTACGTACATGTTTCTATACTTAAATTTTACTAGGGCCTTCGGATAGCTAAAATTTTAAGATTTTCTCCGAAGGAAAACTGTGAAATTTAAAAAAAATTCGAATTCATTGTGTTTAATGAACTGTAACTTCTAAACAGATAATAACATCGACTTCCAGTTTCTTGCATTAAATTCTACAAACGTTTTTCTATAAGACACATTTTATTTAAAAAAATTCGAAGACCTCAGTTTTAAGATTTCCCCCATTATTAATAGCAACGGTCGCGATATCTATTGTACACAAATGTTTTCCTTTGCGATCTATACTGCGTACGCCCCTGTCAAGTTTTATAAATATAATGTATTCAATAGAGAAATGTTTGTAGACTTTAATGCAAAAATTTTGAAGTCGATATTTGTATCCGTTCAGAAGTTACAGTTTATTAAACACAAAAAATACGAAAAAGGCTAGATTTTCTTAATTTTCTCTTGGAAAAATATTAAAATTTTAGCTTAACTGATGCCCTAAAGGGTTTTTAAAATAATATACATTATAGAAAAATGTTCATAGAATTCAGTGCAAGAAACCGTGGGCTTGATATTTTTATCCGTTAATAATTAACAGCAGTTTTTGTGAGTAGACAAAATTTCGACTTATTTTTAAATGATTGAAATGTTCGAAATACATTTTCAAGATTTTCTCGAAAACTGTGCCACTTACAAGAATATTGCTAATAACCTTCTCTATAGGAATTTTAGTACTGTATAATTATTGAATATAACAGTTTTCCTCGTATTATTAACCATTTACAAGATAAATGCAAAAAACCAAAAAAAATTATATGAAACACGCAATACACGGCCCCTGCACGGCCTCAGGGGATGGTTCCACTTTTTTTAAGAGGGGGTTTCATGTATAAATATAAATATACGAGAAAATTATATTTATGACAAAATAAGCACAAATTTGCACGGTATCAAAATATTTTTTACACGGATGGCCGCCATCTTAAATTCTGGGGGTTGCCCAAAGGTACTGCGTGAGTACTTGCAATTTTATGAATCTACATACCCTAAACATGAAATACCAACACTAAAAAAAACTTAATATTTCAAAACACGGTTCCATCAAAAATCCCTGTTTGGCTGCCGGACTAATTTGACAGCGTGAAGTTTCGGTGCTCACTGAAATTGTTTATATTTTTGATATTTAAAAAGAACAAACTATCATATTTTGGAACAAACCGGCACTAACTGATGGTATGTTGGTTCTTTGTTTTTTGACTTCCTTGTACAGAGTAAAAAGGAAGTATTGTAATCGCGAAAAATTTCGTTTTTCAGATTTTTATGGAAATATCCGTTTTGACCTTTTCTGAATCCAGTATGACTAGTTTCGTCGTGACGTCTGTACGTACTTACGGACGGACGTATGTGTGTCGCATAACTCAAATACGGTTAGACGTAGAAAGTTGAAATTTTGTATTTAGGACTGTTATAGCATCTAGTTGTGCACCTCCTATTTTTGGTTTCAATCTAGAAACCGGAAGTAGTACTTTTTTAAAATATTTCGATAAATAGGTTTATAAATTTTTTTATTTTAAATGAAAGATCATGTGATTATTACCTACAATCGGTATTTTATAAATATTTTTGTATCTGGTATCCTTTAAGAATAATTAAAGTATATATTTATAATTTAGTATTTCGGTATCTTGTAGTCCATGATCGATTAACATTTGTTACTACATAAAATTTTAATGATTATGATATGACAGTGACAATAGTAAAATATGCTTTATATCTTCTTCTGCAGTTTAAATAAAATGACTAAAATATATTTGTGAGTATAGTAGCAGTAGTAGTAGTACTTATATATTAATATATTTGTATAATAAGTTAAAAGAATAAAGTAGATATGGCGGGAGGTCTTATGGTGGCCACGTCAGATGTTTTTATATTATTCTACATTTTAGTTATTAAGAAAAGTATGAACAGTTTAATAGGCGTACAAGGAATTCATGTAGTGTCCACGTCAGATTTTTTATTTAGGTATTTCATAGCGTCAAGTTACTGTAGCTACTGAAATTGTTTATAGTTTTGTTATTTAAATAGAACAAACTTTCAAATTCTAGAACAAACCTAGCACTAACTGCATTTTTTTTCTTTTTTTCATGTGGGCCACCCCAACTTTACGGACTTTCCCAGCTTTCTCTTAAGTAATTCCCAATTCGGCTATTTTTTACTTCCCAACCACTGGGCTTGCTAGAACCCATAAGTTTTGAGATATTTAGAGAACACTGAGAAAAAAGACATTTAAACTATCGTCCTGCCCCTCGCGCACCCACGATCAACGGATACTTTTATTTTGTTGTTCAGAACACTTCCTCCCACAAATCTGTCGTACCTATTTCAAAATTATTTAAGTTTTTCTAACTTTTTTTGGCCATTATTGCTCTTACTACAGAGTAACATTGAATCCATTGAACATTATACAAACCTGTAAATCATTGATGGCCACCCAGGAATTGGGTGGAAATCCTTGAAGCATGGGCACTAAGAACTGCAGACAACCAGACCAATGGCCAATGAGTAGCATCATGCAGATCAGGTTGAAGATTCTCATAAATACACTGGCCATGTTCAAGAACTGCAAGAAACAGATCAAAAAAGTCAAAAACAATCTAGCAACATTACTACCGAGCATAACAGCTAGAAATAAATGCATTCACAAAATAATAACATATTTGATTGAACCGCATTCCAATAATCATTGTGCTTAAAATAATAAAACAACCATAAATGTAAACAAATAATAATCGTCAACTTATCTACGTGTTAGGAACATTTACAGAACTGGTTCTACGTAATTACAAGTTCATTTTGTGAATGTATTTGTGTTGATTGCTGCTAGGTCAAATCGAACTGTAGATGCAAACTCCAACGCTGGAAATACAACTGGGGATCGCTTCATTACCTACGGGTTTTAAATAATATAAGCTACGTTAAATGAAGTCTGTTGAAAATAAAGCTGTATTCACAAGCAAAATAAGCGAAGCTTCTTGGATTTATGCGTCAAGCTTTCATTCGTGTTTATCAAATGTTAGCTTTAAGTTGTTCGAAATCCATTGCCATTATCATAGAGACAAAACTTGTACTTGGCATGTGTATTTAAAACTAAGAATTACATGCCATCAACAATAAAATATACTGTATGAGTTAAGTATTTCCACACTAAAGGTATACATATATCAAGCATTTAAACCATAAAAATGTAACAAAGCAATTTAAAATAATGTTTTATTAATAAACAAAGTCGTTTATTAAGTAGTAACAAAGCGTATAAAAATAGTTAAAGTTTCTTCTTTAAATATCTAATAAATTGCAAAAAGAAAACATATTAGCAAAAGAATGCAGTTTGACGGGCATACAGTAATTAAAAGGTGTAATTAGAATGAAAAAACCCACAAAACTTAAACGTACCGATTTCCGAACAGCATCCAAAGTCGACCGTTATGTGAATCGATAGTTTGTTATTACTTACGTAAAAAGTATTATCTGATGATAGTACAATTAGTCTACTAAAAATCTAATTAATCTACATTACTATTTTAGGTCTGGATTTACTGAAACGCTAAATTCTACAAGGAAGTGTAACGGGATTTCTACACATGCAACTACGTAACGTACGGACTACCACCACGGATCAGTGATGTCGCTAGTGTCGTATTGTAGTGTGCTGTGTGATGTTCTGGATGACGGAACAGAACATGTAGTAAGAGCACGACATGAAAACATTTAATGCAAAACACAAGGTGGGCCATTGTCTTTATGTATGTCGTTACTGATCACTCATTGTAATGTTTGTACTGATTGTGGGTATAAGGTCTCAAAAGCTACAGAGTACAAAATTTAAAAGCTTTAATAGCGAATCAAGCGGCGGCCGGCGAAAGCAGAGGGCGCGCCGGTCGGTCATGCGCATTGCCAAGCAAGCCCCTGAAGCGGGTTACCTTAAAAATGAGATTGCTTTTGCTGAAATCAGACTTCTTTTTGCTTGAGATCTCCGAACTGAGGCGCCCCCTTCTTTCCGTTCGTTTTTTTTGAAGATTCTGCAAGATCTAGAAAAGCGAAGAACACAAAGTAGTAGAGAAAGCATGGCACGCTAGAATCCAGAAGAACGATTTGAAATGGAAAATAAAAGAAAGTTCAAGTATCCATAATAAAACACAAAGTACAGTCAATAGTTCCTGTCAAACATCAAATCATGAATAGGTATAATAAAGTAACAAGTAAAGTGCATCAGTGCGCAAAGCGTTTATGAAGGGACAGGGGCGCGGGTGACATGCCAACACAGAATCCGCAACACAAACATAACCTCAAATGAAACTTTTTATTTATATATTATAAACGTAATAAGAACTACCATGGCATGAACACCGGACTGATGTATAACTATTGTATATATTATATCATATGATCTCAGGTAGGCACTTGATAATCTAGTAGGTACTGAATGTTAGTTGGTCATATGTTTTTTATACAAATAATTATACATTTAACAAATACAGGGCAGAGACAAAAGGTGATTATGATAATGAAGAATGGAAGACACCGAATCTGAGTAAATATGTTTGTGGTGGGTGATGCGTGTTTTATTTACAAAGTGGACGAGTGAAGTGTGTGATCGGTGATGTGACCTGTGACGGTGAAACATTGGGCCGATAGACCAGTGTTCATTGCGGCGGCACTCATTATTTGTCAACATACTAACCTAACTTTTCTCACCATCTACCAACGTTCAAAGTACACTCACTAAAATAAACTGTGCAACACAAATTAAAATTCAACTGACATAGAACAAATTTTTAAATGCTGCTATGCATTCAGTATACAATCTAAAAGTGTTTCACTTCTGCAAATTGTGGGTACTCTAATCCATGTTTATGTTGTTCCGCATTTGTTTTCCTGTTTTCCTGTTTTTGGAACTATTATAAAACTTTATTAACTTACGTTCAATAAATTTTAATGTGTTGCTAAAATAGTAACAGGTCTCTATACTCATAACATAAAGTATTCGATAAATTATTGGAATAATGGAGTAGAATCTATATGATAATTAAATAGTGAAACAATGTAAAAAATACAGCCACAGTAAGATGTAGGACTGCTTAACATAAATTAATTATATTATATCTACTGGTTTCTTAAATAAGTGGACTTAGCTACCTACTAATTCACGGGATGACAAAACTAAACTTACCTATATAGAAAAGTGCACCGTTTTGACGGTATTGTTTCAAAATTCAAGTAAAAAATTTAATTTGTTTAAACAAAAATCATGTGGTTACCACATATCTAACCTCATACAGTTGTAAAAATTTTAATAATATTATTTAAATTAATCATACCACATAAATTATAAATGACATTTTAGATTTTCATGACTGCCAAAATTGTAATTACCATTAGCACTAAAAAAGAAATTCTCGTAGTATTTTTTAGTATTACTACTAAGATTTATCATTCATCACACATAAATAAAATATGATATTTTATATTTTCATAACGTAACTATCAAAAATTTATCTGTCAGTAGCAATTATAATTTTTTAAAAATCTATAGGTAAGCAGATAAACCGACATAGTAACATATATTGTATCTAATGGCCTTTTATAGTTTTATTTACTTTTGTTATAAAAAAAACGTATATTTGTAATTGATTGAGATTGTATTTTAGAAAAATACTTCAGACCTGCAAGTAAATTACCACTTGCGACAAAAACTAATAAGACCTTAAAACATTGTTTTTTAACATGACTGATCTCTCTTATAAGCCTGAATGGCGAGAGGTTAAAATACCACCATAATCGATTTTAATCAAGTTTGGTATATAATATCGGTATAACACTAAACATGGCTATGCTATAAGTAATGTTTTTACGATGATATAGGTCATCATATAATTATTATAATAAAGTGCACTAGTAGTGCATAAAAACTTGGGTATTACTACACTACAATGCTTAGTAAATATAATTTTCGAATGGTAAAGGTAAACATCTTGTAAAAAAAACATTTTTAGGAAGAGGTATTTAATAGGTTTTTCGGTTGTGAAAAAAATTCAATTTGTTTGCGTGCCATATGACATAATATTAAACTATGATACAACTATATTACTCGTACTCGTATGCATAAGTACTTGGTTCCAAAATTCGAAGGAGCTTATTAAATTTGTCGCGTTTTGCTGGGCTAATCAAATTTCTCATTTTAGACCAAATTTATATTCGGTAATTTAACTTCCAAATTAATGTGACTTCTTGCTATTACTGCAAGTTCTTGCGTTTAAATTGCTGAGTATATTATGCACTCATAACTTTTTAACTTCACTTAATGTTATGCACGGTAGTCGTTATTATTTTATTTGTATTTGTTGTTTAAAGATAACGTCGAATTTTATATACAGTCCAGGCAAAAAACTGATTAGAAAAAAAAATGGCAGAGTTGCGAGGCGAGTCATTTTGTTCAGGAGGCGATATTTTTTATTATATTTTTCATAGTTACAATTATTCTTAATTATAAAGTGTTATTTAAGCGTAACGTTACTAACACAAAAGATATTTAGAACCATCCAAAATGGACAGCAGATCAAAGACACAGATTAGCATTATTACGGCAATTTTTAAAAATAAGGCGGCGGTCTCACTGAACGAGTAGCATCAATCGTTTGCTGTCGAGTAAATTTCAAACATATGTATTGTAATGACGTACGTCGCACTGAACGATCGTTTTGTGTCGAGTGCGATCGAGCAATTTGTTTTTCAAGCTGGTTTAATTTTTACTCGACGCTCGATGCTGCTCGATACCTTCACGCATGCGTATAATAACCTTAAAATTTTGATGTTCCAAAAATGCACAGAGAATAATTTATGTTTTACATAAAATGTTACCAAACGATCTATACAACTCGACCAATGAGACCAGACCATCGATTTTTAAACGACACGACACGAATCGACGCTACATGATACGATACGACTCGATCAATGAGACCGCTGCCTAATATAGGTACATAGTACATAATACTTTTATCCACGACTGTTAAATAATACAATAATTCTATTATTGTTTGCAGTGAATAATATGCCCCATTACTCACTAGTGACTATACATTATTAAATTTAAAGATACAACATGATTTCAGTAATTAAATGGATATACCGTGTGTCCCAGCGAAAGGTTGGCATAGCAATTTAACATGGAAAAACAGTTTCTTGCAATACTTACCTAATCCTACATCTAATTTCATACAGATTAGTTCATTTCATTAGCGAAATGAATACAAATATCAATTTTTTTAATTTCCTGTTTCATTGCTATAAATGTAACGACAAAACTGTTACTCTTTGGTCTGGTGTTGTGGTTAGAAATCGTAGGTTACAGTTTTATTCTCAGTCTGTTTTTTTATATCTTCAATATGATTTTTACACATTTTTATAAAATTCGTTTTATATACCTAATTGTTAAGATAAAAAAGTCATTCACAATAAAACAAATTAAGTGGGAAACAAATTTTTTACAAAAACTCTGGAATTAGAACAAAAAACTTGTAATGTCATTGTCATTACATATTACTAGAGATACAACGAATAGTCAATGTGCCGAATAACGAATAATATGCAGGACTGTCTGCCGGATAACCGAATACTCGGCGATTATTCTGCACCCTATTGGCGCCAAAAAATAATGCACTTACAATGACTAACGAGGAAGCATCGAATGCAGAGAAACTAATTTTTTTACTCCATAATTTGCCGCTTTTAAATTTTAATAACGAGTACCTAGTTAATAATTTTTATGTTTATCAAAATTACAAAATAAAGTTTTTTAATAATATTTAATTAAAATTAATAATATTCATATATATTTTTGTCTGTTTATATTAATCAATGAAATATCAAAATGAAACACTTGCAGACGACTATTAAGCTGAATTCACAATGGACGTAAGCATAAGCATAACCGTAGAGAGAGAGAGAGAGACTTTTTTTAAACGAACATAACATATACGTATAGTTCTACAGTTGAACTGTATTCAACTTTAAGTATTTTTTAGGTGAACACGTATCAGTAGGTAAGATTTATGCAGTTTCGAAATCATATAATAGTTTAAAAATGTAATTGTAATAGGGTACTTTACCATTTTTTTAAAAAGTTTTTTATTGAAACTTCATGTTATTTGAAAGCGATTGAGAGTATTGATAAGACTTCATTGTTCTTAATAAAGCTGTAATTAATTTTTAAACCATGGAGCTGGAATTAAAATGTACTCATGTAAAATCAACTGTTTTTAAATGTTACAAAATATAAAATACAATTTGGTAGTTTCTTTATTACCGTAAAACCATACAACTTTGAACTCGAATAAAACTTTTTGTTTATTTCGTATAAGGCATCAGTAGTTTTTAATTTTACTCCATTTTCAACGTAAATATGAAATTAATGATATTTTTCGAAGTAGGTAGGCATCATTTAAGTTTTTTTATGACCAACTACACTTCAGTTTACCAGTGTTTTCAAAAGTAAAAAAAAAAACATTGTTTTTGCCAGTACAGTAAAATAATTTCTCGCTGTATTAAAGTAATTGATTTCCAGTAACCTTATGTGTTGAGATAATTTTGAGACCTAATGTAGTTAATTAGAATTATATTTACCAGAGATATAATTTTTTGTTTAAAGTCGGTATTTTTTAGGTCAAAATTCGACAACTTTGAACACTGTTTCGAGGACAGTTCAAAGGTGTAGTTAAAAATTTAAATGACGGTTTATTGTTGTTTTAGCAATGAAATGCACACTAGTATTATTCTCGTACTGAATTTAAAGTCAAAAGCTATAACTGACCTTTGTTGGCAAAATTACTAAAACAATAGATGACGATAGTATGTCTTTTTTGTTAGAATATCAGGAAACACGGCATTTAAATTTTTTGCCCAAAAATGGCTTTATTAGATCCTGAAATTGATAAGTTACTTTTTAGTTTTACTTTTACTTTTTGCCAAAAATAAACAAGAAATCACTGCATTAAAATGTTTTAATTCGATTGAAATATATGCCTATAATTATAAGTATATATCTACTAAAGATGAGACTGAATTGTTGTTCAACTTTAAATAGTTCATACTATCTATTTATGCTATTTTTTATACATAATGTTAGTTGTTTTTTAATTTATTAGATTTACAACGGTAAAATAAATCATTTCATAATAGTCCAGGGAATTTACTATAAAAATTACTCAAACTTCGGACAAACTGCAACAAAAGCTTTCTCGATGGAATCCAATACAGAAAAATGTGCTTTTTAACATATCAAAAGTTTCCGGAAATCACCGCACCGGAAGCCATTGAAATTTTCAAATAATTACCGCTATTTCTGGTTTTTTAAGTTTAACTCATCTTAAGCTTATCATTACGAGAAAAACATTTATATGAGGTTATAGAGCACAAAATTCTCTATAAAAATGATACATGGGATTTTTATGTCAGTTAACTTGTTTTCGAAAAAATAATAAAAATGCGTTTAGGAAATTTTCAGTAATTTAAATCAAGTGGTAATATTTTATCTTGACACAATAATGACTGCCATATTTTAACGGACAAAAATATCGCCATCCGGTTTCCAGCATATGATTTCTATAACAATTTTCTATAATACGCATTATTTTTATAATTTTTGAGGCTATCAATTAGTCACAAATTTGGAAATTTTTTTAAAGTAAAATTAGCTAAAATTTAGTAATTTTTGTGTTTATTCAGCTGTTATTTCGGGATGGATTCAGATATTGACTTCCGGTCTTAAACTTATAAAAGAAAAAGCTTTTACATATCCTATACTGAAAACCGGAAGTCTTTATTGTAGTCCGTACCCAAACGCGAGTTGATTAAAATCAACCAATAAAAACTTACAAAAATGTCTTTGGTTTCCTTTAGTAAAAGTTTTCAAAATTCCGCTTAACTAAGAACCTCAAATTTTTTATAAATAATTCTTCTTATAGGAGAATGTTTGAGAAATCTAATGCCAAAAACCGGAAGTCAATATCTGAATCTGTTAAGAATTGACAGCTAATTAAAAACACAGAAATTACAAAATTGTATCTAATTTTACTTTAAGAAAATTTCCAATTTGTGACTAATTGAGAGCCTCAAAAATTATAAAAATAATGGGTATTATAGAAAATTGTTATAGAAATCATATGCTGAAAACCGGATGGCGATATTTTTGTCCGTTAAAATATAGCAGTCATTATTGTGTCAAGATAAAATATTACCACTTGATTTAAATTACTGAAAATTTTTATTTTTATTTTTATTATTTTTTCGAAAACAGGTTTACTGACATAAAAATCCCATGCATCATTTTTAAAGAGAATTTTGTGCTCTATAACCTCATATAAATGTTTTTCTCGTTATGATAAGCTAAAGATGATTTAAACTTAAAAAACCAGAAATAGCGGTCATTTTTTCAAAATTTCAATGGCTTCCGGTGCGGTGATTTCCGGAAACTTTTGATATGTTAAAAAGCACATTTTTCTGTATTGGATTCCGTCGAGAAAGCTTTTGTTGCAGTTTGTCCGAAGTGAAATTATAAATTCCCTGTTTATAAAATGCTGTTTTCCTTGTTAAAAACCCTAAAAATAGATTCATTCGTGGACGAGTTCGTGGATATATTTTTTTTAAAGAATAACAATGTTCAATGATGTATTTAAAACGAAATAGCTTTGAAAACTGTAGTTAAAACATGGGTGTTCAAAGTTGTCCAATTTGAGATCAACTTTGAACACTACACATTTTATTTATTTTTTATTATAAACAATTTAAAATTTATATTTATTTTGTGTCAGAGTCATACTCTATACTGGAGCCCCTATGACAGTATTTTTTATTTCTCTTTATGTGCAGCTGGTTTTGAGATATAACCAATAATATCTGAAAAGTGTTCAATGTTGTATGGTTTTATGGTACTGTAAGTAAGAATACACGTGAAACGCATTATTGTAACGTAGATGTATCGATGCGTAAAATCTCAACTATTTGAAGAACTATTAACTTTTTGAAAACTTTTTTCATGGCAATAACTCATTTTTGAGGTTTTCCTTTCAATATAATTGACTGGATTGCTAATTTGCTACTATGTATGGTAAAGTACCCTATTTAACTTTTTAAAAAATGTCCTCTTACATGATTCTTATGTTTACGTTCATTGTGAATTAGGACTTATAGGCAATCACAGTTCAATTATTGATGTTACATGTAACGTCAAATTATTCGGTATTTGACCGAATAGTAAACTAAATATTCAGTGTTCGGCCGAATAATGAAAAACCTGCCGAATTGCCTAATATTAGTTGAACCTTTCCAAATTACATTTATAGCAATAAAAACAAAACAAACAACATTTTTATTTATTTCGCAAAATTTCAGTAATAAAATGAACCAATCTGTAGAAATGAGATAGAGGATTAGGTGAAGTATTGCAATGTGGAATATTATATTATGGTTATTAGCCGGACGAATTTTATTTACAAAAAGCTGTTTTTCCATGTTAAAATTCTACTTATTCCAACTTTTCGCTGGAATACGCGGTATACCAAAACGTGGATTTTCAAATTTTTCAATATGGTGTCCTTTACCAAAGCTCGGACTTTTAAATGTGTTTAGCATAATCAACAAGAAAGATATTGCTACATATCTGAAAATTTTCAAGGAATAGATTCGTTTGTGGTAAGTTTTTTTTCATTCTTCATGTTATAATATGATAATACTAATTTTAAAATATATATTTCTGTTGCGAAAATAGTTCAGAAACAATTTTAAAACTTTTTTTATGCTAAAAATGATACAGCAAGCTGAGGTCACAGTTGTAACTTCATGGTCGCAATTCATACCATTGCGCACGCGTCTCAAATGTCAAAACAGCTTCGGGATTCAAAATCCTTATTGTGACAGCTACAACTATGACTACACAACTTTGGGCGTTTTGATACAAGCGAAATAAGCCAGATTTAAAAATTGAATATCTTTTGTATGATAATGTTTTTATGAATTTTAACATCATTATTAATAATTGTGTATGGGTTATTCTATGCATTTAATGTCATTTATCTCAATTTTTAGTTTGGTTTAGATCGTATTCAACCATCAAGTAATATGATAAAATTGATTATGGAAATCGGCTAGAAACTGCTTGAGATATTAAGAAATACTCATATGAGTATTGCCGATTAATCCATAATCAATTTTATCATTACGAAGTCGGCGTTACTTTTTGTCAACATCAAGGAATATATTTCAAGAATATTCCAAAACTATGTATCAATGCAACCTTATTAAGCAAGACTAACAAAATATTTTCTATAATAATACAAAGAAGAATAGAGAGTAATCCAAAAGAGAGGATCAATATATCAATGCAAATTTAAAAGAGAAAGGTGAAAAACAGACGCAATAAACATGATAAAACAAATAGTAGAAACGGCAACATAATCATGAATAAAAAATTGAAGTAGAGATATTATGTATCTAGATTTTTAAAAAAGCATTGAATTCAATCAAAAGGTACGAATTTTTAATGAGAGCAATGTACGATTTAGGAGTAAAATCTAAAATCAGATGGCTAATAAATATGAAAATCAAAGATTCAGTAAAAGAAGAAACGAGTTAAGGCTCTACACTTGTTGAACGCAATATTGCTGCAATAGAATCAGAATTCACGATTCTGGCTATAATGCTCAAAATAAAAATCTGAAATTTACCATAAGTAATTACGAAGCATTATTTGATCGAAAAATTCATACAATACATTGTTGCGACAACAATTAGAGAAAATAAGAATTAATTTATGCATTTTAATATTACAAATTATGGCCTTATTATTGCATATTTATTAATTTTGTTTTAAATAGTCGATTCCTTGCATTGTTCGTGAGAGTGCTAAGAAAATATTTTTTTCAAAAAAATTACACATCTGACGAAAAAAAATTGTAAAAAATCGGCAAAATTGACTATTTTTACTAATTTATTACTAAAATACCATTAAGTATTTCAAAAATATAATTTCTTAGCACTGTAGAGTCATGTCTTAACTATGTATATATATAAAATATGAACAGTGTAGGTGTACTAACAAGAGCTCAGTTTGTAATATAGCAAGGTCCCTTTTTCACTATATTTTTGGCACAAGTGTAGCACCTTAAGGCTCTACACTTGTTGAACGCAATATTGCTGCAATAGAATCAGAATTCATGATTCTGGCTATATTACTTAAAATAAAAATCTGAAATTTACTAAGTAATTACGAAGCATTATTTGATCGAAAAATTCATACAATACATTGTTGCGACAACAATTAGAGAAAATAAGAATTAAATTATGCATTTTAATATTACAAACTACGACCTTATTATTGCATATTTATTAATTTTGTTTTAAATAGTCGATTCCTTGCATTGTTCGTGAGAGTGCTAAGAAAATATTTTTTGTCAAAAAAATTACACATCTGAGGAAAAAAATAATAAAAAATCGGCCAAATTGACTATTTTTACTAATTTATTACTAAAATACCCGAAAAATACCATTAAGTATTTCAAAAATATAATTTCTTAGCACTCTAGAGTCATCTTTTAACTATCTATATATAAAATATGAACAGTGTATGTGTACTAACAAGAGCTCAGTTTGTAATATAGCAAGCTCCCTTTTTCACTATATTTTTGACACAAGTGTAGCGCCTTAATATAGATAGATAAATCAATAGAGTTAGACAATATCCTTCTTGTTTATTATACTAAACACATTGAAAAGGCCGAACTTTGCTAAGAACACCATATTAAATAATTTAAAAACCCGCGTTTTGGTATATATACCCATTTAATTAATCAAATCATATTATGTCTTTAAATGTAACCTCCTGATGCATGAAATGGATCATTTTGACCCAAGCTTATATTTAAATGTTGTTATAAGTATTATTTATGAATTATATTTATTATCCAATTATGACTTTATATATATATATATATATATATATATATATATCACAAACCATAAAATATATATATATATATATATATATATATATATATATATATATATATATATATATACAGGGTGTTCATTTTAAGTGGCGCACCATTGCTAACTCGAGAACTATAAGAGCTACGAAGGTGGTTAAATTAGCAAACAATTTCTATTTTATATGACTACTTTAATGAACGAAAGAAACAAAATTTTAGACCAGTGGTTCTCAAACTACGGGTTGCAACTTTCTTATTTCAAATGGGGACCTATTTTTTTATTTGCTTATTCGATTCAGTATTTTTTTCTGAATTCAACGAGATATTAGTTTTATACTCTTGCATAACAAAAACATATGAAAAACGCTATTGAAAATTATAATAATTTAATTAAAATCTGATTGTTAGTTAGTGTTATGGAAGAAAACAATTGAATATTTTGTTTCATATTAATTTTTAGTGAAAAAGATTCTAGTATACTACACTGATCAGACCAAATAAGGTCGAACCACGTGTCCGTAGTTACCGCCACCTTATACCCTACTGAGTACTTAGTACCTTGAACTCATACACTCAGTAGCGGTCCTGATCTCTTGATTAAAATCAATGAATCTTTTTCATTATCAAATAACAATTAATATGAAACAAATATTCAATTGTTTTATTCCATAGCACTCTTGTAACACTCAGATTTTAATTAAATTATCATAAATTTCAATAGCGTTTTTCTCATGTTTTTGTTATGCCAGGGTATGAAACTAATATATCGTTGAATTCAGAAAAAAATACTGAATCGAATAAGCGAATAAAAAAATATGTCCCCATTTGAAATAAGAAAGTTGCAACCCGTAGTTTGAGAACCACTGGTCTAAATTTTTTTTTCTTTCGTTCATTAAAGTAGTCATATAAAATAGAAATTGTTTGCTAATTTAACCAACTTCGTAGCTCTTTTACTTCTCGAGATAGCAATGGTGCGCCACTTAAAATGAACACCCTGTATATATATATATATATATATATATAGATTGTCCCAAATTGATTGGGTCACCATTGGGATCTCGGAAACTATAGGAGCTACGAGGTCGGTTAAATTGTTGCAATTGTTGTACTTGCTTTAGGATTAAAATAATTTATATTTTAATAATTTTTTGTTTAAACATACGTTGCAATACATCGTTGAAAAGAGAAAAAAAACGCTATTCAACCATGTAAAAGTCCAATATGGCGCCCATTTAAAATAAGGAAGTTACTATTAATATCTTGGAAACCGCCATCTTGAATTTTATTCTGACATCTGTTTTGAGTTTCTCTCATCAAATCATGTAACTTTTATATGAAACATTTTTTATATCTTTTATAAATACGGAGTAATTTGCCTTTTGTTAAAATCGCGATTTTCAGTTTTTTTTGAATAACTTTCAACTGGAATTTTAAATGTTTCTCAACGGAATCTAAATAAGCCCTAAAAACTGCACAACATTGCCCATTTAACCGACCTCGTAGCTCCTATAGTTTCCGAGATCCCAATGGTGACCCAATCAATTTGGGACACCCTGTATATATATATATATATATATATATATATATATATATATATATATATATATATATATATATATATATATATATATATATATATATATATATATATATTATGGTTTGTGATTCAAGAAATATTTCATGTACAAGTGCAAAAATTTTGCATCATGCAGCAGACGTTTAATAATGTAGGTATTATACATTTTCAAAATTAGGTATATAACAGTCTTGAAATACCTCAGAAAAAATGTTGACATCTTTCTGTCAAAATACATCTCCTCGTGAACCGTTCTATGTACCTATGTACAAAAATGTATTTACAATTTACTACCTAACTACTTTTATCGTAAAACTAACCATTTAAGAGAAAAATCTGAAAACGTCAGCGATTTTGTCAGTATTACGACCGTATTTGAAAGGGGATGAAGCGGATTTCTAATGTTATTCTTTACGCCTAGACCTTTCAAGTAAGACCAAAAAAGTTTCTGTAGGAATTTATTCCCGGTTTGGCCAAAATTTTGTTTTTCTACAGGTCTTCGGTGGTATCACCAAGTTTCATGTAGGTACTAGTAGTGGATTAATTATAATTATATAATTATAACGAATATCATCTTAAAATATTACTTAGATACCTACCTACTACTACTCATGTTTAGTAGTTTAGTGTCACACCGAACTTCAATAAAATCGATTTAAACGTTTTTTTTTTGTTATAAACAAAAATTTGTTTTACAAGAACTTTGAAGCATGCCGGCTGACGGTATATTTTTTGATATAGATGGTGAGGTATAAATGATATAGTATAACAACTTTTCGGTAGCGAAGTGCTGCGGTCTTCATAAGAATATTATAACTAATAACTACGATGGAGGAAACTGTGGGTTCTCGGTGAAAGATGTTAATAAATATATTATAAATAAATAAAAACACTCGGTGAAGTTTTACAAGTTTTATAAAAAATAATTGGGTAACTCCTGTAACATAGAGCTAAACTAGCCCTTTATAGATGACGTCATGGCAACTGTGGCTGTGTGTATGTCAGAATAAGGCGGTGCTTTGATCTTTTTTAGTGCGTCAAGGTTGTCATTTTTTAAGTTGGCAGCAGTGTATATTTTAAAACTAGTCACGGAAAAATACAGAAAATAAATTAAAAATAAAGCTACAAGTACACAAAAGCTACAAATAATAATAAATTATAAAATATACTACCCGTCCGTAAAAATTATACACTAAATTAAAATAGTATATTACATTACTAGCAGGGTAAAACAGTTTTTACTGCTGAAAGGAGGAAATGACCGGCGAGCCGATTAGGCGAGCCTGTCACCTCCTTGAATTCAAACTGACATCTGCGGCTGTAATGACACTCATAACATTCCTAGGTATGTTAATAGCTATAACACAACAGTAAAACTGAGCACGCTTGTAAAGAAAAACATATGCGCAGAACTAACAAATAAAAAAAATGTACAAGCGAGTAGTTATAGTGACTTGTTAAGATCTATTTTCAAAAATAAATTTATTCTAGTCTCTATACTTAAAACCAATGAATATTATATTTTGGAAAAACAATAAAATTGTAATAACAGTAATCTGGTCCAGCTTAATTAAACGGGAAAAGCCTAAGACTTAGTTTACTAGAAGCATTATGAAAACAAAAAAGCACTTCATACCTGTGTAAATTGTAAACCTTATGAACGAACAATTAGATTTATTAAGTATCTTCTCAACCTTATCTCCTAGAAATGGTTATCTCAAGTTTCTCCTAATTAATTTCTTTCTCTCACCCGCAATATAATATCTGAATACTTTATCTGACCTTACTATATTTAGATCTTCTGAGGATGGCGTAGCTTCCGAAAGTCGAAATGACAATAAATATATTTTTATGAAACTTGTGGAACTTAACCGAGTGTTCTACTTATTTATTTATATTAATTTATAATAATATATAATATGCAGAACATGCAATAATTTAAAAACATAAATAATTATACCAAAATAGGAAACTGGATAAACAGTTTGATTCGTGAATCTATCGTGGTCAGGAAATATTTAACAACAATAGAACACTTAATTTGAACTTCGTAACTCTTAATTGTTTCATTATCAAATCTTAATATCATTGTAGATTGTATTAATTTAAACCTATATTTCAGGTTTTTTGAGTGTTTTACGTATATCATTATAGTCCAGACAAAATAAGCAAAAAAATCTGGTGTGGTCACCACAC